>JMSD01000039.1:52281-303829 GCA_000715435.1 Paramecium caudatum
TATATGATATAATATATTATTAATGTTTGAATTGAATGATAATGAAATCAGTACATTTTCTTTGCTTTTCTTGATTCATAATCTTAAATTATTTAATCAGCTGTTTTTCTACCCCTTTCATAACTTGATTTTGACTGTTGAGAATATGCTTAATCATTTAAGATTTCATCCTTACTCCTACGAGGTTGAATATTATCATTTAGTTAAATTTATTGTTTAAAACTGTCTCTATCAACAGTATTACTCTATTTTATTTCATATGTAGTAGCTGGCACATATGTAGATTTAGATTTAGTAGCGAAATCTAAAACAGGTCTTTAAATGTTGCTTCTTCTTGTAACTGTGATTGCCTGTTACTCTTTTTGATAAGTATTTTGTTCATTATATCCTAACAATTGTTTGGCTATTAATTGATCATTCTAGCTTAAACCCTATTCATAAATCAACCCTGTGTTTGGAGTACTTTTAGTCAATTGATAATTGCTTTGATATGGTTTCTACACTGAAGCTGAGGAATTCCAATAAAAGTTATTCGAACCATTTACAGTATCAACCTTAGCCTCTTCTTATTTATTACTCCAATAATAGTCTGCCTTGGATCTTTAAAAATATCATAAATACTTACTCTACTTAGACTTATTAATTATCATCATAAAAATCTTCAAACTGAGCAAGTTCTGGTTCAGCATTTGCAACCTTATTGGCTTGAACATTTTCTTCTGGTTAAGGATGCACTATTCCCCATACTTCAATAACAGAGATCTAAAATATTGAATATTCATACGTTTAACTTTTTGACATACTTATTTACAAGATCTCCAGATTCATATGTAGAATCTTCAGATTAACAAGTTGTTTTTTTGAGATCCTTATCAATCCAAATTCTAAATCCATTTTCATCAGATCCAAAGCCAACTCCTTATGGTTTAGAGAGATCTTTAGAATTTAGATAACAAAAATTTCTTTTTGCTGTTCTTTCTTTTTTTGGATGATAAACAATGAAATGAGGGTGAAGTGAAAATAAGCAATCATTATTATCTCCTTAAGGTTGTGCTGAATCAAACCATCTTTGATTAGATATGGCCCCAAATACATTAGTTTTCAGAATTTGACTTTTGTCCTATAAAGATTAGTATTTTTCTTCATGTTAGAGTAATATCAGAGTTGGAAGATTGGATTAAATCAATGATTGGGCCATAGATTAAAATCCTCCTGGATGAACAAGATTTGAATAAAGCAAATCTAATTTTACAGCTCCCTTTAATTTTGTTTGATATGCACTTAATTGAAGCTAAAATATCAAATCCTCACAAAGCAAATAAGAATTAGTATTCAGTTGAGGTATAGCTATTTACATATCCTATAACATAAATTTATTCTTGAAGTATTATTTGAGAACTAATGAAAGTCCCCCCAAACGAGTCTTGATTTATTTCATCAAAATGAACCATTCAATTACTCCATTTTCCGACTTAAACACAGAATCCAAGAATGCTCTGCTTGCTTTTTCATCAATATTTTAAAATTGATCGCCATTCAAACGAATTCGTAAAATATCATTCAATATTGTAATCGCATCAAGATAAGTTATCTTGTATGAATGTAGTTCATCTTTATTTTTAATGTATTATATTGACTTTAAACTGATCAATGAGAAGAGTTCTACTTTGGTCAGGCTTTTCAATTCATTCACTGAAGAACCATCCTTTAGCAAAACCTCCACTATTCGTTATTTACAATTTATTACAAATATAAAAAAGTACATCCCTCTATATGTACTTTTCTGCTTCTCCATAACGTTCTAAGAACGTGAACAATTTTCTTCCGAACTCTGGATTCTCAATAAAGATTTCCTCAAAACTCTATCTTGAAAGTTATCTATTTTTGCGAGTGCTTCCTTATTATAATATATACTTAGTTTAGAGATCACAATAATAATCAAAAGTTTGATTCAATTTTTTTAACTCCTAACTATCAAATAATGTATGTAAAGGTTTTCTCTCTTAAACACAATTCCCCATTGTAAAATATCTAAAGTTTAAATTAAATTATTTAAAATGTTCTGGGGTACTCAACTAAAGCAAGGATAACCACACAAATTAAGTGCTGAAGATGCTGCAGTCATCCATGTATCAAATGCAGCCTTAGCTGATGGCGAAGGAAAGGTCTAAGTTTATGCAAAAGTTAATGGAAAAGAATTCATTCTTGCAAATCTAGAAAAAAATAAGGTATGTTTATATTTTACCTTAGTTGGAACAATCATTCTTGGATTTATACTTCAGAGTCGATCAACAAGTTGAATTGGGAGTGAAAGGAAAGGGAACTATTCATCTTTCAGGTTACATTGAACCAGATGAGGAAGGATTGGTAATTATTGTTTTGATTTTAGAACGACTTGGATTTGGATGATGAAGAAGAGAGCGAGGAAGAAGAATAACCATAAAAGAAACCAGCCCAACCAAAATAACCAGAATAACCAAAATAATAGCCAAAGGAAACTTAAAAGCCACAAGTTTAAACATAATAAAAAACTTAACCATAATAATAAAAACCTGCCTAAGCCGCCGCACCAGCCAAACCATAACAATAACCCAAAAAGGCTGATGAAGACTGGAATGATGATGAAGAAGAAGGTCTTGATGATTTAGATGATGAAGATTTGGGTGAAGAGGAAGATGATGACATTGATGCAGATGATCAAGAATTAGATGATGAAGATGATGATGAAGATGAGGAGGAAGTCGAAGAGAAACGTATTATTTATATATAATTTCTAGCTTAAGCCAAGTTCGTTAAGAACAATTAAGGTTAATAATAAAAGGCTCCATAATAATAATAATAAAAGGGATAATAACAATAACAATAATAAAAACCATAACATCAATAATAAGGAGGAAATCAATAATAACACAAACCATAATAATAATAATAAGGATAAAAACCATTCTAACAACACTAAAACAAATAAGGTGGCTAATAATAGCACTTCAATAAAGGAAATAATCAAAACAAATAAAATTTCAATAAAAATAACAATAAGAAGAACTTCAACAAGAAAGGAAATAAATAAGGTGGATTCAAGGGAGGAAAGTAATGAGTATCATTAATGTGTACATTATATAAATTGGTTAAACAAATAAATTTAATGAGTTATTATACTTCTTTGATTAAGAGGATTACAAATTTTTAAGAAAATGGCAACCTTAAGAAGCATTTAACGATTACTTTGGCACTATTTTTATCTGCACTCTTGCTCAAATTTATATTTCATCCTGAATAGAGATAAACTACTAAGGAGGAAAGAGATACTGCTGAACGTAATTTTAATGCCATTGATTTTGCATTACATCTATTTACATCTTTAACCTTGTTATATATGATTTTTCTTATTACACTAATCATTAACAAGAAAAGCTCTTAGATTTCTATAGGAAATCTGAATTTACAAGAAAACTTAATCAACACTTGCTCAATTCAATTAATAGGAAGTAAAGAAGATTAATTTGCAAGTGCTAGGAGACCCTAATTATCTCAAGCATCTTCAGTTGAATTATAAACATTATCCAGAGTCAAACCAAAAAATTTAGAAACAATACATGAAACACATGATTAGTTTTCATCTAAACTAATTATAGATATCCCCCCAAAAAAATAAGCCGAAAATATTCCATAAATATAATATTCTTCATTACTGTAAAGAGCCTTAAAATATGAAAATGGCCAATATTAAACAGTTTTCATAATCTAAAAGTGTTAAAAATAGAGTGATTGTAATTTTTTTTGGATATCTACTCTAAAAACATAAAGTATATGCTTAAACTGCGATTAAAATAATTAAATTGAAGGATAATAGACAAGTCTTATATAATGTAAGCAAATTTTATAAGAAACTAAATCCTTGGATACTTTTGAAAAAGAAATGCAATTATCTGCATAGTGTTAATCAATAAATTTTAGTAACAAATATCTCATAGTTAATAAATGTGGTAACTTTGATTTTTGTGGGTTTTTCTGGATTTCAAAATAGTAAGAAGGATATGTTGGAAGTTATTGTCCTTCTTGTGATGGATGGTAAGAAGCTGAAAGATTATCGGTTGCTATAGAAATAGGAGTGATTTGCACATATTGTAATTAATAAACTAATGAATATTACCTTTCTAATTGTAGTCATCCATATCATTAAAAGTGTTTATAAGATATGATAAGTTCTTAAAATTCACCATTCGCGTAGTGTATATAATGTAAGTGCAATATGACTTGCAGTTTACGCTAACAGAATATTATTCCTCTACACATCTTGGACAAATTTTATCAAAATTAAGTAAACTTACTTATTAAAAACTGGTTTCATGAAGGAATTGAAGATTTAGAGTAAAATTGAAATTTTATAATCTATATGTGTTTTATTTTAATTATTTTTCCAATGTATTTAATTATATAAATTTTAATAATATTTAATAATCATTCTCCTGGTGTTATATTGGTTTAAATTAACTCTTGAGTACAATCAATATTGCCATAATAGTAATCTTATTTGCTTTTTTATGTATTGAATAAATGTTCAATTAATTCATAATTTTCAAATTTATCCTTATTCATTTCCATTAACTACTATGCTTAACCATTCAAAATCTCAGTTATTAAATTTAATTTATTTTGAATATCTATTCTTCTTAGAAAATTAATATGAATCCTTGAACTACATTTACATTTAATTTTCAATTCTTTATTTTTAATTTATTCACTTATTCTATCTAGTAAACAGTCCAAATGATATTAATGTGAACATGGAATTATGTACATAACATAATCTATTTTCTAGTTACAGTGGTAACAACTATAATTTCTGTTTGGTTCGGTCGTTTTATCATTCTACTATTTCTATAAATCTCCATTATTCAAAATCTGAATAGAGTCCATAATGTTTGTATTTTAATTTTTGTTCACTCGTGGAGCTAAATTAAAAGTAGACTGAATGAAATGAGCATATTTGTTCACGAAACAGTTGGATATTTTTTCTGGAGACTCAGCTTTTTGAACTTCTATCTAAGGATTTTGGGATTGTTCATGATTCCCTAACTATTCCGATTATAAATTTTCGTTAAGTAATGAAATTTAAAGTTATTTTACTCCGTCATTCTGACCCTAATCTCCAATAGGTGCCTTTTTCTCAACATTTTAATCTACTATCACTATCTGGACTGGCTGGTCACATATAGAATTCTATTTCCCTAAAGGATTAATGCTTTTCTCCTTTCCTACACGATCTAACTAATTTGTTTCTAACAAACCTTCTTAATTGCCTACTGTATGTTGTATTGTGAATTATGTTTAAATATGAAAGTTTGGTTTATCTGATTATTTCATTTATCTTCCTTAACAAATGCCCATCAATAAAGTAGAGTATTTAATTTATTTATTGTGTTTTAAGAAACTCGCTTCTCATTCTATTTAATTAAAATTAAATGAAAACATACATTAAATACAATTATATGAAATAGTTATATTTATATAAACATTTAACTAAATCAATGATTTTTATCAAGGTAGTGAACAAGTTGACTTTTTCTAATCTTCATAAAAATTAACAGCCTTAATGTAATTTTTGAAAGGAAATTTGTTTTACATCGTATTATTAGTGTTGTATAATTCGATTAATTGATTTTTAAATAATCTCTATAGAATAGGTTTGAATGAATCACTTTTAAACGAACGAATTATGGAAGTGTGTATCGAAGCACCACAAGGACAAATTAAATAAGTTCTATCTTTTTCTACTTATTCAGTACATAGTTTTTTAATGCAATGTTTATGCATTCCATGTTTACATTTTAATTACACTCTTTAGCTTATTATTATTTTTTAACAATAATTACAAAACTCCTTCTAATCATCAACTCTTTTTTAAAAACAAAGAACACTTTAATTCTATAATTAAAGGGTTCCAAGTTAATTAGAGAAAAATTTGTCAATTTGATTAGGATTCATGTATTATCTTAAAATTTTTGTATGAATCTTCTCTTAACATAAGCATCTTAAAATACTATTATTATTGTCTATTTGATTATTAAATAATTCAATTAAGCAATGTTCATGATATTAATCTTAACATTCAAGTGATAATATCCCATCATCTAATTCTTTTGAACATTATTTGCATAAATTAATATAATTTATTCCTACCTATTGAACAGCAATCAATGAATCTAAAACTTTAATCGATGGTATTTAGTTATTTAAAAGATCAGTCTTCTATTTTAATCTTTTATCAAATTCTGTGTCTTTTAAACTTACATTTGATTTCTAAAGCTAATTTTATTCTTACTTCAATAGGAATACAATCTAATGATTCAACAATCCCATTTATTTTGATTGAGTGTAAGTAACTTGGATTATCTTTTTCTTAACATGATCTCAATTATTTACAATTATTGGAAGATCCCATAATATATACAAATCAATTAAGTATTATAAGAATTATTTATAAATTTATCATTAGTTGATACTTTATAATATAATTCTCTGCAGTGTAAGGTCTCTTCTGCTCATTATTCTCTATCTTGATGGTTGTTTACGATCCACTGAATGTAATAATAATTTTGGTAATGCTTATACAGGTTAAAATCTATTTATTCTATTTTCTTCATATTCTCTCAATCCTTCCCAATCATGAACAAACTCTCTTTATTTTTATTGTTTTACTGATTATGATTATTATTGTTCCTTTACTTAAATTTAAAAAGACTATGATTATTCCTAAATAGATTCAGAACTTTCTTCAGAACTATCTAAATCTTTTTCCTTACCACGGTAAACTATTATTGGTTTGTCATCTTCAAAAATAACTTTTCCACCAACATATGATACTGATGCCTTTGCCTTCTATTTTAATTAAATTTTTCTGGGGGTTTCATTTGTTTAAACTATTTTATTATTGTCTGCTTATTGCTTTATTTATTAATATTAGATTTTTATTTATTCATAATAGGATTCGAATTTTACTTCTGATTGTTTCTCTTTTTTTGTTTAGGATTTTTCATCTGATATTGTTGTAAATTTGCAATCTTCTATTGAAACCAAGGATAGCTTAATTATTAATAAAGCTTTACTTTTCCTCCATGAGCAATAAGTACATTTTATTTCAATAACCAAGCCCCCTACAAATCCCATTCCATCACTAATTAAATAAGAAGTAACTTCTTTGAAGACCATAACTTTATTTTACCATCAGAAGATGAAGTTAAGTATTATTTTTTATCTGCAATATAATCAATAGAAGATACTTATCTTTCATGATCATTACCTTTTTCATCACTTTATAAAATCAATTAATCATCATAGAATTTAAATATTTAAAATGGTCCTTTATAAGTGAAAAATAGGGCCTTATTTTTAAAAGTAACAAAAAATGCTATTTATTAATTTGAATTTAATGATCTCATACATTTAATCTACTTAGATGATATTTAAACAAGTTTTAGTAATCCTTCAGCACAATATGTAAACAGCATATTTCCTATTTCAGCAATGTGTATAACTTTCTCTCTATGATAACTCATTCTAGCAAATATCTTTTTTGGATCGTTTTTCCCTACAACAATAACAGAACCCTTTGACATTCCAAAAATCAATTAATCTGTACATTATAGATCACGTGATTAACCAAAATCAGCATCATAACAAGGAAGTGATATTTATTTAGGAAGATAAACTGAAACAATATTCTAAACCATATGATATCCATCAAAATCAAGTATTTCCTCACTTTAAAGACATTATACAGTTTATGTGTTTGTAGTTATAAATAACATACCACCCTCCAATAACATATAATAACTTATTCCATCTGTTACTAATTATCTAACTTCCATAGATTTAGGAGGAGGATACATGATTAGAGGTTCTTAATTCTCTGAAACCAGTAATCCAGGACTATTATCCAATGCTAACAATATACTATCATTAAATTTGAAGTATGAAACAATTTTTGAATTAGTTGTCCTATATATTTTTAAATTGTTGTTCAAATAACCAATATATAGTTCAGATTCATTTCTTAATAAAAATCTACTTCTTGTTAACAATTACAAATTAGTGTAAATTCCGACAATATTCACGGTATAAACATTTGTAAATTACTTTTTTAGAACTAATTAATTTTATATATACCTAAATATCCCATAATCTGATTTAAAAATCTAATCCTTAACTCCAAAACATTTTATCATTTTTACTTCTTATTAACGATTCAACTTATTTGCTATGTCCCTCATAAGAATGAACAAGTAATTCACTTTTTTTTACAGATGTATTAATTTTCCATAATTTTAATTATCCTGTCTCGAATCCTACAACAAAATACCTGAATTCATTTAAGTGGAGTAGGCATGTGATCAAGTTTTCATGCTTCGTTAAATCATGATATTTTTGCACAATTTTAAAACTGACAGTTTGAATGACGTTGTGATTTCCTTCAAGATTGCTATCAATCTATTATTTTGCTCTGTAAAACCAACTCTAGAACCCATATTGGTTCTAATCTTAATCCCAGTCCTTTTATAATTTCTCTATTATTTCTTATTTCATAACTGTCAAATCCTTTGCCCCCCAAATAAATAAATAATCATCACTAATATAATATCCAAGATTCCACTCCTTACTCGTCAACACAGATTTCTTGCTTATATGAGCCATATCAAAATTATCTTTTGCTAAATATTTGCATTTATCCTCCTCTGAAATTTTAAGGGAAGGTCTATTGCTGATTCTTTTTTATTCCTTTTTACCATCATTCTCATGGCTATACTTTCTTATTTCTGGTAACTTATTCGATCCATTATCGGGATTCTTCTATTTTTTCTCAAATTTTCCTTCATCTTCAATTTTAGGATCCTTTTTCTTAATAATGAATTCGAATTTCAATAAATCGATTTCTACTTAATAAAATGTATACCTTCTAAACCCAACAATAATAAATGACCATTGAAATAATGCAATCCTACTGTGTATTTTGAATCAAATTTAATGGTGTTCAAAAGAACCATTTTTTTTTTCAAAATTAAGAGTTATAATCCTTCATAAAGAATAAAATAAATCTAAATAAAAGGACAAATTACTTCATATTTATCACAGTATGTTACATTTATTCCTAATTTTGATTCCTTGAATTTGATTTCAGTTCTTCCTAATTCAGCCAATATCCCATAATCATATTCAATTAACCATTTACCGTCCTTCAGGAGTATAGTCTAAAGTTGCTAATGGTTATAGAGAATCTTGACAGGCTATGCAAATCGCATAACTTCCTTTAATTGATATGTGAGATGAACAGATTTTATTTACATATTAATATAATAAATTAAAACTAGTTTATAAATCAAGAAAAATTCCTATTCCAGAAGAATAAATGACCCATTGCAATTCACATGCTCGAAAACAACGAAGAATTCGGATATAATGATGAGGGTGTTTGTATTTTTTGGGCAATTTAAAATATTTTGAATGAACCTGAAAAATGCCTATCCAACTGCATAGATTTATTAAAGTTTAGGCATTAATTAATCGAGGAATAGCATTGATAATCTATAACTACATTTTATTCTTTTTGTTTATGATTGCAAAGTATGTAAATACGTTATGCAAATATACTAAAAGCCTCTATTTCAAAAAGCAAAATAATTTCATTTTATTAATATATTAATTTTAATAGAAAAAGAACTTAAAAATGTATCAAAATAAATAAGGACCTCCCCAACCTCAAGTCGGCCCAGGATAGAAAAAAGAAGCAATTGTTGAATTCATCAACAACCCAACATAAGATGAATAAAAATTAAATCAGATTATAGATTATGTCAAAGATCTAACAAAAATGAAATATGATATGAACCTTGAGTACGTCTCGCAATAATACTGTGCTTATTCAGGTTAATAGATTACTAATGGTAATTTTTTAATCATTGACGGATATACTTTCAGTTAATAGCCTATATCCTAATATTTAATGAGAGATGGACATTTGGATGTTTCGATTGGAGACATTGAATTTTAATATTTTCAAGATGGAGAGTCAAAACACACCACCGTCCCTCTAACACAATAAGTTTTAGATTAAATTTATGGTGTTAATTTGGAGGACTCACTTAAGGAGTACTATTATTTTTATTTTCTTAGGGCCGAAAAACACTACTCTAAACGATTAAATGACCCTGTCACATTCATTTGCAAAAAAACAGGAAAAGAACACTTAATTTCTGATAGGATTAAGATTAATGGGGAAGATGTTAGCCTTTATTGGGCAATATAAAATGTCAATTAATTATAGGAACCTGTGAAATCATATGTTGAATCCTGCAAAAATAACTATCCAACTGTTACTTAAATTAGTTAAAGTTAGAGGATTGACAATGTGAATTCAAGTCAGAATATTGGGTAATAATTTGAATAATATTAACATTGAATTTATGATCTGAAATATTTTTTCTCATATTTATTTCATATATGTTTCTTTCATTTAATAAAAAATAGTAATTAAAGAATTTGCATAAAGATTTTATTAAAATTTAAAATATTATGTAAATTTTTGTTAAAACCTTAACAGGTAAGACAATCACACTTGATGTCGAACCTTCTGACACCATCGATGCAGTTAAAGCAAAGATTTAGGACAAGGAAGGCATTCCCCCCGATCAATAAAGACTTATTTTTGCAGGAAAACAACTTGAAGACGGAAGAACTCTTTCAGATTACAATATCTAAAAGGAATCAACCCTTCACTTAGTACTTAGATTAAGAGGAGGTGGTATGGAACCAACTATTGCTGCCATTGCCAAAAAATACAACGTTGAGAAGAAAATTTGCAGAGTTTGCTATGCTAGGTATGGTGATAAATTAAATTTAGATTACCACCAAAAGCTCACAATTGCAGAAAAAGAAAGTGTGGTCACTCTAACCAATTGAGAATCAAGAAGAAGCCCAAGGATTGATATAAATAATTATATATTAGTACAATAAACAATTATGATATTTGTGCCTATGTGTTATACATAAAAAGGTTTAGGAGAATTTATTAAGGATTCAAAAATACAACATGAATGGGATTTTTGTTTTAGATCTGATACAGAAATAGAAAAACATTAAGTAATACTTATTCATTCAAAACTTAAAAATAAAATATCATTATACCATAATGGTAATAGAATGTATTAAGATTAATTGTAATTCAATCATCATACAATAGGAAAGATAAATTTGTATTCTAATGGATTATTGATAAATTCTATAATAATGCTATGATATACATTAAGGATTAAAAATGGGCTCTTCAAATCAATACAGTTGAATTTCAAGAGAGTTATTAGAATTATATTTGAACTTATTAAATCAAAACACCAAATAATCATTTTCCCTTTACAACACCAACCTTTGCAGGTCTTAATACTCTCTCTCCAATTACATATCCATCCTAAGCTACATAACAGATTGTTCCAGGCTCTTTCTCTGCATCTTCTACTTAAAATAAGGATTCATGGAAATTTGGATCAAACTTTTTTCCCAATATATCCATCTTTTCCACTCCAAACTTTTTATATACTTTAGCCAATATCGAGTGGGTCAATATTACACCTAAAGTTTAGAAGTCCAATTACCTTCTAACAAAGGATTATTTTCAGGCTTATCTGTTGTATTGCCAATTGCTCTTTCTAGATTGTCTTACACTTCTAACAATTCTTTTGCGAAGTTCGAGATAGCAAACACCTTCAATTATTCTTTTTCTCTAAAAATATTATAAATATTAAATACTTCAGTGCCCTTTTTTACGAGAGTTCCTATTCCTCTAATTCAGCTTTGAGTACATCTCTTAATTCTTTTATTTTAGTATTATGTTCCTTGTTTGATGATTCCAATTAATTAATAAGTTTGATTTAATCATGTACCTTTTCCTTTGATTCTTTCACTTAATTTTCCAATTTCTCAATTTATTTTGCATAATATGATTCAACTCTATGTAATTTATCTTCATGAGACTCTTCCAATAATTCTGCTTTATCTTATGCTTTTTTAGTAGGCTCTTCTTTTTATTCCTTCTTTTCTTATTCTTACTTCTACTCCTTCTATTATTGTTATTTTTATTGTTCCTCTGCTTTTTTAGCCTTATCACCGAAATAATATTTTGGTGTTTAATATAAGGTGTTTGTGTAATATAATCCTTATTTTTATGAAAATAGATTGAAAACTCTTACTCCAACTCTTAAGCCTCTCATTTGGAAACACCGCAAATTAAAATTAATTAAATAAATTTAAATAAAATTTATGACAATATCTCATGATTATGTATTGTCTGCATATGGCAATGGTTTATCTAAAATGAAATATTTTGTCATCCAATATGCCTCCTTTCTTCTATCTGTTGGAACCATATGTCCAGCATTCCTTACAGTAGTAAAAGAAAGTCCTTCAATAGTATACACATTTCCAGCATTTTATTACTAATCCGTTGCTCTATCCCCAGGTACATACCAAGGTCTCCAATTCTCAATAATTGACAAAGCTACGATTTCAAAAATATTTACCTAATTCATTTTGCAATAAGGAAATCCAATACAAAGTACCTGTAATTGGAACAACAGAATCAATATCTCCACTAAAATGCATTATTCTTATTTCTTTGCTTTAAATCAATGCTGGATATATATAGTATGATTATTTTTCAAATTTAGTGTAGTCAAATCCTGGATCATCAGTACAAACATCCCAAATATTACTTTCTTCTATAATATGAGTTATTTCTCTCCATTTTTAATCTCTCAATATAACATACATCCCCTTATCATCAGTACATGATCCAAAATCATCATCTTCATTTTTTCTAAACCTTTTTAACATTGGATCTCTACCTTTTCTACCCTCTGGTTTATAATTATAACAATAACCATAAATGTTATATGGATTCATTAAGAAGATTCTAAATATATAATTATAATACTTTGGTGCCTCATAATATTATAGAATAACTTCATCTAAAAAGTCAAAGCATTCATCTTATAAGTTATGAAGATCTGAACATTTTTCACTTTATTATAAATATTAGGCCTTTTTATATTACTCTTCAGATAAAAATCCCTATCTTCCAAAATACTCAATAGTATGAATAGGATATATATCAGCAGGATCACTACATTCAGATGGATGTGTGCAACCATTACCAATCATTATACCTTTAAGATTGATCTTTTTATTTGGATTTGCAGCATTATGTCTGAGGATTTAATTAGCTAATAAAGGAATGTAAATTCCAGCATAACTTTCTCCTGAAATAAAAAAATCTTAATTTTTATATGTAGAATGTCTCTCAAAAAAGTCGACAAGAGCTCTTAAATTTTGAACCGCAACACTATCATCATCAACTACTCCATCACCAATCGAATATCCTACTTTTGCTGGAGATTCCAAATATAACATATGAGCCTTAATTTAAATATATTCTTTACAAATTTTGTCCAAGCCCAATCATTTTTCTCAAACTCTGCTGTACCAGGTTTAAATACAAAAGGACCATTTTCGTTCACTGCCCCTTACAATGATGAACATCCAGGACCACCGTTCAGCCACAAAACAACAGGGGTTTTGGCTTAAGATTCTACGTCTTCGAAAGTTGATGTCATAAAATAATAGTGGAATAATGTCATCCCGTCATCTTTAGCAGTCAAATATCCAGAGTACATTTCACCTTTGAAATCAAAGACTCCATTTGTAAATTCAAGTAAATCTTGGGGTCTCACTAAGTCTTCTTGTGCACTTCCCGTAAATCCACACACAATGAGTATGGAAATTAATACGATTTTTTACATATTAAATAATGTCTTATTTTAACAAATTATTACCTTTCCCTCCAATTGTTTAGCATCTCGATATTCCAGGAGATGTCAATTAAATACTCTAAACTTGTATTGAGAGATAAGCTAATTTGTAGTAATGGGAAAGCATTTCTGTAAATATATTTTCTAAATTTTAGTATGCACTATTCTTAAAAAAGAGATATGATGATTTTCTTTTGATCATGAAATATATTACAGATCATGTTATTGGTAGATTTAATGATGATCAAAGCAAAAGAATCAAAATTAGAATATATAATTCTTTATCCCTTTATTACTTAATTTAAGCAACTAAACAAGATGGATACGAGAAAGCTTCAGAATATTTTGATAATGTGGTCAAAAATTTCAATTTATCAGATAAATATGATTTTGTTAGCCACACTTTCAGTATTAAAGGGCTTTACTCTTTTTATAAAGGAGATAAAGATCAAACATTTAATTACTATAAAACATCATTCGATGAAACAAGTACAGCTAAGTAATCATTCACTCTATCCCTAGAGATACACTCTCAGTTACTCCCTGTATTGGAATAGCTTAGGCATAATTCGCAACTGGAAACTATAAAGAAGCACTCCAATTTTTCAAAAAGGCTCTCAAACATAAACCCAATATCGCTGGAAAAGCAAGACTTGGCCTTGCATACTGCTATTATAATCTATAAAACTACTCATTAGCCTATTATGCCTTCAAAAGGGTCCTACAATTAGTAATTTGAAAAATATCCTAGGAACCCAACAATGTGGAAGCCATTCTAGGATTAGCTGTTTTATCATTTGATAAAGGAGACTATGATTCATACTTTCAATTACTCTGCAAAGCATACAAAATCAATTAATTTCATCCTGTTACATTATATCACTTAAGTGAACATTACTTATTCAAATAGGAATACTAACGAGTAATTATCAAGAAATATTTTAGGCTAATATTTGTATCTAAAATGGAAGCAAAGCATTAGATACCATTTCAAGATTTTAATTCAAAGAAAAATCTTAAGAAGATTAATTCAGAAATGATTGGTCATTATTGAAATGTCGCTATCTTTACCTTAATGGACTTCTTAAGTAAATTGACGGTGACTATGAACAGTCTCTCAAATTTTATAATCAAGCTAAGCAATATAATAGAAACAATGTTTTAGTATTATTTGGACTTTCTCAACTCTATTTAAATCCCACTTCACAAAATTATGGTGAATCATATAAATTATCAGAAAAAATCAATAAATAATATGAAAACACTGATTTTATTTGGGAACTTCAAAAACCTTTAGCCTATATATAATCAAAAAATCTTCAAAATAGAAAAATCGTCATTGACACCTACAGAAAGGCCTTGCAATACAATTCATAAGACAGTGAAATTTTGATTGAATTTGCTCAATAAATTGAAAATGAAGATGCTTCAATATATTATCAAACAGCTGAAGAAATATTAATTAGTAAATTCAATAATTAGAAGTAATCTATGATTTTGCAAAAATATACTGAATAAATTATCTTCCCTGAACTCTATATCAATATGGGTGTACATCAAGCTACATCAGATTTACAGAAGGCTCTAGCAAGTTATGATAAATGCTAATCTCAACTAGAAGAATTCTAAATCCCTGATTATGTTGTGGATACAAGTGAAGAAGCATCGAAATAAGAAGTACAATTAAAGAAAAATATGTATCAATTAGTACTATCTTACAATAAAGGCATTATAATGGAATAATTAGGTGATTATATCACAGCCATAGAACTCCATTAGCAATGCATTAAAATTAACCCATATTTTATTGACAGCTATGTGAGATTAGCTTATTTATAATTTTAATTAGGTGAACATTAGGAAGCTTTAAGAACTATTTCTGATTCAAAAATATATTATGAATAATATGTGAATCATAATAAGGATTACAGAAAGTAGAATCCTGTTCCCATGATGCATGGATATATTGCCTATTAATTATAAGATTAAACAGGAGCCGTAGAATAGTTCAAGAAAAATAATGATGATTGTTACTCAAAAGTATTCTTAATGGCTCATGATTATTAATTAGCAGCAGATAAAACTAAAACTGATGACGTACAATTTAAGAAAAAGGTTTTAAGATAAATTGCATCAACAGGCATCAAGATTCTAACTCATGATCAGAGAAACCTCTAAGCAGCAATCACTCTTATATTAGTTATTGCTGAATTGGGCAAATATTCAGAAGCTCTTAGTCTTTTGGAAAATCTACAAGAATATGCACATCAATAACCAAGAATTTTCAGCAATCTTGCAATTTTGGAAGGCTATGTTATGCCACACAACACTCAATCCGCCAAATCATTTTTCAAGAAGTTTTATGAAAAAACCAATTATAAACCTGATGATCACACTGATTTAGCAGTTGCCAAAATGTATTTAAATTGCAAAAGGTACAAGGACAGTGCCAACATAATCAAACGATAAATCTTACAAAGCCCAGGAGATTTAAAACATAGATTAAATTTAAATATGATTATCCATTAGTTTTGTTATGAAATTTAGGAAGAAAAAACATCATATTAACAATTGAAATTGGCTGTGACATATTTCAGATGTATCCTAAAGAGTTATGAATATATGGCACAAGGATTTTGTTGGTAAAATAGAGAATTACAACATCAATCTGAATATAGATACATCATCAGATAAAATTATTAATTAATGAGACTGAAGAGTGAAGATAAATTTAGTTTCATAAACAGTTTTTAAGCAAATTTTGATAAGTTGTTATAGGAAGCAGAATTAAAAGAAAAATAAAGAGATGAAGAAATTATGCAATAAGAAATTATAAGGAGAGAAAAATTATAATAAGCAGTTCAATAATAGAAAGAGAAATAAGAGGAAATCGATCCTCTTTAAATGGAAAAATTAGCTTAAATTGCTGCTGACTTGCTGAATGGATTGAAAAACGAATAGGGAGGAGATAATGGCAATCAAACAAAGCAAGGAAGGCTAAGTAAAAAGGAAAAGAAAAAGAGACAAAAGGAGTAACTTAAGGAAAAGGAAGAAGATGATAAATTTATCAATGAATCTGAGGATGAAGATTATAATTCACAATAAGCAGAATTAGAGGAAGAATTAGTAAAAGAAGAACTTGGAGATGACTCTGAAGATTAATTTAAAGAATAAGAAGAATTTGAGAAAAGAAAAACATCGAAGAAACAAAAAAAATAAAAAAGAGATAAAAAAGAGGAAAAAGTAGAAAAAAAATAAAAGTCCAGGCTTTAGGTATTTTAGAGTAGTATATTAGAAATAAGAAGACATCAGCGATGTATTCGAATCGAAAAGTGTATCCAAAGAATATTAAGGGATCTTCAGTTGAATAAATAAACAATAAATAATTATATTATTTAAAATGGCTGGAGAATTTACCTCATTATGTGGTACATGTTGTGGAGTTAGTAGTTTCATTTTATTCATCATGATAATATCATCATTCAGTTCTCTTGATTACAATGAAGTCGGATTAGATTATAGTTCTATTACTAAAACCATTTCACCCAAGATATATGCAGCAGGGATACATTTTTTAGGCATAGGACATGAATTCATTACTTTTCCTAAAACAGTGCAGACTATTGAATTCTCTGATGATAAGACTGCTGACAGAAAAATGATACATTCAAGAACTAGTGATGGCTTAGAAGTTGTATTAGAAATCTCATTTTAATATACGTACTCAATCACCTTAATTTAGATACAATATGTCATAATTGTATCAACTATATGCAACATTTAAAGATAAACATAGAGTAATTCTAATTAGATAATCAATTGATGTTTTGTCATATGTTGCAACTTAATACTCAGCATATGATTTCTTTATGGATCGATAAAATATTGGTATTGCTATGCAATTTGCTTTGGATGAAATGTTTAAAAAGGAACTATATTCAAATTGTGAATTCTTTCAACTTAGATCTGTTGATTTACCAAACGATTTCGAGAATGCTATTTGGAGCTCTGAAGTCAAAAAACAAGAAATAGTAAAAGCCTATGCCCAAAAGAACAAAACTGAAGTCGAATTAGAAACCCTAAAAATGACAGCACTTTATAGTAGAGAAGTTGTACTGAATTAAGCTTATGGTGAAGCCAATTCAACATTATCCAATGGAAAAGCCAAAGCAGATGCCTTTCTTACAATACAAGAAGCAAATTAATAGGCGTAATTAAGTCTGTAACAATAGAATGAATGCCTTAAAGGAACATCTGAAACTTGATGGTTCTGGAATTATAAGTTATTTGAAAAGCAAAGCATTAAGAGACTATGAAGGTGATGATTTATTAATTTTTATTTGATTTAACAATTTGATAGTTAAAAATTACATTCCATGTCGAAAGAGGAAGATCATAGCGAAGTGGAAGATCATATTTTAAAGAGATTCGATTTATAGGAATATAAAGGAAAAGGAGCCTATGGAATTGTTTGGAAAGCATACGATACAAAAACCAAATAAATAGTAGCATTAAAGAAAGTTTCATGTTTAAAATAATCATAGGTGTTCGATGCTTTTTAGAACTCTACAGATGCATAAAGAACCTATAGAGAAGTAGTCTTTTTAAAACAGTTAAATAATCATGAGAACATTGTTAAATTAATTTCAGTCATCAGAGCAGATAATAACAAAGACCTATATATGGTATTTGAGTACATGGAAACAGATTTGCATAGAGTATAATATAAATTAACAAGGTTATTCGAGCAGAGTTATTAAATAACATGCATATCTAATATGTAATGTATCAAATTTTGAAAAGTCTAAAATATATTCATTCTGGGTAGTTAGTACATAGAGATTTAAAACCAGCAAATATTTTAATTAATGCTGATTGTCATATTAAAGTTGCTGACTTTGGATTATCGAGATGTTTATCAGAAACAGAAAACAATAATGGTAAATTATATCCACTATACGAAGAATTACCAATTATGACAGAATATGTCGCTACTAGATGGTATAGAGCACCAGAAATATTATTTGGATCACATTATTACTCAACTGCCGTGGACATGTGGAGTGTTGGTTGCATACTGGGTGAAATGATTTTAGGGAAAGCATGTTTTGCTGGTAAATAATACATATATATTTAGGAACATCAACACTAGATCAAATAGATAAAATTATATAATTATTGGGAAAACCAACCTATTAAGATCTGGAGTCCATTAATGCTCCAATGGGTAGTCAAATTATAGAATAAATTGAAACAAAAAAATAAATTAGTTTTGCCTAGTTTTTTCCTAAAGCCAATGAGCTATAAATAGACTTTTTGAGGTAAATATAATAAAAACCCTAGAAAACTATTGGTTTATAACCCAAGTAGAAGATTATCAGCCTCTGATGCTTTAAATCATCCATATCTCAAAGATTTTAAGCAAACTGAGCTTGAAATAACATTGGATG
The DNA here is from genome assembly GCA_000715435.1 of Paramecium caudatum. Classification (NCBI taxonomy): domain Eukaryota; phylum Ciliophora; class Oligohymenophorea; order Peniculida; family Parameciidae; genus Paramecium; species Paramecium caudatum. The sequence continues at coordinate 71,588 of JMSD01000039.1, forward strand.
ATTGTATCACTATTCCTTTAAATGATAATAAAAAATTGAAACTTCAAGATTATCGAGATGCCCTCTATAAAGGTTTGATTACTAAAAAACATAACACTCTCGTTAACATTTAATATTCTAGCTATTAGACTCATAAGGCTAGTAGAAATGAACCTAATCCCAATAGTATAGTAGTCAAATCTGATACAGAATAATATGTTTTCAAACCTTAAACTATTCCTTAATAGCAATAAAGATGCAAATCGCGATTAGAATAGCGAAGTGAATCCGTTTCTAAAAAGATTGCTGCCACTCAGTATTTTAACACATAAGACATCATAAGAATTTAAAGATAAACTGATAAATCTAAATCATTCCATTTGGATGAAGAAGTATATTTTATTGTAACTTAGATGCCAACAGTTCATAAATCAATAACAAAGCAATAATTGCTGGAATAGTAGGTTCCAACAACCACGCATCAAAAATAAGATAAATCTTAAAATAGAAATAAACAGTAAAACAATAGCAAATATTCTGAAAGCAAGGAGAATTCTCGTATAAACTCTGTTGAAGGGACAATTAATTCTCATCTGCTAGCTCAAGCTCAATATAATTTTCATAAAAGAATGCATAAAAAGAAATAAGTCAGTGAAATTTATGGGTATTCCTAACAGCTATTTAGATAACCATAACTTGTTACCAAACCTAAACCATAGCACAAAAAATCAAAAACCCCTGATCTGAGGAATTATTAAATGGTTCATTCAAGAAGTTTATCACAAAATAAGAATATTTCTGTCTCGCGAAGTAGTAGCAAACCTAAAACAAGAGGCAGCCCCTACCATTCAGATGGTAAAGTTCTAATTAGTTAACCTGATTTGAATTCATCACTCTCAAAGAGCTTCTATCATTTTAATAATTTAGGTAATTTGATTTTCTATTCAGTTAACTAAAATATGCCTCTTTATGCCAAAATCTTATCTAAACATCAGAACATGATGAAAATCAATCATTAAAAGTTACTCCATGAATCATTAAAAAAATGATTATAAATTCATTTTATATATAAAATAAAAATAAAAAAAAATTGGAGTAGCCGAGCTTCGCTCTCGGCGCCTCGTGAATGCAAATCACGCGCTCTACTAAATGAGCTACTACCCCATCTGAACATTATATAAATTAATGTTTTATAAATAAGAGTCTCTATGTCTCTCCGATCGAACATTAGACCCCATACAATTTCATATTTGGCAAAATCTCAAAGAATAGATATCCTCATTTGTTTCTTATATATTCAGAGGTTTGCGGCTCATTGATATTCAACAATAGCATAATTCATATAATCCTTAAGAATTACAAGACTTTCTACATACTTTAATTGGATTAGAGAATAAAAATGAATGTGTCCTTAAAATAATATAAAAAATTGAAACAATTCTAGGTATTTCATTCGAATCTCCAAATTCCAAATACCGTTCAATGATTGAAGAAATAAATAAAGAGATTTCACACTAATATTAAAAAGTAAATAAGTTTAGGATTTTAGTATAAAAATGCACTTGGCTAGGAATACTCCATTAGCAGGAATAATTCTAATAATTGCAGCTCCTTACTGACAGATTTACAACAAATATCTGGTTAAGACCGTAAACTTAAATTTAAAGAGCAAATAGCTCAACCAAATTCAGTGTATTATAGATAACTTTCCAAAAACTAAATCAATCTTCTCAATAAAATTAACAAAATAACAACTTACTCTGATATTCGAATGCAGAAAGCCGAAAAATTTAAAGAAGTAAATAATTTTTTTAAGTAGATTGAAGTAACTATTATTTAAAAGCTATCGGGTATCATGGAAAAAATGATGAAGTAAGCAGATTTATTTAGGAAAACAAATCACATATAAAAGAGTTAATTAATAACTTGCAGACCAATTACAGTAAACCAAAGTAATTCAATTTCATTTTTGAAGTAAAGATCTAAAAGCATCATTTAAACAGCTCCTAAGTAAAGTTTCTAAAATTTTTTGAATAAAAAAATCTTCAATGATCCTACCTTTGAAAAAGCTACTAATTAAGTTAAAGTTTAAAATAGAATTGCATCATTAATCATTCGAAACAAAATTAAATAAAACATAGAATAATAAGCTATGTCAAGATATTTGTCAAATGAGAAACTCGAAAAAATAAAGTTTATTCAAAACTATTTCAGAAAGTATTTGAAATAAAAAAATAATGATAATTCTATCTTTAGCAAAATGTAGTAAATTTTAAGTACATCACTTGCTAAAAAGCAAGCATTAATTAGACGAAAAATTTCTAGCTAACACGAATAAAAAGATACAAATAGAACTATTAGAATGAATAGTTCAAATTTAATCAATTTTTTAACAAGATAAGGAAATAAGCAAGGATATGATGAAAGAGTATCAAAAGCAAAACAAAAAAAAATATTTCAGGCTGTTCAAGAAAATTCCACATCCGTCATTTAAAATTCAGGTTTCATGTTTGGATATAATGAATACAACAGCAAGGATGATTAAAACAATACCGCCCTTTTCTATAGTGCAAGAAATGTAAATCAGATTTGATTTAGAATTATTATGAAATGTGTCGATTTTTGCTAGAAAATAAAGCTAATCCGAATATAAGATGTTCATTAGGAAGAACCGCTACACATATGGCTTGTGGTTAATTGAACAAATAACTATATGACTTATTCGCATAAAATGGTAGATGATTCTATTATTTTAGGTGCTGATTTCAATATGCCAGATGATAGAGGAATAACACCTCAAGAAATCTATGAATAATCTTTGGATCCTTCCCCTGTTAAATAAGTCATCCCATAAACATCACCTAAATTCGATGAGTTCTTAATCTTTTGAAAGGAAACAATGGAACAAATATAATAATTATTTTAATAAATGGATATATTTAAGGATTTATTTGCTACACAGGCTTTTGAATTATGTGTCAGCGCAGTCTATGATAAAAAGCCAACAGGAGATTAAGAAGCTGAGTTCAAATAATGCTAACAAAATTATGCAAATGCCTACAAAGTTGTTGGATTAGAGTTTCTTAGATTCTTTAACAATCAACCCTCAAAAGATAGATATGGTCCTCCTGAAGAGCTTTGATAACCATTAGAACATATTAAAACATTATAATCATAATCTGTATTCGAACTCATGGCTTATGCAGACCAGTTTTGCAGCCATTATTACAATCTCTGCATTACTGACAACAAGTAAAGTATTCATCTGCTCCACACGTTCTACATGAAAAGTATTTTAACTTTCCAGGATGATAGATGCAAGACTAATATACCTATCACAATACTTATTCATTGTGACCCTCCTATAATTTGATTTTACAACGAATACAACTCCAATATGCTCCTGATTCCTGTAACACTTACGTTGTCCTCTTAATCTCCGATAGTAAACTCTTTAAATTAATAATTTAATTTTCCTCTTTTGAGATTTATTCTATAAGTTCTTCGCCTATTCTCTACTTTGTAGGAGTGTATGTTTGACATACTCTTAAATTATAACTTTTATTGACATCAATAATGTCCGGCGACCTGTTATCTTACACAATTTCGATCAATTAACGAAGTTATTTCATAATTTTGTACTTTTCCAGAATAAAGTATTCAAGTTCATCATTATCAATCTTCAATCCTCTTTCTTCTTACTATATTCTTTTGATCATATTCCCTAAAGAATGCTTTTTATCAATAATCACATTAAACATCTTTAAAAGCTCATCTTATTCAAATTTAAGGATATCTAGGTTCAAGTACATCAATACCAGTTGTTTCTTTACACTATTAAATTATCCTTAATTAAATTTGGGATGCTTCTTCAGGTTCAGTTTTTGATTTTCTTTTTGAACAACTCATATTTTTTTTTAATTTAATAACTTGACAATTATGTTCCCCTCCATTATAATGACTTCATTATTTCATTAAACAAATCCTTTAATAAATTTATATAAAGCATGTCTTAAGAAGTTTAAGTTCCTCCTGAAAATTAGAATAACTAGCAGTAACAGCCAGAAAATCCATCTCAAAGTAATAAATGTCTTACTATTTAGGTTAACCTGAAGGATAGGGAAATTAAGCAACTAATTAGAATCCACCTGAAAATAAAGAGCCACAAAATAAACAGGAAACATAAGGCGAAGCAAGTTAATAAGAAGAGTAATAAATCATTGAACCAAAAAAGGAAAAAGGTTACAAATTTTATCATTACTCTAGGCCCTTATGATATTGATGAAGCAGACATGACACCAAGATTCGTTAGAGCTATGTAGGTATTAGGCTATGCATATGATGATTTACAACATAAAGACAGAAAAGGTGTCATTGATATAATAAAAACAAGAGGTAGTTTTTTTACACTATATAAAGATCCCCTTGGTAACAAGATTAACCAAGAATTAATTGATGCCTTGTCCAATCACTTAGAAAATACAAGAAAACAAAAAATTGATGCAATCAGAAAGGAGAGATAATATGTCCCTATACCAGATAAAAAATAATAGTCAGCAGTTGACCAGTCGAGAGTCTAATCTTCTATTGCAGAAAAATCTATTGTTTTGGACAAATCTATTATCTCAATGAGCAATTCAATACTCACAAAATCTTTATCACCTCTAGAATTGGAATTTAAGTTATATGATAAGATGAAAAAGAGGGAAAGAGCAGAACTACATCGTGCTAAGAAAGATGAAGAAATTCTGTCCAAATAAATTGAATACTAACATAGACAACAAGAATTAGACGAAAGACTTGAAAAGCATAGGTAAATAAAGTAGCGATAAAAACACATGTAAACACAACAATAGCAAGAAATGTTGAAGTGGTTGCACAATCGATCAGATGGCGAGTCTTCTAATTTCAATCAAGCTAAATAGGTGGTTGAAACTTTATAGTAATTTTTTATAAAATTCATATAGAAAAGAATTAAAGGACACTTTGAAGTAGAGATAACTCCTTAATCCAAGAGAAAAAATTGAAAAAGTCAAGAGTATGAATGATCTTAGAGTTAAGGAATTAGAAGAATTATAAGACAAGAGAGAAAAAAATATGGTAGAAAGAATTGAGAGATTATAAGAATTATCCACTAAAGTTGATAATGAAAAACATATGAGAGCATTTCAAGATTTGTAGAGAGAAATTAAAGGATTATTGAAGCAAGAGAAAGTATAAATTAGATCAGAAATGCTTGATGAATATCATGATTTTATGAAAAGATAATAACAATTTGATGATTCCAAAAGAATAAAATAAGTGATTAAAAATAAGGTAAAAATTAGTTTAATTTAAGACATTCTAAGAAGTTGAATAAGTTATGTATAAAAAAATGTTAGAATGTAAACAATAATAGTTAGATGAGAAACTTGAAAAATTCAAGTCGTTATAAACTTAAAGTTTAAAAATTAAATCCTCTTCTAATGTTCAATTCCCAAAACATCAATCTGCTAATAATTTTGGATTTATGAAGGCTGAATACGAAAGAAGAATAGGATATTAAGAAGATTTAATTAAAGAAATTGAAAGAAATGATAACATCTAAGCTAGGATAAGAAGAGAAGAATAATAAAAATTAGATATTCAAATGGAAAAAGAAGCCAAAAGAGCATTAAGCAGAGATTTAGAGATTTCCAAAGTAGCCAGCATAGTGAGCGATATGAAACATTTAGAACATAGCAATATGGCCAGTACTAAGCGAAAATTAGCTTCAATTAAAAATTAACATCAAGAAATAGAAACAAGTAAACATCGAATTTACACTAGGGGTGATTAAAGAGATTGAAGAACGCAGATAAAAATAAGAGTAAGACAGACAGTTATAAGAAAAACTTGAATATGAGAAAAAGAAAGAAAGATTGAGAAAATAAATTGATGCACATAAAGAGTAATTAAGAATTGAAGAAAAATTAAAATAAGAATAGGAATAGTAGTAGTCATGATTATTTTATCATTATAAAAATATACAATATCTTAAATATCATTGTTTACGTTTGTAATTTGTTTTACATATATTTATTATAATGAAGGATTGCAATATTAGTTTCTAAAATAAACCTGCTTTGGTAATATCAAGAATCTATAAAGACAGTAATCGCTTTCACTTACCAAAAATCAGCAAGCCTAAATCGTAATCTCCAAATAATATTTACTATAATGAATATTTTACAGAAGTAAGGGGAATTCAAGCAATTCCTGATAAGTATAAACAAAAAGATAAATTATTGAAATATCGGTTTAAAGAGCTAGACTTATAAAAAAAGTAGTAAAAATCTCTATCAACTAAACATTTAATGTCAGAACAATCAACTAAAAAGGATCTCTAAATTGAACCATACTTTGTTTCATAAAAACCTAAAACTAAACCCTTTATTACGGAGAGATTTGAACATGATCTTTATTAATAATCTCTTATACATCAGTCTCAACAAAAAATTATTCATAGGGAGTATAGAAAACCAAGGATAATATTTCACGAAATTAAAAAAGAAAAACAAGACAAAAGCTCATAAGTTGAAAATGAATTAATATTTAAAGATAGTGAATATGATTTTTGGAAGTATGGGTATCAAGAAGAGGAAGAAGATGACAATATTACTGACTATGTTAGTGGACTACTATGATAATTTATTTGTATTATAAGTTTTTGATGAACAAAGCTACAATCAATTTTCAACTGCCATATCAATAAGTTTCTCTAAAACATTGAATTCCTATTTTAATTTTGCATTTAATTTGATGCATTTTTCCAACTCTTCCAATTGAACTAACAATTAAGCTAAGGATATTTTATCAGAATTCTTTGTTAAGACTTTCTTAACTATGTCTGGTTTTGTCTTGGACAATTGGTATAAGGTTTTTGCATTATAGTCATTAGTTTCTTTCTAATAATTTTGTGACATTTATAATATAAATAATTAAGTTTTTTTTATGGCTAAATTACAAGAGTAAATCACTACTTAAATTCATTCTATCTATTAAAGCCTTAGTATGTCAAATATAAATTTTAGAAACCTAAAAATAGTTAAATCCCTCCATTCAAGAAGTTTAAGATGCCTTAGCCTTAAAAAATGCAAGATTGTCCAAAGCAGTATTAGCTTCTAATGTTAAGAAATATTTCTCTGAAAACATAGTGAAGGAACAAAAAGAAATTGCAGAGATAGTAATTGAGGATAAACCGCCAATAAAAAAAGTGAAAATTGAGCCACCTTAAAATAATAAGCAATAATAATCAACATCTTTAGATGAAGAAACATTGCTTTAATTTCCTACTCTAGATGATGTTGGTGGAATAGAAACAATCAGATAACAAATTGAATCAATGATTTATATGCCTCTACAATATGCACATATATTTGAAGAATTAGGAAGTAGTGCTCCAAAAGGAATACTTTTAACTGGAACTACAGGATGTGGTAAGACTTATTTAGCAAAAGCTATCTGCAGGGATGTTTTTGAAAAGTTTAAACTTACTATTTTCATGAGAAATGGGGCAGAGATTGTGGCATCTTTAAGTGGAGAGTCAGAAAAAAATATTAGAGAACTATTTAAATAAGCCTCTTAAGAAGCTCCTTCTTTAGTTTTTATTGATGATATTGATGTCATTGCAGGTGATAGAGATAAAGCTAATAAGTAAATTATTTATATATGTAGATAAATGGAAAAGCGCGTTGTCACTCAAATTATGGGAAGTTTAGATTCTTTACCAAACAATGTATTTTTGATAGCGACAACAAGTCACCCTGATCAATTGGATCCTGCTTTAAGAAGAAGTGGTAGATTCGATAGAGAAATAATGATTAATGTACCCACAGATGCTTAAAGAGAAGATATTTTAAAAAAACTTACTAAACCATTAAAGATGATAAATATTGATCATTACAGTTTATCAAGAAGAACACCAGGGTATTTTTTAATTTTTAATTAGATTTGTTGCTTCAGATTTATTTGCATTAAGTAAAGAAGCAGCTGTTGAAGCTGTTAAAAGAATCGTAGCAGATGAGTAAGATGTGGCTATTCTTGAAAATGATTTTGAAAGGGCTTTGAAAAAGGTTCAACCAACAGCAAAACGAGAAGGATTTGCTGTTATACCAGATGTAACTTGGGCTGATATAGGATCATTATAAGAACTAAGAAAAGAGTTAGATTAATGTTTAGTGTTACCTATTTAAAATCCAGAAATATTTTAAAAATTCAAAGTCAGACCTCCTGCAGGAGTGCTATTATGGGGACCACCTGGGTGTGGTAAGACTCTACTAGCAAAAGCTGTTGCAAATGCTTCAAGAGCTAACTTCATTGCTGTGAAAGGACCTGAATTATTAAATAAATATGTCGGAGAATCAGAAAAGGCTATTAGAGGACTGTTCAGCAGAGCCAGAGCCTCTTAACCCTGCATAATATTTTTTGATGAAATTGATGCTATATGTCCTATTAGAGGAGCTGATGGAGGAAATTAAGTTACAGAGAGAGTTGTAAATTAATTGCTAACAGAATTAGATGGTTTTGAAGATAGTAAAATCAATTATCATACTTAGGAAAATAAGTTTTTATTGTAGCAGCCAGTAATAGACCTGATATTCTTGATCCTGCTATTCTTAGACCAGGTAGAATTGATAAACCATTATATGTTCCTTTACCTGATTAACAAGGAAGAGAGGACATACTGAGAACAATTGCTTAAAAATCACCAATAGATGATGTCAATTTCCCAGAACTTGCTAAATTATGCGAAAATTATACAGGAGCTGATCTTTCAAATTTAGTAACAACTGCTGCCTTAGATGCCATTGTTGCCTCCCAGGAAGTCATCACACATAAAAACTTTGTTGCAGCAATGGCAAAAATCAGACCATCAATAAATGAAGCAGATAGAAAAGCTTATGAGAAGCTGCGCTTAAAAATATAAATGTGATTAAAATTATTTTTTGTAATTAAAATATACAATGTCAGGGGAATAGCCAATCCTAAAAGCATCTAATGTCAAATTAGATACAACTGTAACTCATATTTCTTATTTATTAAGGCAGCGATGAAATTAATTAAATTAGCAAATGAAAATCCAGGCACTAATCAATTTGGTTATTTGGTTGGAATCATTGAAGGAGAAACAATTGAAGTCACAAACAGCTTTCCAATTGTTGAAACAGATGATGATATAGAACCATACGATTTTTTGGATTACGCAAAGAAACATCATTTAGATTTCCATAAAATTGGTCTCTATGTCATTTCTGATTCACACAAATAATTCACTTCTGAATAATTTGAAGATCTGAGCAGATTATAGTTTTTTGTTAAATATGCCTTTGTTTTGGTCTATTCCTTACAATTAGCAAAATCAGGCCATCCTTAACCATTCTCTGCTTATGTGGTAATTTATTCCCCTATTTAGTTAAATGAAAAATATGCTGAGATTTATTCAAAAGATGAAATTCCTGTATTGAATTTAAGAAATGATAAAATTTATAGAAGTATTCCTCTAGAGTTACTCAAGACTCCACTTACCTAGGTAGAATATTCAATATTTTAGGCTTTCCTCTATTAATATAGAAATCAAATTGAAGAAAAGTATAAGAATGATGAAACCAAGTTTACAACCAGTATTTCTAACTATGGAAGATAACTTATTGAGACTATTGAAGAATAAATTAGTTTATCAGATAAAATCAATTAAACAAACACTACAAAGAAAGATGGAGATAAAGTAAACATAACATATATTCAAGCAACCAGAATTATTGGATTATTTAATTTCTATGAATAAATTGCATTATTTAGCAGATGTAATTAAAAAAGAGACTGCGTTCACAATAGAAACAGAATAAGTCCTCACAAGTATTCTAAAAAAATGATAAATGTCATTTAAAATAAATAAAATCAATCGAAAAATAATCTTTTCTTCCATATTTCTATGTGTAAATTGTTGAAATTTATCCAATATGATGAGTATGATGATTTATCAAATGATATAATGCTGTTAATCTATCTTTTGTTTTCATCATTCCCTTGCTATCCTAATATTCAACTTCTTCCTCAAGCCATTTCTCATCATTTTACTCTAGTAAGACCTAAAACCTTTAGTTTACATCAAGCAACAGAATTTTCACTTATTCATAATTGAAATTCAGCTAATTGAAGACTTTTTCATCATCACTCTACCAAAGCTTTATTAACTCTTTTAACTATATTCAATCAACTCTATACATCTAATGTTTATAATTTTTCCTCTTGATTTAAAGGTACTTTTAATTCTGACATCTTTGTTATTCTTCCTAACCAAATATAATCTGCAGCTAGATTGTGCTTTAGAGTCCCCAAAATGTCATTAAAGAATAAACCAGAATTTACAACTATTGTCTCTTGATGGTTCTCTTATTTCTCGAATGAAGAAAACATCACATTATATCTCCACTCATTATATTTGTATAATCTTGTAAGTAATTTTTTCATTAAATTCACAAAATTAAATAATAATGTATATGTATTAAATATTCTAATGTATTATGACATAACAATATTACTTTTTCAGAGAATATTAGTAACAATCGCAGAAAAAGGTTTATTCGAAGTTATTTACAATTGAATTCCCTCCTTAATCCATATTTAATGTGTAAATTTATTATCTTTAAATATATAACATATTTATGCAATACTTAACTTTTAAAATATGTCCCATCTCATAAAATAAGGAGGAATATATTTGCACTAATAAAAATTGTGTCAAACAGAGTAAAAAACATTTACATTGCTACCCTTGTTTAACAAAAATGCATAGAGACAAAAAATAAAACATTAATCATATTGACGATTTCTTAGATATTGCAAAAGTGATGTAAATAGTTTCTTAGAAAAGAGAATAACGAGTTTAATATTTGGAGCAAATGCAATTAAAAAGCATAGACTTCTAAAAGGAAAAGGTTTAGTAAATATAAAAATACCCTTTTTATTCTCAAGAAATCCTAAATGAAGCAATCGATAAAGTAGAGGGACTATTTAAACAATTTTCCATTTTTTTAGGAGAACACTTCTAAAATGCAAATAAAGCAAATATTTACAATTCAGAGAGCCATAATCATGTTTTTGAGTTATACTTTTCCAATGAAGTCTAATACAGAAGTACAATCTCCCAGAAACTGGAATAAGTAATTATTGATGTTAATGAATATTTAAAACAATAGGATTTTGATGTTCACGACAGTTTTTTGAAGTATTTCTAATCACTAATTATAGTCAAAAGAAGAAGTTTCAAAATATTGAGGGAAAATTAGCTAAATTAGAGAAGCCAATAACTATAGTAAAAGTAATACAGTAAATAATATTTGTTTTGGTTGTTGTAATATTCAGCAATTAATTCAATAATTTCGCATTTAATTCAAATTTGAAAATCAATTAAGAATGTATAGGAGAAGAATAGGTAAATGCAATTATAAAACTGAAAATTGATGAATTGAGAACAGAATTACTTAATGTGAATTCAAAATTAGAGGAATTACCTAATGAAATTGAATACATAAAGTTGTTTAATCAAAAATTAAAAATAGAAATTTTAGAGCTTTAAAGATGGGTTAAAGATAGCTTTTAAGACTAAAAATTATTTAACATCAATATTCAATCTGAAACTCAGAATTATAAGGATAAATTAGAAATTCATGAAACCTTTATAGAAACAATGAAAAAATCGAGTTCCCTAAAATATTCGACAATGGATCTTAAAGACACTGTCACCTAATAATTATAATATTTGGATTAGTCAATTACTTTAATTGATCAGAAATTGAATACAACTTTTGATAAAGTAAAAGAGTTTACTGAGTACAAAATTGAAATGACTAAACTTTATTTTGATGCTCAGTATTATCTTGTGGGTCGTATACATGAAGATTATCCTTTTATTCTGTTGTAAGGATTCATAAAATATTACGATGAATTATTCAGTGTATCATTTACTGTAGAAAAAATAGTAAAACTCAATTTATAATTCGATCGAAGAAGCATTGTATGTATAGGAGGCGGATCAATCCATAAACCTAATCGTTTTGAATTGATGGCATGTGATTATGCATTTGAAGTATTTGGAGAAACCTTTAGCACGACAAAAGCAAGAAAAAGTAGGACAGGAAGTGAATTATTTTGGTATCTTGTTAGAAATCATTCAATTGGATTCGCTCCAACAGAAGATATTGATTTACGCTTAACAGATTAATATGATCTTAAAGATTAAAAAAGATTTAGCCATCTATTAGATCATCCTCATGGAGGAGGGAGAAGAATAGGAAATTAAACGACACTTGCATATTCTGAGGAACATAAACTTGTAATATTTGTGTTAGAGTGAATTCAATTATATATTTACATATTAATATATAATATCGAAATTTTATCCATATTAATTTCAAAATAGCACTTAAAGAATAAATTTTAGTTCATAATTAATTTATTCTATTAGAATAAGAAGCATTTCTATATTCTACCTTTAATGAATTTCCATTTTTTATTGACCTCTACAATATGAATTTCTTTTTTTATATAATAATAAAAAATTAATGTCTTACGGTAAACAAGTTGACACCTACATTATAGAAGATGAGCTTGGAAGAGGGGCTTTTGGAAGTGTAAATTTTAATCCAAAATAAGGTTCACAAATGCAGAAATATGGTTGATAATACAATACATGCAATCAAAGTCATAAGAGTTGATTCATTGTAAAATAGTGAAGGAATAGTTGGTTAATTATTGAAAGATGAAATATAAGTACTTAGCAAGGTGGATTCTCCAAATGTACTAAAACTTGAACACTATTATCAAACATCATAGAATTGCTATATCATAATGGAATACTGTGATTGTAAATTATATTCTTATTTTTAAGCTGGCGACTTGGAAAGATATTGGGAATAAAATGGTAGAATGCTCAATGAGGACAAGGTGATTGATATCATAACTTAAGTCCTAAATGGACTTAGAGCATTACATGAAAATAATGTCATACATAGAGATCTTAAATTACCAAATATACTTATGCATAAAGACCAAGTGAAATTGGCTGATTTAGGATTTTGTGCATAATTATAACATAAGGTAGTTTAATGAAATAATTTAGGATATGTAAGTGAGTCTATGTTTAGGATCCTATGGAACAATGGCACCCGAAGTTGCTAAATTTGAATTTTATGGCCTACAATCTGATATATTTTCTATTGGCTGCATTTTCTATTAATTACTTTTTGGAGAACTACCTTTTGATTTTGCTACTTCAGATTAATATCTTGAATCAATTGCAGCATGTATAGATATTTATTATTTAGAAAAAATCAATTTCAAACGCAATAATGTTAAGATATCCACCTAAGTACAAGAAATCATATCTAAAATGTTAATAGAAAATCCAAACTAAAGGCTTACTTTTACACAACTTTATTAGTATAATTTATTTAGAAATGCTAAGCCGAATAATTAAGCCAGCTTAATTGCTCTTAAAAATATAACAAATGATTAATCCAAAATGTTTTATACTAATTACTATCAATAAAATGGGGGTTTATAAAAATTAGGACCAGAAATGGTGGATATGCTCAGAACATAACATCTTTTCAATACAAGAATGCAGTAAACTTAAGAACATTCTGCACCTATTCCTCAAGAAAATCGCTTAGAAGATACAAGAAATATTGGCAGCGCATAAATATAAAATGTTGCTGATTTATATAACTTTATGAGACAGTCAAATAATTTACCTATTTTTGCTACCATCGATCCAATTTTGGAAACAGAACAATTACCATCTATGGCTGCTGTACAATAAAAAGTTAAATAGTATGAGGCAAAATACAATGCATTAATGTTTCTTCAATAAGTTCATGATGAAATAGGAAATATAAAATTTTCATAAATTGAAAGAGTAACAATAATTATCAATTTTAGATATACTTCCCTTAATTTATGATTTTGAAAAAGATTAGATATTAAGCACAAGAATATTTCAATGAAATTTAACATAAACATAAATAAATTAATGAATTAATTAAGATGAAGGAGAAATTCAAATAAATCTCATAAGATTAATAAATTTCTATTTGCTTAGAAAATATGTATACTTATTGTAATATTTAGAACTTTTAACTAATCTCCTTAAATGGGAATATAATTGGAATGGATGGGATAATTGAGTCTAAATTTAGATTCTATACACGAATTGAATCATATTTATGAAGCATCCCTCAAAGAATTCCATACCTTCATGAAATAAGAAGCCAACACGATTAAAGAGAAGAAATAACTGTTTATTGTGATTTTGAAAGTTGAATAGTGTATGAAGTACACCGTCATGGAATTGTAGAACAAAGATTTCACTGCATATTTCGATGAATTAAGAAAAAAGAATATCCTTGATTTGCTTAAGATGATTTCTTAGTGAAATTATATAAAAAATATATTATTTTAAATCATGTACTAATTTAATGTGCCACTAATTTATGGGAATGGGATCCAACAACAAACATGTAAGTTATTATTTATATATATCGTTATATAGACTTCCAAGTATTATTATATATAACACTTATAGCCTTAAATCTCTATACCACAACCATTACTTGATATGTATTATCACTTATACAATTATTTATATATTTAGACCCCAGCAAATACCCACTATTAGTGCATTTCCACCACCACATAATGATGTAGATTGGTTCTATTTGGAAGAAGATGGAAAATGGAAAATTTTTGATTGGCGCAGATGTAATTTACTTGAGAACATGCTTCATTATTATTGCAATTAGGGAGAATTTTAGATTGTGTTTAAGGATACTCCCTTTATTATAGATTATGATCACATGGTTATACATCATTAAATTAGCTATTATAAAATTAGGAGGGAATCGTCTATCATTTCTAGATAGATTAAAATTCATCAAGGAAAATGGTCTTTTTATAATGGAGAAACATGGGTACAATATGATAAGCTGATTTAAAATTAATTAGAAGACTTAATGGCCAAAGGAGAAGTATATCATTTTAATATTTAGCCTATGATAATGATTTATGCAAATAACAAATAATATGTATTTGATCTTGAATAAAATGTGTAAATAGAACCTATCGATGATAAAGGACTCAATAAGCGCAAAATAATAACAAGATAATGGATGAATTCACATTAATTGCAGGAATTCTGCAAAGTGAGAAAACAACAAGAATTGACCTATATCAGAGAAAGAAAACTATTTGAAGACTACATGAAAACCTACACAAGTTAGTTTCGGAAAAAGTCAGGAAAACCAAAGAAATCCAACAAATTAGCAGAATTAGGAATTTCTCCAGAACAAGACAAACCTGAAAAGAAACCCAAAGTAAATCCTCAAAAGAAGGAGGAATGCTTCAAAATGATTGAGCATTCCAAACAACCCGATGAAAAACAATTAGAGGAGTGGAATCGACTGATCGAAAAAATGAAAGAAGAAAATGGAGAAAGTAACAGTTGATTCAGTATATTTTTCCAAAATAAATAAATTTCAAGTAAATTGATCAAATCTTACCTACTTTTGTTTGACTCTATTGAATCTCCTGATTAGACTTTTGGTTTCATTAAATTAAGCTTATATATCTATGGATTCCTTGTATAAATTAACAGTACTGTTTTTTGCACATGCCAACGTTAATCCGTCGATTTCGAACGGATTTATTTTATTCTTATTTTTTAAGGTGTTCCTGCAGCAGCCAATTTTTTAGACTCACAAACATGAGAACATCTCGGAGAATTCACATTACATTATAATGGCCTTAAAAGTGGCTTATAATATTGAGTGTGCATAATTTTCGGTTTCCATGATTAATCAGACTCCCTTTAGATTTACTTAAATTTTAGCTTAATCTAAGAATCATTCACAATTTTAGGGGCTACAATTTATGTATTAGAATTTCCAGAAAGAGAGTAACAAGGTCTTCTAGTGAGATGAAGCATAAGGAGTTGTTGTTCTTCAATGCATTTAATTTTATCTAAAATAAGTGAGAGATCAAATAAGGACTGCAGTTTTTATTTCTAATTTTACATTATAAAAAATTGTACATAATAATTTGATTTTTTAGGATGCCAATTTTTGGGCATTTTTGAAGCAAATAAAATGGTTAATGATCACAATTTAAATTTACGAATGCGCCCCTCAAAACAACAAGATTATTAGGTAATCACACCACGATCACCAGAACGAATACTAAAAAGAAGGGTCATCAATAATCAACCATAGTATCAAATTAAGTGGAAAGGATAAGATGAAGTCACCTGGGAACCTGAAGATAATGTACGCAAGTCACTAATTGAAGAATATCAACAAACCAACAGTAGTTCCAGTAATAGTGTTAATGATAAGACACCTGTCATTAAATAAGTCACCTCCAGTCTCAGGCACCCTAACTACTCAGAAGAACTCCTTCTTACTAAATAAAAAGAAATGAGTTCCAAAATACAGTTAGCTCATCCACAAAAATCTGATGAGATTGAAAGTGTTCATTTAATTCTAACTGATGAACAATGTGCTTTTGAGGTAAGATGGAAACCAAGAAATGGTACTGGTGTAGTACCACTTTCAGATTACTATCAATATGAATAGTTCAAATTGGTTTCACCTATGCTATTTATGAACTTCTTAGAGGTCTGTATTATAGGAAGAGAAAACAAATCAGATATTAAATTTTATGCTCCAGGTGATAATCTTTCATAAAGAGCTTGCTTGATGAAAAAAGTCCTCCTAAAAAACCCTAAATATAAAGATGCTGGAAAACAACCTGAGAAGGATATTGAAGAATAAAAATAAAATGTACAATCCGAATTAATTACTCCTTCTAAACATGTTATCAGTTTTATTTAAACAGATAACAAGAAATCAAATGCTAATTAATCAGAGTAATCAGAGAAAAAATGTTAATTAGACATCCCAGATCCAGATAGCAATCCAGAATAATAATAACAATAATAATCATAATAAGATCCATTAGATGAGAGTTAAGAGCCAGGTGAAATATAACCATAATAAGATGAATAAGAAGAATAAAGATCTATTTCATTGGATGGTTAAAAGGATTGATTTATATTATATAAATAAAATGGATAAAAAAATATTAGATAATATAGTATAGTAACCAAAAGATTGATTGAGCAACTTAAAGATCTAGAAGAGTATAAAAATGATTTAGATCCAGAAGAATATAAGTACTTTTCTATTTCTATTAGAGACAAATGAAAAATGACACTGTTCAAGAATTAGAAATCTTTTAGACCAAATTACATGAAATAGAACAAGGGGACTTAACATTGAAAAATGAAATATAATAATAGTAAGAATAATTGAGAGCTGCCATAAAGAATTCATTCAATTCTGAAGAAATCAAACATCTGATGTCGTCATCTCAAGGTACACAAATAAGAGAAAAAATAAAAAAGCTTGATTAAGACTACACTCTTTAAAGAATTTAAAAGGCTTAATATGTCAAAGAGACTCTAAACTGTCTGAATTAACTTTAGGATATTGGAATACCTGTACATTAAGTTTAATACATTAGTTTACATAATCAGAAATCGATTTCTTGAATTCTAATACAGGAAAGGATAATTTTGTTGTCAAATAAGACAATGTTTAAGGGTAAAACTTATTGAAATCTGCTGAAAAATAATTGGCTGCTAATAATATGAAATGACATATTTTTATAAGTATATTATATCATCTGTTTAATCTTTATTACACTTCTTATTCAACTATTTCTAACAGCTTTATTTCTAATGTTTAATTTTTTTTATTTAACTAATCAACTAACTATTTTAGTTTTCTAATTTCTTCAATCTTTTATTACCAATCTTTATCTTTTCTTTAATAAGCAATAACTACATATATTATAAATATTAATACTTGATTATTCAAACCTCCATTTCAAATCTTAATATTCTGATATTTTAACTTCTTAATTATTTAATGATCTAAGAGATGCAATCAATCCTTCCAATTCAATAATTTTTTATTATTGCTATTATAGTATCATTTCATATGTTTAACTGCTATTTCTTTATTAATTCTTTTATTGAAGCTCTTATTATAATGTATAATATTATTGTTCTTTTGCCAATAATTTAACTTATAGATTTTCATTTTCCTATTTAAGAGTATCCCTTTAACTAATTATATATTAGGATTAGCTTTCTAAATTTCTAATCACTTATTCATAATTATTTTGCGATTTTCTCTCCTTGTTCATTTCGAGAATCTGATTTTATAATTTTTCATTGCTAGACTACAATGTTAGAACCTATTAACGCAATTCTGTATTAGGATTACAATTTTCTTTATCAAATACTTAAGCCCTCAATAGACTAATTACTGTATCAATCTGTGATTCAAGTGACTTATCACACTTACTCTTAATTTAATTTAACTATGCAATTGCTTTTGCAATCTAATCACCTTGATGAATTGAAGGTTGCTTCACATAAACTGACTCTCTTTAAAATTAGCACGATTCTCTTGTTATTGATGGCTATGTTCTTGTACTGATTAATTAGGGTACTCCTCTAGCACTATTTCTACATGGATTCTAACTAGCCCTATTTGTATTAGGAAATATATCTTTAATAGGTGATATCTGATCAATAATTCTAAATAAGAGTATAACTTACGATCTTGAAGTGAATGATGGACTAGTTGGAGGTTTGAAGAAATACTATATATGTTAAGCAGCCATTTTGCTGTTAAAAATTAATTAATAACTTCTAATATTTTTACATCATTGAGTCTCCCTTAAAACAATTTTCGCTAGCTTCTTTAATTCAATATAATAGCTAATTACATCATTGTATACCTACTGTTTGGTGGATAGTTATTATTTTGAATAGCCCGTTACAATTCTATGATCTTATTTAGTGACAGAATGTCTTGCAATTGTTTTTTCGGATATAAAATACTATCTATGATTGAGTAAGTACTTTTATGTAGGTTTAGAGAGATCTAGACTTGATCTCTAAAAAGATAGACGACCAGGAGATTTACGCACTTGTGGGGAATTGTCTTGTGATCGGTGTAATTGCGTATTTTTGGGTGATCTTGGTGAAATACTACTCCTAAGCACCTACTAGAGTGTAGTAAGTTAGGAATGTTTTGCTAATATTTGTTTTGGTTAATCCAGTTTGCTACTGATTTTGCCGCGTACTTCCTTCCTGAAATCATCTAAGTCTCCAAACGGTGTATTTACTATAAAGGATCCCTAATGCATCGTTTATAAAATTATTAATGAAAAAATTACCAAGTAGCTACTTGGAGCCCAAGATATTCGATAACAAATACATTGTCAAATAATAACTCAGTTCTGGATCCTTTGGAGTGGTGTACCTAGCAATCCATAAGGGAACACGAGATGAAGTGGCCATCAAATTAGAAAAGGGAGAATAAGAAACCCTCGATCGAGAAGTGTACCTGTTAACAAAGTTACAGGGCATTCTGGGGGTCACAAAGTTACATTGGTTTGGTAATGAGCAAAACTACAACGTAATGGTGATCGAATTGCTTGGCAAGGATCTGGGACACTTTTGCAAAACTTACAAGCAACTTGCCCTAAAATCTGGATTATAATTGCTTGACTAATTACTGACTATTTTTAGTCAAGTACATTAGAGGGGAGTAGTACATCGAGATCTTAAACCTGAAAATATTATGATGGGAAAAATTAATCCTGGATTAGCATATTTAGTTGATTTTGGAGTGTCCAAGTTAGTCTTTGAAAAGGGAAAGCATATGTATTTATTATTAGAATTTAGTCCATTCAAGGAGAAGAAATCCTTTATTGGGACGACTCGTTATGCTTCAGTCGCTGCTCATAAAGGGTTTGAAATTGGTAGGAGGGATGATTTAGAGTCATTGATGTATGTGATTATATATTTGATTTTGGGGTAGTAGTAGAGTTAATAACATTAAGGAAACTACCCTGGCAAAATTTGCAGAACATTGGTGACAAAGACAGAACGGTTGCCGTCGGTGAGGTTAAGATGGCCACTACCATATAGTAATTGTGTAAAGATTTACCAAAAGAATTTGCTGAATATTTAGAGTAATTTTTTATACTATTATTTAGTTATCTTAAAGGACTAAATTTCGAATCATAACCAGATTATGATATGTTAAAGAAATTAATGAGAAAGTGTGGTGAGAATAATAAGATTATTTATGATAATCAATTCGAATGGACTGAAAAAGGAGAGAAGAAAGAAAAAGAAGACATTAAATAATAAAGTTCGTTTTTGGCTGTACCTGGAGATGGAGGACAACGATAAAATACCAAAAAACAATCATATATGGGATCTTAATCATCAAATATTGTAAAATATGTCCCATCTTTTCAAGAGGTTTAACTTAAACCATAACAACCCTAAAAAGTGATTGCTAGTCAACCACACATAGAATTAATGAAATAAATGGAAACTGTAGATTTTGATGAAATCGATGAAAATCTCATGGATTAACCAACTTTGGAATAAAAGTATCTACAATTAGAAGGATTGGATGCCAAATTTAAAGATGATAATGTGTCCAAAGTATCTGGCGTATCGAAATCAGCAATTCATATATTTGAGAGTTGAATACAATATTTATTACTAAATATTTAAGTACAACAATTAATCAAGTACACAAATATTTCATTGCTAAATTTTGAAGTAAGCATTCATTTAAAATAATATTTAATCTAAATGGATGGCAAGTTAGAAATCAAGAGAGAAAACTCAGTAGAAGACATAGTAAGGAAAAAAGTTAGAACATCAAAAGATTCACTTGGAGATTATGTTCCATTAAGCAAGGCTTAGCCAAGTAAAAAGAAATACATAAAGCCTCTCAATGAATAGGACAGAAAGGCCCTACCTATCTATGGTGTGAGCCATTAAATTTTGGACACAATGCAATCAAACTAAGTGATTGTCATCACAGGAGGAACAGGTTGTGGTAAATCAACCTAAGTACCATAAATGATACTTAGACACCACACCAATACAGAATTTGATGAACCTCGTAAAGTCAACATACTATGCACTCAACCAAGAAGATTGGCTGCAAAATCACTAGCCAAAAGAGTTGCACAGGAATTAGATTGTCAATTAGGAACACTTGTTGGATATTAAGTAGGAATGGACTCATAATTGAGTTCAAGATAAACTCAAATCTAGTTTGTGACCACTGGAATATTTTTATAAAAATTAGTACATGATAGAGAAAGAGTATTAATGGATTATACTCACATTATCATGGATGAAGTTCATGAAAGAGATATAGATATAGATTTTTGTCTAATTATCATTAAAAATCTATTAAAACACTTCCCAGAAACTAAATTAATACTAATGTCAGCCACTATTTGTAGTAATAAATTTGCTAATTATTTCTCTGCCTAATCAATTCAATTAGTAGATGATCTAAACTATATCAATTAAGTTGATTAAAAATTTAGAGTAACTAACGTTGAAGATGATAATATAATGGAAATTCCAATTAAATTTGAAGGTGAAGAAGATCAAGATAATAATGGGGATAAGCATGGATTGATATGGATAGAACACTCAATCTTACATAACAACAACGAGAAATAGAAGCTGAATTAACAGCAAAAAGAGATGAGGGATATCATTTTTTATTAGAAAATGATACTCCATGTCCGATTATTTCAGTTCCAATGTCCTAAAAATATTCTATCGATACTTATTATTTGGAAACTTTCCATAAATTTTTCGAGGATCTTGATTCAACTACCACTGAGGACTTTTATTAACCATTCAGATTTTAAACATCTCTATATTTTCAAGATTCCCCAAAAATACAATAAGATAGTGTGAAGGCATTACTAAACATATTAGAATTTATTGAAAGCGCCAAAATCAAAGACATAGCAGGGGATCAATGTGTTGGTGCTGTTCTAGTATTTTTACCTGGATATTAAGAGATTATGGATATTCGGGAGGAAATCTACAAAACCTTTGGTGAAGATAAATTTATCATGATTGTATTACATAGCACAGTCACAATCCCTAAAGATTTTGATGACTTTCGTTAAAGAAAACGAAGGTTGATTCTCAGTACAAATGTTGCTGAGAGTAGCATCACAGTACCAGATTGTAAATTTGTTATTGATTTCTGTATGACTAAGGAAATTATTTACAATCCCAAAAATTTAACCGAAAAATTAGCCTTATAGTATTGTTCAAAGGCCTCAGCAGATTAAAGAAAGGGAAGAACGGGGCGTCTATTTCCTGGTACTTGCTTTAGACTAATTCCACAAAGTTTATATAAGACCAAGATGCCTCAATATTCTGTATGTGAAATGCTAAGGTGCCCATTAGAGATTATCATTCTAAGACTAAAGAAACTTTATCAAATGGCACTTGAAAATCAGAATAAAACAGAAAAAGCTGAAATACCTGTTTCACAAACAGTAGATTTAAAATAAATATTTAATGATCCCTGCAAAACTTTAAAAACAGCTATTGATCCACCTAGTACCAAGTAGATTGAAAATGCTACCCATAATCTATAATTACTTGGAGCTCTCACATTTCCGAATCTCTAAGATTAAACAGTTCAAATAACAAGATTAGGATAAATGATGAGTGATATGCCCATTGATATCTTTTTGACCAGATTCATTATGTATTGCAATATCATTGGTTGTGCTTATGAGGGTGTGACAATAGCTGCTATTTTGAGTCAAAGAAAGAACTTTTTCTTACATCATTTTATGAGATCCCAATATTTGTTCTTTAATTCTTTGTATATTTATGATCAAGGAAATGAAGATGATTTGCTAATCTAACTGAGGGTTTATTAGGAATGGGAAGCCAAGTTTTTTAATCAGTTGAAAACTACTATTTCTTAGCATGAGTTGAGAAAGGAACTTAAACGATTTACTAATACATATATGACTCCATTAGAGAAATTATATTGTGAATAAAGATCAGTTGATCCAAAGAATATGAGAGAAATCTTAAATGTTAAATATGAGCTATTTATGAGATTGGATTAATAATTTAAGAATGAATCACTCGATCTTAACAATCCAGAAAATTTATTAAAAATAAAGAGTGCATTTTGTGCTGGTTTTAAGTAAAATACTCTAAGATTAATGAGAGATGAACGATTCGATAAAAAAATAAAATATCTCAAAGATTAGGGATTTGATTATACTCGTACTATCATGTTTGAGAGTGATAATATTAGATTCGATGGAATATCAATAGAAAATAAAGAAAAAATAAAGGAAAAAATAGCTATGATTGCTGAATAATTCTGTGATTTTCATTAGACTGATAGACTACAATCTCGATTAGAAAGTCAACTCAAGGATATAAAAGTCTATAGTGAGGAATGTTAATAAGGAAGATAAGGATTGCCTTAATTCAACTTTCGCTCTGACTAATCTTTGCTCAATACTATTAAAGCATCCTCCAAATTTACTAAAAATTGGATAAAGAGTGTTATAATTATGAATAATTCAATTATCATTGAATTCAAAGAAGTTGATTTACCAAGATTGAGATTCGTACTCAAACGTCTAATCCATGAAAGCGAAGTACGAAAAAGAAAATCAAGTCACAAATAAACCTTTACAATCAATTGGTAAACATTTACGATTAGTGATTAAGTGGATTTGGTTTCTCTTGTAGAAAATACTTAATCTCAAATATTTTATGGGTGTGCCTGTAGAATGGTTCATTAACATAAAGAATTAAATTGTGATCAAGATAGCATCAATTTTATTGCCCTTGATATAAATAAAGTATTGGTTGCCTATGAAGTACAAGAAAAGGATTCAAATAAACGTAATAGCACTAGATAACTTATTAGCATTGATTAAGGGAAGTATGTGATGTGGTCATAAATATTAGCCATGTTATTTGGAGTAAGTGTTAAATTATATCACAACAACATGAAAAGTCATTTCTTAAAAGCCAAAATAGATGATAGAGATTATATTTTTGATTATTTTATCACTGAAGAAGATTTGTAAACCATCAATTCCATTAGATAGTAAATTAAAATGCAAATACTCCAATAAGAATATTAAGATAGTGGAATTTGGGAAAAAATTCGAGATTTAGATAGAGTTAGATAGAGAATCCTACTTAACTCAGATGAAAGATGGAAATTATTATTTGATATTGAAATGAAGGATTAGATTGTATAATTTTAAGAATCTACAACAAATAAATAGAGAAGAAAAAGAATACAACATCTTGAATTAGAAGAGTAAAAAGGTGATGCATTAGATTATATGAATCCTATCTAAATACTACGCACTGATTATGATTCAGAGGTACCTAAATAATTTGATAATGAAGGAATTTAAATATATGTTTAAATTCAATAATTGTACTAGACTTGGAAATAAAATATAATAAACACCATTAAAAAATAGAATTTCTTTTTAAGAATGGGAAATACAACATAAATATGTTGTTTAGAATGTAATGATTATATGACTGTTGGTCGTTCCTCTGGTTTATCACCAATATCAGAAGATCCAGATCTAAGAAGATAACTAGATAATGAGTCAATTGAATGGGCTAAAAGAATGGTAATGATCCTAGATGTAAGTTCCTTTGGAGATTATTTCAACATTTCAATGAGAGTTGAATAAATCCAAGAATTTTTATCAGATTAAAGAATTCAGAGTATATTTGAAAAGCTTAAACTTGTTTTCGAACCAATAAGATATGTATTCATTACTTGTAATTCTGGGAAGCACATTGTTGGTTTCTATCCTAAAATTAAATAATTTAGAGAAATAGTACAAATAGGAGATATTTAGAAGTTCTATATAATTGATTAAAAATTAAGATTAGTCTACACTAATATGGAAGAGGAAAAATTTGTATTTAGAAAGTTAACATTAGAAGAAATCAAAAAGAAAGAATCTGCTGTAAAAATATATATTTATTTTAGGCTGTTCATAAGAGAAAGTTATAAAATTTAAGATTTACATGTAAGTGTTGCTACAATGAAACTAGGTACGATGAAAGTAGTTATTTTGAAGGAGGAGAGTAAGAATACTCTTAACATATTAAATTGGATAGTCATAAAAAAGCATATGAAGAACTATAATATACAATGGTATGATCACTTAAATTTACAATAAATTAATTTAATCACATTTATTCCATAATTAGCTTTCTGAAAACCTTCATCATTAAATTTAATCCATTCCCCTTTTAATAAGCAATAGCATTAATATTAATTTCCACCTATTTCTTCTATCACTCCATTGAGTTTATAGTTGCTTATTTCATCAGGAAAGGATATCTTCTTTGGGTGAATCAATTTCTAATCTATATTCAAAATCAGAAACTCTTCATTTTATTTAGAAAAGTCAAAATAATCTTCTAAGTTATATTAATCAACTTAAATTGGTTATTCTCTTTAAATTACTTCTGCCTCTTTATAAATAGCATATATAATAACTTTTGAAGATTTAATATTTATTCTTTTGTCAATAAAAGGAACAATACAATTGTTACACAACTTCTGTTCACAAAATGTACAACTTTGTTCTGCAGTTTAGTCAGTTTAAAAAATGAGTTCATATTTCTTGTTGACAATATGTTCCTTGTAGTCAGAAAAACTAGTTTCTTAAAACAAATTTGCTATCTTCATATGTAAATCAAAATATTTCTACTCTCTATTTACATAACATTTTCTTATTGGTTTAAAATTCTTATAAGTTTTTAATAAACCAGAATCCTATAAAACACAAGATAAAACTATTATTTCAATTTAGTTTTCTTCAGGAATATGACCGCTCAGATAATAGTCATAACCTTCCTTTAATTAATTTGAAGGCATATCCAAATTAACTAATATTTAAATATTATAATACTTTATTCAGTGTAATTCAGATTGCTGCATTCAAATAAACTCTCTTAATCAGGTATTAAAGTTTGGATTATTTCCTTAAGAGTCTTAGTATTTGATAATAACAATTTCTATCTTTAACCATTGACATTAATAAAGTCATATCGGTTAGGGTGAATTGTAAGTTCAGTTTCAGGAAATAGTTCCAAATCTATGCTATCATATAGGACTATATCAGAAGTTCCAAACCAAGATTCTTATATTAATGACTATATTTTAGTGTTAGGTGTATTTAGAACTTTTGTTCTCAATTTTTCAATACATTCATAGCATTTAAGTATACAACTTGTAAGTGATGTCTAGTTTTCGAAAAGAGAATAACCTTAAATGGAACTATCATTTAATTATGGACTAATCACACTATCATCAAACCTTTGAACATCCTATTAATTGATAAAATAAATTGATACCTTCTCAAAATAAAAGTTTTTATTCAACAATTTAATATCAACAATTAGGTATTACAACTATTTTAATTGCTTCAGATCTCCAACAAATTCAACAACTTCTAATTACTTCTCTTGAAAATGTTTATAAAATTCTAAAAAGTTACATGGTTCATTTTTTAGAGTATATAGTCTAATAAAGTTATTTTGTGGCACTTAAAATAATAATTGATTTTAAAATGCTTGTTCTAATTACATAATCGTTTCTTTCTCATTCCAAATCAAAGGGAATTGCTAATATCCTTCTATAGGATTTTCTATTCCTTCATAAAATGGTACAAATCTAACACAAATATACTGCTAAATTATCTAGCCTTATTCTATTTTGCATTTGAAACATTAATAATCTTTAAAATCAGCCTTTATAGATAGCATGCTTACAATTAATTTTAACCATAGAGCTTAAGATATGCAAACAAAATCTTTATCTAATCTCAATTTTTCGAGAGGAATTGCATTTAAACTCTCATCCTCATATCCTGGGAAAAATTTAATAGCATTCGTCTTATCACCGCAACATAGATCATAATTTATTGATTATAAGTGTTCATTCATAGATTTTAGTTAAACTTGATTCTATGCCAAATTTAACCATCTTATTATTTATAAATTATATACTTTTTAGACAAGATATAGTAAGTTTCACCCTCTTAATAAGTATTAGCATTGCATTAATTTACTATTTCCTCAAGTGTTTACATTTATACAATTTGTATAATTATATTAATATTATTTATAACTAATCATTTTATTTATTTTTGTTTTACAAATTTTTACATTTCTTATTAAATATTAATGGGATCACTGTTATTCTCTTTCCTCAATATGTTTATTTCTTCAAATATTAATTATCTTAAATGTTAGAGTGTTATTGACTCATCATTTTCAAAGTCACATCTCAACTCACCAATGAATGTCTTTTCTTCATCAACATTACGTACTGTTTCAAAGAATGGATGCTCTAAACACTAATATTAGAAAAATAATACTTCCCGTGCAGTAATTCTATTCTTAGGATTCATTTCTAACATTTTATCCAAAAGATCTCGAGCCTTAGCATCTGGATAAGCCACACTCTTTGAAGCAGGTTGTTTTGGTTTTTCAGGTAATGTGTCAATGAAAGATATTGCATTTTTACTTGTAACAAACTACTTCAGTTATTCTTTTGTAGGTTTTCCTAAAATGTCAAAAAACAGTTTAATCATCTAAATATAATTAGGAGCCTTAAAAAGTGTTCTCCTGGACATAAGTTCAGCAAATGTACATCCTAATGCCCAAATGTCAACTGGCTTAGAGTATTGTGAACTCGATAGCATGATCTCTGGGGCTCTGTAGTAACGAGTTACCACATATTCCGTCATCCCCTCCTCAGCCTGATCTTATTACTCATCATATTTTCTCGCAAACCCGAAGTCACAATAACAAACTTCACAATTCTCATTAGCCAATATGTTTCCTGGCTTGATATCTCTATGAATAGTGCCAGAAGAATGTAAATAATATAAACCCATGCACAATTAGTACATTATGAACTTCACATGTTCCACAGATAATTCCTGATGACCCTCTATTACCTTTTTAAGGTCAGTAGGAAAGAATTCACTCACTATATAGAGATCAGCCGATAGCTAATCATAGATGATATCATAGATTCTTAAAATATTCTTATGATTTAAAGCTTTTTAAATTTTGATTTCTCTTAGAATCCTCTTAGCATCCACTTCATCCTCGATTTTATTCAGTTTTTTAATAGCTACCTAAATGGATTAAGGATTGGTACCTTCTTAGATTTATCATGAAGATCATGTGCTAATACAACAGCACCATAGGAACCAGTTCCGATCAACTTAATAAGCTAATATCTATCACCACAACAGAATGTTATGCCCCCAAAAAGTGTTTGTTTCATTAATTAATGCATCCTGTTATATTTTATCTACTTTCTGTCGCCGGTTTCACAATATCCACTGGTATTGGATTATATGTCATTAATCAACAATACAGCAGATAAAACATGTACCCAGAAGTTCACAAGGCTGCAAGTGATCATAAAAATTACAAAATATTCACACTCCCTAATCAGATCCATGTTATGCTTATTACATCAAATCGAACTGAAATCAGTGCTATCGCACTCAAAGAAGAAACAGGGTATATGAATGACCCTTAAGATTTTCAAGGAATGAGCAACTACATTTAATAATTATTGTAATCATCCCTAAAATACCCTTAACCTGAATTACTGAGAAGAACAGTGTCTCTCCATGCAGGCAAGCAAATCAGAATTCTCAATGAACATGAAAGTATTTATTATGCTCAAGTCCAGAATGATGCGTTTTTCAATGTTATTGATATCCTTTCCAGACTATTCATGGACCCATTATTCACCAAATAATCAATGGATAAAGTACTATAAAACATTCATCAATAATGGAAGAGTAGAGAGTTCTATGATTTCACCCAATAATTGATTTCAAAAAGTAGACATCCTTATAGTCAATTTTATACAGGTAACTTGAAAACTCTTTTTGAAATCCCTGAAAACAATGGCAAAAATCCATATATCGAAGCTAAGAAATTCTATAGAGCCAAATACTCAGCCAATAGACTTTCAATAGTTATTTATACTCATGAAGATCTCAAAAAAAGAGTCACAGAATTATTATTTGAGTATTTTCAGGATTGTGTGGATAAGTAATTGTAGAAGATAACCTATAAATAGTTTGGACTTCCTTTGAAGAATCAAAGATTCTTTTACATACAAAATCCTATAAAAGAACTCAGAATCATTTTTGATTTCGAAATAGAAAATAATCATCTCACTAAATCATTAGAATTCGTGATTATGATCCTAATGAAACAGTTTGAAAAAAACTTTTGTGATGAAGTAGTCGAAAAGAAATTAGCATTTAAATGTTCATATACACTTAGGGAAATTCCAAAAGAATTTGCTATTTTCAAGATTAGTTTATAACTCCCCAAAGACACCAAGATCGATGGAATACTTTAACTACTCTATTCGAGAATTAACTATATAAAATCTTCAGATAATTTAGAAAAACATTGGAATGACTTATTGGAAACATAGGAAATTCATTTCGATTTCACAAACAATGATATCGAAAGTATCATAAATTTATCCTCCAATTTAAAACAGTATTTTAGCAAAGAAATATTGTAAAATAAACTATTGAAAAAATATGATAAACAAGCAATTAATGATGTTCTATTTCAATTAGAACCTTAAAATGCTACTATCATTTACATGGATAATTTTTATTAATCATACAATGATGATAAAGGTTATTTACAATTTGGTGAATCGTTCATTCAGTAATGTACAGGAGAAAGAAAAAAGGTTTACAAAGGAAAAGTCAAACAAAGGTATAGAGTCTATGAAACTGATGATGAAATTGTAGATCAAGTAGATGAGGATCCACAACCAGAGGAAGAATTCATAATGGAACCTGATGATATTATACAAACATTGTAGGATTATGATCTAGATAAAGGATATTAAATCCCAGAAAGTGATGCCTTCTCATATCACTAGTTATTTGGTTTACGATATTTTGAAGCAGGAATGACATAAAACACTATGACCAAATTGCTGACAGCCAAGGATGCTTCATTAAAAATTATAGAAAATTCAGGAAATCCAACTAATTTTGATATGGTTCCACAAATTATAGACACTTAATCAGCCAAAAAAAAGAAAAAAAATTTCGTTTATCCACAATTATTGGCTACAAGTCCTTCAGGGAATTTGTGGCACGCCTAGGATACCTCTGCAAATGTTCCGAAAGTATCATTTAGATTGATTTCGAGATTTCTAGATTTCGAGAATACAAATGAAAATTATCTGGCTAAAATGCTCCTGCAACTCAATTTCAAAATTCCCACTTAATACAAGTTAGCATCCATCTCATTCGACATCGATATTGGGTAAGTAGAAATAAAAGTGTTGTGTTTCAGTGACCAATTAAATGAAATAAGTTAGTTAGTTATGAAAAATTTTGAAGATGCATTCAATTTAAATAAAAATGATTTTGATTGGTATGTTGAAAATTTAAAATATTAAAAAAGCTATTGGGAAAAAAATAGTACTACTGTTGAAAAAGCCATTTTTTATGCTAAATAAATATTGGCAAACGGATAAGGGTATAAGGAAAGAGATTATGATGTTAAATTTGAAAAGATTTAAGAAATTATGAAAAAACTACATGAAAATAAGAGATATGATGTATTACTTTATGGAAATATCGATGCCGAAACAGCTAAATCTGTATATTAGAATATTTTGTAAAAGTAATCAAGTAAGAGTAAACTTTTCATTCAAGAAGAAACCTATAAGTTATCAAAGAAAGCTATTACTTTCAGATAAGCTAGATTAGAAACTGAAAGCATTATCACTTTAAATCTCTATTAAGGATCAGATCCTAGTCTAATTTAATATGTGTATATGAGACTACTCTAAAGATTAATGAAGTTTTACATTGAGGATCATCTATTTAATTAATTACAACTTGGATTTCTGGTAGATGTCTCTCTAATCACAATTAATCATATTGATGCTTTAGTGATATTAGTTTAAAGTAGCACATACGATCCTGAAGAAATTGATTTTTATATTGAAGAATCACTAGGATATTTTGAAACATTTCTAAATAAATTGACAGAAAAGGAATTTGATACTTTCAAATAATCTATCTAAAAATCATATTACTAAATACCAAATACAATAGAACAATAAGCAGACATAATATGGAATCCAATTAAAGATGGTACTTATTATTTCACTCAAAGAGAGTGCACTATTTTGGCTTTAGATAAAATAACTAAATAAGATTTGATTAAGTTCTTCCTCATCTTCTTCAAAGCCAGAAACTCTAAATTATCATTATAATTATTCAAAACAGGTTCTCCTATTCCAATTGAGGTATTAAGAGAATAGGACACTTTTGCATAAAAAACTTCTGATTTGGTGTTAAATTAAGAATAGTTTTAAGAAGCCATAAAGGATACTTACAAGTTTAGATCAAAATATATTGAATAACCTCCATAACACATGTGTTGATTATAATATTTTTTATAATTTTTAACTGACATGGCAGAACCTTCTCCAACATCTTTAGATTAAATTGCTTATCCATAAGATAAACCAGAAGATGATCTCCTATATAGTGCTAATTTTTAATAAAAGCAAAATGAATAAGTACCTAGGATTGCCCCTTTTATATTCAATACATACAATATGCCAAAAGTATGCAATTATTCAAAGTAGATTAATTGTTTCTATCATGCAGGATAGACAGTGACCAATTTTTGTAAATGTGAATAATGTTTATTACCATTATGCCCAGAATGTGTAAAAGAACATGTTAATGAACATTCAGAAGATAAATCATATCCTAAATTAGATTGTTTAGAAAATATATTAACAGAAATACACTAAGAAGTATATTTGCAAGGTATTTCATTAATATAGCTAGCACTCGAACTTGAAAAAAATTTAGCTGAAATTGACAAATCAGTTAGTTAAGCACATAGTTAAACTATGTAAACAATGGAAATATTAAAAGAGGCTAAATTAAGAATAAATAAAATAGTGGATTAATATTTTAATGCATTGGAGAATGAATTAGATAATAAGTAAAAAAAGAATTTAGAACATTTTCAAAGAGATGCTAAATGCTTTACATAAGTAATTAAAGATAGACAATTTTCGCATGCTCTCTTTTTGAATTCTCTTAAATAACCTGACTGTATGTACTCACTTTTACCTTATTTATAATCAACTACAATAGAAGACAATTAATTATATAATAAGACTGCTAAAGTATTTTCTAATAGATTTAAAGAAATTCAATCTTAAATTATATATGATTAAGCTAAATCGTATAATATTGTATTAATTTTAGGAATTAATTGAGTTCCTTATTAAGTAACATAGTTTAAGTGAGCCATTTTGATTTGCATGAATTTTTAGATATGCATAAACTTGCTCCTGCAGATCTCATTAAAAGCAAAGTATTAACAGTTTCGCAATCCAATACAAAATCCAATAAGAAACCTTAATAAAGTTCACTTAAAAAGAAAACTGTGCAAGTATTAGATTAAGAACAGTTAATAATCAGTGAACCACCACTTGTAACCGATCCATAAATGACTGTAAGATATCAGCAACCATAATATTCTTAACCCAAAGCAACCAGTTAATATTACTCCTAACCATAATTAGTGAATAAGTAACCTTATCCATAATAGGCTTATACAGGTTACCCATAATAACCATACCCATAATAACCTTTCCCATCATTTTAATAAACACCAAAAAGTGTAGTATAATCTGTACCTCCTTAACAGTATAATTATCAATAACCCTTTTAAAATTCCTAACCTCTTCAATAGCCAATAAGATAACAATATGTACCATAACAATAATTATAAAATCCAACATATCAATAAAGTTACTACTGAATTTATAATAATAATAAATATTTTTTCATAAGATGTCTTAGCCACCTAAAACGGCAACAAAGTAATCTTCTTTGTAAACATCCACCAAATCTAAACCTGAGGTTGTAAAAAAATAAGAAGAAATTCCGAAATAATAAGCACCTAAAAAATCTGAATTGAGATTACCTAATAATGCAGCCGCGCCTAAAAATATGAAAAGAACAGCATCTTAGCCAGCCGAAAACTTTAAAAGAGCTCCATCTTAATAAGCATAAAATCCTTCTAATACAAGTAGAGAACATTCCCCAAAATAGAGCATAATGAAGACAGCATAAATTACTGTTTGTCATGAAGAGAATTCTAAACGAACTATAACAGAGAAAAAGAGCGTATTATCTAAAATAGATACTGGTATTAAGAAAAGGCCTGGCGTTCTTAATGTCCAAAAGACAGAATATTTACACACTGGCTCTAAAACAACTATACAGTAAGTTCCTAGTAATCGCAATATAAATATATCAACCACAGCTTCAAAATAAAAAATAGGAGGGCTCGCAAAAAGTAGATAAATTAGTAGAAACTAATCACCTGTTTCAAGTGATGGTTAATAAAATGATGGTAAAAATTTTAAGAGGGGATTTAATAAATTAGATAACCATACCTCCAAATAGAGTCATGGTCCTCAGATTAGTGTAAATGCGAGAGATGGAAAAATTAATAGATTTGATACCTAAAAAACTGAACAAGAAGAATTATTAATAGATGATTAGGATGATGGATAAAGAAGGAGACCACAAATAAAAATTAATGATGATGTAGCAAATCCAATGGATGAAGATCTACTTGATTCTGGTGGCAATGAAAACAATGAAAACGATTAGAGCTAAGAAAATGAAGGTAGTAACCACTAAGATGATAATCATGAAAATATATCAATAGATGGTGACATACATGATGATGATGATAATGATGAATAATTAATTGATGATTACATATAAGATGAAAATCAAGACCATAATGATTAAGAATCAGAAATTAATTATTAAAATTCGGAAAAGAAATACGATGCAAACAACTAACAAGAATAAAATCAAGAAAATTCAAAAAATTAAGAATAATTAATTTCGCTAAATGTTCCTAATATAACAATTTAGAAAGAAGATGAAGAAAATGTAGAATTCCAATCAGACATTATTCCTGTAAAAGACTTGCCAGTACAAAATAAAAATTTAGATAACTAAGCAATTTCGATCCAAGAGCCTTAAGAAGAGTAAATTAAAAATTAAATTATTAAAAGAGAAGAAACTGAAGTTGTATAAAATACTACCGAGAATGAATAAATTAGAGAATTATAAAATTGCGAGATTCTCCATAATTCCATTGAGGAAATGAATGAAGTGAATATTAAAAATGAAGAAATTACAAAAAATGAAAGCTTTGAGAAAGAAGTGTAAGGTGAACAGTAAAACATAGAAGCATATGACAATACTTAACTTAAGTAAATAGAAAAAAGCCAAGAAAATATAGAAGAAATAACCAACACTCAAGAGGATCACATTGAGATGAAATAAAGTCAAGTGGAATTAAAGGAAAAACAAGAAATTGCAGAGCCAAAATAATCATCAGAAATATTAATTAAAGATGATTAAACATCCCAAACAATATAGTTAACTGGGGAAGAGCCTTAAATAAATATATTGTAATAATAAGAAGAATTAAAAAATGATGAACTCCAACATAGTTCGGACAGAATAGCAACAACTGAAGAGAATCTTGGCAAAAAAGAACAAGAAATTGAAAATCTTGCAAATTCTTCCTGTGAGTAAATTTTGAAAGATGAGAACCCAATATTATAAGAAAGTCCTAAATAAGATGAAAATAATGAAATATAATAGGAAAATTAAATTTTGGAGTCAAATTAAAATGTAGGAACTAATCCAAATTTATTGGAGCAAGATATTTTCGAATCTGATTAAGTTGTCATTAATGAAAAATAAGATTCAGATGATTAACATGAAGTAGTTTAGGATCAAAATGATAAAAAACCATAAATTGATTTTTCAAACTAAAATCTTTTGCCTCTTCCTCAAGTTGAGGTTTACGAAGGTATTGAAAATGATAATGAGAATAACATTGAATAAATACTAAAAGACGAAAAAATATAACTTGATTAAAACTTCCAAGAAAATCAAGAAGAAATTTCAAGAAAGGAGGAGAATTGTTAAAAGTAAGGAGAGTAACATGAAAATGAATAAATTAATGAATTATAGCCTAATTCTTTAGAATCCGAAAAATAAGAAACCAACCTCATAGTGGAAGAATAATAAGATGAGGAAAATAAAAATAAAGATTTTTATGCTAAAGAAGTTATGAGTTCATAAAATTAACCAACCTAAGAAGAAAATCTCCTCCACAATTAGAATTCAGTATTTATAGAGCAGTCTCAACTCTTAAGCGAAAATATTCAATAAATAAATGATTAAGTTTGTGAGAAAGAAGAACCTCCTTCCATTTAGAAATATGAAGAGGATGCTTAAGTTCGAC
Source organism: Paramecium caudatum (assembly GCA_000715435.1). Lineage (NCBI taxonomy): Eukaryota > Ciliophora > Oligohymenophorea > Peniculida > Parameciidae > Paramecium > Paramecium caudatum. The sequence goes on from JMSD01000039.1 coordinate 106,983, forward strand.
AAAGCACATCTTAAGATAATTAAGAAAATAGTCACACATAAATAGATAAAATATCAGAAAATGGGGATGTTGAAACTAAAGGATTAATACAAGTTTAATAGAGTGATGAGATAAATCAAGTGAATGAAACTAATCCAACTGTTCCTGATCTCCAAATAAATAATAAGTAATCGGAAAATATTGAGGAACCTAATAATAGTCTAACTGATTAAATTGAAAATTCACCTCTAGAGTAAAAAGATGAAAATGAGTTTGCTTTATAATAGTCAGATCTTATTACAGAAAAGTAATCAATTGAGCAATTAATTTAAATTTCTGCTCAAAATTAAATGGACGAAGAAGAGCTTTTTGATCAGCATGAAGAGAACTCTCCCCTTAAGAATCACTTGGCAATGGAATAATAGTATACAGAAAGTGACATAGATAGGAGGCTTCAAACTATCAAGAAGAAGAGGATGGATAGCGATTGAGAACTGAAAATTTTGATTCACTTAGTGATAACAATTCAAATGAGGATGATGTTGTCAGAATCGAACCAGAATAAGAATCTAATACAACGGAATCTAATCCTTAATAAACTATAAATTCTCAATTAAGGAATGAGGAAATTCCAATAGAAAATTAAGAGATTTAAGCATAAGAATAAATTGGATTTGAACTCTAAGAAGCTAATTTATACAAAGATTAGATGTTCTAGAAAAAAAAGGTGGATAATGTTTTGGAAAATCTTCCTTAGTGTTTATATGAGATGACTTCTGAACAAAAAGAGTCATAATAAATTGAAGAAATTCAGCTTAAAGATGATTTTATCACAGATTAACAATTGAAAATTAATTAAAACTAATTAAATACTGATATATAGGAAAGAATGAATTAAATTACTGATTAACAAAAACTTCAAGAGAACAATGAAAATTTTGATTAAAATGAATAATCAAAGAATTAATTAGATAATTAAAATGATGATTAAAATTAAGAGCATAATAATGATTTAAATTAAAAATAAACCCTAAATTAAGATGACGAAGATGTGCTATTGCAAAAATCTAGAGTTTCTAATAAAACAAGAATTTCACATGAAATAGGTGATGAACAGGCGGAAAATGACATAGAGATAAATACTCAACAACTATTTAAAGCAGTTAGTTATGATTAGGAAAATGATGAGAATGATTTCCCATAATAAGTTTAAGATGCTAAAAATACAGAAAGGGAATCATTGAATTTAGAAAATCCAGGTGTTTTTAGGAGTGATGAATTGTAAAATAATCAGTAGCAATACAGTAGGAAAAGTTCATCAAATGATGAATTATAAAGCGGAAATTTTTATCAGTAACCGAGTGTCCCTATCCATAAAAATAGGAATATTCCGAAATTGAATTTTTAATAACCTTTTACATGTACTGCTGATAAAATTGGAAAAGAAAGTGACAGACTCGACACAGGAAGAACAGTAGAGAGTATTATGAATTAGTTTTAATAATAATGGTTACATCCATTAGAATCTGTTTCTGAGTCTGTCTCAATTACCTCAGAATAATAATAATAGAAACCACCTAATTTTGTCAATAATTAATAGTTTTTCAATTAAATGAAAAAGAAAAACATTCAAATTGATGTTCTATCAGATATAGAAGAATCTGCAACTCCAGAGCACTAAGCAAGATCAGCAAATCCTACACCTAAACCATTGGACAGTTAGAAGCATACTAAAAATACAATGTCCTTTGGAATACAATAGGATCAGTTAAATCAGTAAAAGAAAGTTCCAGTTAGTCCTAATAGCCAACATTAACTCATCAATGACGATAAAGTTGAGTTATAAAAGATTTAATAAAAAAGAGAATAAGATTTAAAGAAAAAATAAAAGGATTCAATCAAGCACAAAAAAGATAGAAGAACTTGAGTAAAAGAAAAGAAAATAATTTTTATTAGAAAAAAAAAGAAAAGAAGAAGCTTATAAATAGAGGATATTAGAATTAGAAAGAATTTTGTTATTTAAGGAGGAGGAATTACAAATGAAAAATTAGGAAATTCAGGAATAGAACATAAATATTTGTTAATACTAAAAGCAAATTGATAGTATACCAAAATTAGAGTAAAATGAAAATTTCCAATAAATTGTAGAACTTATTGATGATCATTAAACAAAGATGTGTGAACTTATTTCAAATCTCAAAGAAGACAATTTTATAGTTAATCAATAGAAACATAAATATTAATTGTTATTTTAATAACAATAAATAGAGTTCAAATAATAGTTATAGCTATTCTCGGTGCATAGTTAAACTGATCCCATTCAATTAGACTTAGAATAATGTTTATCCATAGTTCCAATCTAGTCAATTATTGAAGAACTTTTTGAGAAAATAAAAATATTAAGGAATCAAAGTCACACAACTTCATATTTTATTGGATAAACTAGTCAAGAAACTTATTCTCAAATGAATTAGCTTAGTAAGAGAAAGGAATTTAAAGATAGAATAAAAGAGTTAAATGAAACTTTAAAATTTGAGGTTGATCATTTGAAATAATTGATAGAGAGTGAAAATATAGAATTAACTGCAAACTAAATATATGAGATATTGAACTCAGATATAGAAATGCAAAATAAAGTTCATTAAACTCTCTTAAATCTCAACAATATCTTTAAAGAAAGATTACATTAGATTAAAGATGGTGATGATCATATGTTTAAGATGCTTTAATAAATGAGGAGTAAATGATTTTCAATTAATTTATATATAAAATCATAGTTTTATTATTTATATAGTTTTTTCTGTATTTCCAACAAGTAATTGTTATGATAATGGTAGTAAACATGTTATTTTAGCTTTAATTTAAAATGATCTACTTCTTTAAGAAGAATATATAATGATTTCTGAATCTTTTTGTATAATTATCTAATTTTTGTGCATTGCATAAATACAATCAGCTTCCAATTCTATTTCTGAATTGAAACAAAGATTATTTAATTTATCATCCAACACTATCAGTGTACCTGATGCAGTCAATATATAGAGTTATTCATCTTCATAGACCAATGTTTTAATTTGTTTATCAAGTTTCATTTTTTAAATAAACGAATTTTTATTAATCTAAATAATCTAATTGTCTATAGCTACATAAATTTAAGTTGGTGAAAATGTCAAACACTTAACACATCCAAAAAGTGAGATTTTGTAATTTTAATACATTAAATAATTTGCTGTCAATATATACAATGAACCTTATGAGTCTAAATATAATTGAAGAGGAGGCTCTTCAACTCTAATTGATTATTAGTACTTAAAAATACCATGCATTGAATCTGAGGTCCATTAAATAATCTACCCATCAATACTGCTTGTATAAAATGTTTTCTTACTAGATTAAATTATGATCTTAGTCATGGATTTTATGGGACGATGATGCTAACCAATATAGGTAACAGTTCTGGAATACTGATTTAAGGAAAATAACTTATAATTCTTGCAACAAACTACTAAATGGGTTTGATTTGGATCATTTTAAATATGAATCGGTGATGAACTTAAAGTATAATAATCTAATTCCTATGTCATTGATTGCAATAGTGAGTATATTTTACTTGTCACTATTCTTGGACTCAATTATTTTGACATATCATTTTTATTGTTTTTAGTTGGTGTTTTAATGTAACTTGATTATTTCATTCTATTGTTTCTGCTAGTAATATTTTCAGACCGGCTATTTTCAAGTGAACATTAGTTTAATTTATTATCACTAGACCAGATCCACGACCGATTACGAAGTATTTTGTTTGTTATATATTTTTGAATGTTTTAACTTCTATCTTACCTTCGATTTTCTATGTTGTTGGCTATTGATTCTTTCTGAATTTTATAATAGAGATGTGATCGCTCAGTTTCAGTGCCTCCTCTATTTTCTAAATAATTGTGGCTGATCTGAACACTTGATTTTTTAAGATGCCTTGAATAATTGGAATTCTGTTGATATCTAGTTGATTTCCATTTCGAGATAATGTCATTGATTTATGTGCCAATTTCAGTTAATTTTTATAATGATGACTTCATTGATGTTAGAGGACGCTTAAAATGATGAGCGCTCTTCTCCTCTGGTTCTGTCCCATACTATCTATCAGGAGTCGTTGAACGCATATACATTTTTATTTTAATTTAAATTACTTCTCAATACTTAATGAGTTTTTTGTGTAATTATTTTAAAATATGGGAACAAGTAGCTCTGCTGGGGGTTTTAATTTATCACAATATTAATATGTGAATTAAATACTTGATCCTCGCTTTGGCAATGTAAAATTGTACCAAAAGAGTGAAACAGGAGATATAATCTGTGTAATAGAAAAGAACTTTATCTCAATCGAGAATCCTATTTTAAAGTTGGATCATCCTAATATTTTAAAAATCTACTACTATAAAGCTGATGTACATAAAGTAAGATTATTAAATAAAATAGAGTGTTTGTTCATCCTTCACTAAAGTATAGATAGTCTAAGAATATGTTAGTAATGAATTAAGAACAAACATCAAAACCAGAGCAAACAAATAATAATATTATGAAGAGAAACAACTTTGGGGACTATTATAAATGTGTTTAAAAGCATTGCAATATTTAAAAACCTTCAAAATATACCCTATGGACCTAAAGAATATTTATCTTTCAAATTCAGGGACCATAAAATTCAATTCTCATTTCAATACTTAAAACAGTTAATACATGCAACTCTTAAATCATATAACTGAAGATGTTCATGTGTCTCCTGAAGAATTAGAAAGTTTAAGAAATAGAGAATAACAATTAAATGTTGATTTTGAAAAATGTGAAATATTTTAACTTGGCTTGACTGCTTTATGGGCTTCTACTCTTGCAGATACTAACTCTCTTTTCAGTCTTGAAACTCTGAATGTACGACATGAAATTTTATCTTTAGTATAGTGAATAAGAAATGTTGTAAAGAATAGAAGAGCTGAATTATAGTCATTAATTTAAGAGTATTTTGACAAAAATGTTGAAACGATTTCCTTAAGATAGAGGACAATTTAACGAATTATTATAGTATGTTTCTTATCATGAATGCAATGAAAATTTATTAGAAGTCAAAAATCTTAATGATTAAAATTAAGAAAAGCCACCTCCTAATATTAAATAATAGTACAGTGAAAGAAATCTTTAACTTGATGGAACATAGCTTAATAATTAAGAATAATATTAATCAAATATTTCTAAAGTTTCTAAATTTTCCAAAACTTCCAATAAGAGTAATCAAAAATAGGATTTTGATGCATTTTAGAGCAATATCAGTTATAATAAATCAGAATAAATTAAAATTCCAAATCATACCAATTTTTCATAAAGCAAATAGCCAAATGAATAAACATTAAATTCTTAAGAATAATCATTGATTCGAAATGACTATTAATTAAATGAAACTCCTGATTAATCAATTAAAGATGTTCCTCGAAAAACTTCATTAGTTGCCTAAACTTCTACCTAAAAATTGAACTATACCCCTAAACCAACAACATTATTATCTAATCCTCTTAAATACAAATAAAGTTTAACATAACAATAACCACCAATAACGAAAACTAAAGTGCTCTCACATTAAAATTTAGATCAAGGAGGCCCGATAGTGCCTCCATAATATTATGATAGTTCTTTATTCTCGTAGGCTGCCCTTACGAGCAATAGAAGTGCTTTAGATAATAAAGTTGAAAATGCAATAATGAAAAGCAAGTAAGCATTAGCTAAATTTGATCAAACTTTGCTTTATGCCAGATCATATAGACAATGAATATTTATAATTGAAACTATTCACTCAAAAATATAATCATAATTCTATCTCACAAATTAAGTAGCTTTCTTATTTTTTATCTAAATCTTATATTAATTTGACTGGGTTCAATTTTATAATACAACTTGTTCCCATGTATGTTGTTTTTTCATCCTTTCCTACTTTATCTGCACAACAAAATGCAAATCGTTTATTGAACCCTATTTTTTTACCATCTCTGATTGGATTCAATCTCCAAACCCAATAATTTAAAATACCATTAGTATCATCATTGTCAGGTTCATGATCCTACAATTACTATTAAATAATACATTCCAAGCTGATAAGAACATTAAGCCATCTGCCTAATTTTCAATGCAATAATCAGCTAATTCGAATTTGCTATTATCTTTGAACTCCCATGGATTAATGTCCATGCATATTCCGAAAGCTAATTTAACTTTTTTTCCTTTGACTGTGTTCAGCTCCAAACAACTAAAATTCTATCCTTCTTCAGCCCATGTCTTATCTGTCTCAAATAGATGCTTTTTCCTGACATTCAGAACTGGTTCTCCATCCCTATTTACAACTACTGCAGAATTATAAAATTTTCCATTATCATTTTCTGCATATCCACAAGCAACATAGCAATTCATTTACAGTGCTATCTTTTTGCAAAATTCATAGGTAGGTCCTTTACCATATTGTTCTAAATATGGAGCAATAGCTTCTTTATTCGGATAGTAATAACTGCATTTGTTTAAATCATTTACCCTATGAGTGCCATTTCAGGAAAGATTAGGATGTCTATTCCATCCTTCGGAGTATACTTTTGTAGGGATATGCTGATCCTTTTGACATTTGCTTAGAAATCGTAATTATTATTGATTTGAGCAATTAAGACCTTTAGTTAGATAGCTGTATTCATTCGGAAGATTTTAATAAATATTTAAAATTAAAATATATTATGCCAAACCATCTATTCAGAACCCATCCAAGAACATACGGAAAAGACTCAAGAGGTGAGCTATGAATACAATATTTTTTCAGAATGCAGAGTTTGCGCCGCTAGACAAGGTTTGATCAGAAAATATGGCATGAATGTTTGCAGAAGATGTTTCAGAGATAACTACGAATTAATTGGATTCCACAAGGTACTCGTTATTTTCATTTTAAGTATTAATGAGAGAGGAATTATTATGAAATATATGCATAAAGTACATTATATACCCATTTTTATAAAAACCCATTTCTCTTAAATATTTTTTCAAAAAAAATTGCAGTATTTTTATATATAGTTCAAATATTCTATGAATCCTTTAGATCTTTCAGTTTCTTTCTGAAAAAGCTCTCTATTTCATATTGTCCAGGACCCTTAAATGTGATAAAAATTTTTACAGGTATTATTTCAGCCTTTAATCTATCTTTTTGTGCTTTCCCAAATGACATAGATGTTTTCCTTAAACTACTATAATCATTAATATAACTGAATGGTGTCGAAGGTTTGGTGGGGATTTGTGTTTACTACTTAGGAAATGAAAACTGCCATATAGAACATTATTACACTAACACTACGACTTTATGGTAATTCATAATCTCCAGGTCCAGGAGATTTCTTTTGATTCAAAAATACTTTTGGGGCAGTTCCAAAAACAGCCCTTGGTGAATTATCAGTTAAGAGTCTAGGTGAATAATCTGCAGGACCCGGTCCAAGAATTAAAGATTTATCTAATCTTGGTCCTGTGCCAATCTTAATACCTCTCTTCCTCTTAGTTTCTGAGAAGCTGTACTCTCCAGGTCCTGGAATTTTATCAACTTTTTATTTCCTCTAACCTCGAGGCATCTTGAAACCTATATCAGATCTTAACAATGATGGAATATAGTATTAACCAGGGCCAGCTTAATTAGAAATAGTTTTAATTTTTCTTGATGCTTTAGGTATGACGAATGCTGGTGCGAAGTATTATTATTAATTATTGTACTCTCCTGGCCCAGGTGTCTTGGCACTGTATGACTGTAGATTTCTTTTTTCCTGAGGAAACTTAAATGCTTGAGATGTTTGTGATAGCTACTCATAACGACCAGGACCTGGAGAATTGCTGATTTTATAAAATGAATCTTTGGATCCGCCCATTATTGCCCTTGGACTTGCTTTAAAGGGCACAACTGGCGTATATTGACCAGGGCCAGGAGTTAGTAGTTAATGTTACTCTCTTGTTTTTATACCAATCGAATAGGCAGGAGAATTTGGTATTCTACTATAAAATGTTTATGTTAATTGCTCAACTCCTAATTATTTTGGTCGTTGTACCTTTCATAATATAAGTTGAATTTTGGGAAAATAAAATTAATTAGCTTTAATAATATTACAATCATTTGATGATTCAGAGTTGTTGAATTTCAGCAATCATTTTTTCAAGCCATTCGCACTCTTTGAACAATCCAATTATTTTAGACAAGTTATAAATTTTGTTATATCTTTATAGACTATCAAAAGGATTTATTCTTTAAAGTTTGTCTAAATCAGTCGGGCATAATTGCAAACTGTCACTGATATTTCTATTCATTATACAGCTTCCTAATTTACAATGACCGAATCCAAATGTATGTAGTAATTCGTGAACAATAGTTCCATAAAATTCTTCTTTGTCATCAGAATATTAGACCACACATACCCGATTGCCACATGCTCGACCTACGATATAATTATCAGGAGAGTATGGATCAAATATATCTTAATCAATGATGGCAACCATTGAACAGATATTCTTTGGTAAAAGAGAAATAAGGACATGTAAAATACTCATAGCATTTATGATATCTTTATTATTTTTCTCCAGTCGATAATCCCTCTCTTTATTAGGGTCATATATGTAGAAATTATTATTTTCATAATACAAAGCTAAGTTCATATTTAATATTTAGGTATTCACTCCTAAATAGGAACTTACCCATTTTTTAATTCTAGGTAAATTTATAGATTTCTCTAAACTTAAATTTACTATCCCAATGGTTTTCCTTTAATCAGTTAACACTGTTCTACTAGTTCCTTGCGTCTTTGGCTTTGAACCTTTCTTTTCATTACATTACTAAAACTACTAAATATCACACTAATCAGGTAGCTATTAATTTATCTAAACAATTGCTTTATCTTGATATTTTTCAAGTTTTTAGTACTTTTTAGTATTTTATTCCACGCAGTGGCAAAAATAATATTATATTTATTTAAATTTAATTCAATATTGATAAAGGTGTTCATTATTTCTTTGAAAATTGATGAATAAAATTAAATTTATAATAAATCATTCGTGTCTCCGAGGTTTTTAGATTTCATCAATCATATTTTACAGCCATTCACACTCTTTCGTCAATCCTATTGATTTTGATATTTTATAAATATCTTTATATCTTTGTAAATAATTAAAGGGGTTAACTAGTTGAAGTTTCTCCAAATCATGTAGACATAATTGCATACTACCACTTATATTTTCATTCATAATGCAGTCCCACAAATAACAATGATCAAATCCAAAAGTGTGTAGTAATTCATGAATTATAGTTCCATAGAATTCTTCTATGTCATCTGAGTATTGTACAACACATACACGATCACCACATGCACGACCTACTATGTAATTATCAGGAGAAGAAGGGTCAAATATATCTTGATCAATGATAGCAACCATTGAACAAATATTTTTAGGTAAAAATTGAACAAGCACATCAAATATACTCATAACGTTTATTATATCCTTATTATTTTTTTCTAATTCATAATCCAACTGGTTGTTTTTATCATAAATAAAATATTTCTTCTTCCCATAATATAAGGCTAAATTTAGATTGAGCACTTTCACAGTAACACCAAAGTAAGAACTCACCCATTTTTTTATTTAAAGTAAATTCAATGATTTCTCCAGACTTAAATTGACTATCCCTATCGTTTTCCTTTGATTTGTTAATGTTATTCTCCCAGTACCTTCCTCATTAGGTTCAAGTTCCTTCATTTTATCAAATTCTTATAAGTATTAAATATCTTCTGACTCAACACTCGATTCCTAATCCAGGTTAGTAAATAAAGGTAAAAATCTCTCGATTAAGTCTGGATTCATCTAAGAGAGAGCCGTTGACCTATACTGTTCGAATTTTTAGTGCATTTTTTTATTTTTCTTCATTCCGTGGCAAAAATACAATTTAATTTATTTAAATTTTGTAAGAACATTTATATAAACCAAAAAATGATCATTTACTTGTTAAAAATTTCAATATTCACTAAAAATATTACGCCTGATAACATTAAACAAGAGACTTATTTTTAAAATCAAAAATTGATTAAATTATATAAATATATGGGTAACATATGTCGATAAAATCCGATCGTTGATAAAGATACGACTGAAGTGAATACTGCCCAACCCCCACCAGTGTAACAGGTGGCTCCAGCAAAGGCGGAAGAAGTTAAAGCCGTTGAAGTATAGGAAGTATAAGCAGAAAAATCAGCCCGTGATTAATCGAAATAAGAAATCGAAGTAATGCTATTGTAATTTCAGCCAAAAAGAAAAGAGCAAAAAAAGATGGCCAAAATTGCAGCAGTCACCGATCAAGAGGAAATATTCGAAAATGTGCAGAAACAGGAAAAAATAAAAAGTCCATTTGATTATTAATTACTGTTAAACGCATTCGGAAATAGTTTCATCTTTGGTCAATTGCAACCAGAAGACAAGTATTTGCAGTAAATTATTAAAGGGTCAAAGTTATAGATAAGATGTTTTACTGCACAGTCCATGATTAAGAGTTGGTTTTCAAGTAAGGTGATAAGGCCAGCTCCTACTTTCTGATAGAGAGGGGTTAATGTTAGATTATCATTAACAATGAAGTCAAGAAAACTCTTAAATCTGGTGAAGCTTTCGGAGAATTGGCTTTATTATACAATGCACCAAGGTCTGCATCAGTTAGAGCTATAGGAGGTAATTATTTAAAAAATTTGGAGATTGTGCCTTTTGGGCCATTGATAGAAATACAGTGAGAAAGGCAATTGAATCAATTTCATAAAAGGATTACGAGCAAAATAAAGAGTTTATTAACAAAGTCGAATTTTTCTGTAATTTTTATATCGAATGTAGAGTCTCTTACCGATGAGTAAAAAACTTTGATTCCTTCAGCACTCATCAATCTCAATTTCAAAGCTGGAGAGATCATTGTAAACGAAGGAGATTAGGCAGATTCATTTTTCATTATTAAGAAGGGGGAAATTCAAATTTCAAGGGGAGGAAAAGAATTAAGAATAATGAAAGCTGGTGATTCATTAGGAGAATAAGCTTTGTATGAGAATTCGGTTCGAGGAGCTACAGTCAAGGCAATCAAAGAAGATGCAACAGTTTTGGCACTTTCTAGAGATGATTTGACTCGAATCCTTGGTAATAAGATTCAATCAATCATGTACAGCAATTTACAAAGATGGGCATTTGAAAGACACGTAATACTCAACAAATTGACGAAATTGCAGGTTGAAAGAATTATTAGTAACATGTTATAAGTGTAGAAAAAGAGCAATGACGTCATAATTGAGAAGGGATAACCTTGTAAAGATATTATCGTCGTTTTACAAGGATCAATGACATATGGAAAAGATGTTTTAGAAAAAGGATCAATGTTTGGAGATAAATTCTTAGATTAAGGTGATAATGTTAAATTGGCAGAAGCAATAATAATGAAAAGTGATGGTTTGATTGCAACTATCACTTTTAAGGCTTTCTTTGAAATTATTGGTGGATCTTTGGAATAGATATTTGCTAAAAATGAAAAAGCACATGATAGATTCATTAAGAAAGAAGATGGCCATAAATAGGATATTTATAAGCATTTTGAGTTAGATTAATTGATTTCAGTTAAGAAGCTCGGGTAAGGACAATTTGGAAATGTCTATTTAGTCTACAATAAACTTGATAAAAAAACCTATGCCTTGAAGTGCATCTCAAAAGCACAAATTATCGAATAAAATTTAGAAAAGCATTTGGCCTAGGAGAAAATTGCTTTGGAAACTGTAAACTTTCCACTCATTATGCATTTTGCTCGAAGTTTTAAAGACAATACATATATTTATTTTTTAGAAGAATATATTAGAGGAATGGAATTATTTGATGTTATAAGAGATATTGGCTTATTAAACACTTATGACTCATAATTTTATATTGGTTCACTTATATTGTGCATGGAATATTTGCATTTAAATAATATTATTTATAGAGATATCAAACCAGAAAATATAATGATAGATGAAAAAGTAATACATTTTACTAAATTAGGGATTTATGAAACTTATTGATTTGGGAACAGCTAAAAATCTTAAGAGTAAAAATGGAAGAACTTACACAATCATTGGGACTCCACATTATATGGCACCAGAGATTCTTACAGGAAAAGGATATACTTATTCTGTTGATTTATGGTCAATAGGAATTTGTTTATATGAATTTATGTGTGGAAACGTACCTTATGCTGAAGATGCTGATGACCCGTATTAGTATTATTAAATTTTAGATATGATATTTATGAAGAGATTCAAAAGAAATAATTATCATTTCCATCAGTGCTTAAAGATAGGAAGGCAAAGAAATTAATCGAATAATTATTGAGTAAAACCCCTGAACTTCGATTGGGTTCTTCATATGCTAGTCTAAAAAATAATACATTTTTTGAAAGATTTGATTATGTAATAAAATATTCGAAATTAGGATCAACTGATAAATAGAGAATTAAAACCTCCTTATTTACCACCTAAAAACAAATTACATAGTGACAAAGATATTCAAAAAGCCATATAAGTTGGTAAATTAGTTTCAGAAGAGATTAAAGTAAATTTCTTATTCATATTCAGAATGACCCTACAACTGCCACTAATGTATATAAACCAGAAAAAGCTCGTGATCCAAATTGGGATAAGGATTATTGATTCGTAAAATCTAAATATTTTTATTTTTATAACTAAGATGCTTAATTACATTAAAGTAGTTCTATTTTCTGGAATAGTTACAATGACGATGTTAACTTTAGAATCAAAAGAAACAAACATAAACATTCTGGTTAATAAATAATATTCCTTTCGATTATGAAGATTGTTCTTATGTATAAAGTATATATCAATTGGTCCATTTTGATAATTTTCCATCAATCCATTCTCCTTCTTTTAGTATTCTATTAGTTCCTTTATATTGACCTTTTCCATGTTATTTACCATCTTTCCAATTTCCTTTATAAAGTCTTCATCTGGCCAAAAGAATTCTCCATATCCTTCTTTCTTATCATTAACATATCCACCAACATAACGTCTAAAGATATTGTAGTTTATTACCTTCCATCAGACCAACTAAAATTACCATGCCCATCCATTTGATTATCTTTCCAATCTCCTTCATATTCTCTACCATCAGCCCATATATAATGTCCTTTTCCATGAATATTATTATTAATAAACTCACCAACATATGAACTACCATCTGGCCAATTAAATCTACCTTAACCATGTTTCATTCCATTATTGTAAGTTCCTTCAAACATGGATCCATCTGCCCATTTCTCAAACCCATTTCCATGCTATTAATCCTCAAACCATTCTCCTTTGTAAAAAGCACCATCCTTATGGCTATACACTCCATATCCATGAGCCTTATCATTAAGCCATTTGCCTTCGTATAAATCACCATCTGAATGTATCAACCTTCCATCCCCATTAGCTTTGTCTTAAATCCAATATCCTTCATATATGGATCCGTCTGCCCAAAACTATTTTCCTCTTCCATGTCTGAACCCATTTTTCCATTGTCCATAGTAAAATACACTAGGTTCAATTTCTACTGGTCCATAAAAGGGCAACGACTTAAATTCAAACGGTTCATTTTGATCATAATTAAATGGTTCTAGTTATTCAATCAATGGTTTAGTATAAATATTGGTATAATCTGGAATAGAGTCCAACTTCTTTAAATCTTATCTATGATAGAAATATTAGTAACCTTATATGTTATTAAACAATGAAACTAGCATTCTGAGATTTTACAGTACTCTACGAAAGTTTAGTTTTTTATGACAGTTGTGGGTGATTTTCTTAATCTTCCACATTGAACTTATTCTTAACTGGTCTCATCTAGTCTCCAGCATGCTCATATATTGAGGGATCATCACAAGTAGCACAATTACCCATAGAAATTAAAAATAACAGCAAAATATTAATTAAAATGAGTACCACCGATATTGATATAAATTAGCTCAAAGCAGAAATTAAGAATGATAAATAGAGAAGATTCATTTTATTTGGTATTTTTGCAACTGGCCTCATTGGACTATACATCCTTGTACATTTCTCACCACATCTTACAGAGTAATCAAAATCATATATTTCAGTCAAGAAAGGAATATCGTTTATAGAATACCCAAATATCCACATCATATAGCTGAACTTCTAGATGTCATTAATAGATACTCTGCAAATAATCAATTTTATGTTCTTTTTGCATTCATTTACCTTTACGTGTTTATGCAGAGTTTTGCTATCCCAGGACCTGTATTTTTAAGTCTATTATCGGGTATATTAACGAATTGAAATATAGGCTAACTATTTGGACCAATACCTGCCTTCCTTTTAGTCTGCTTTTGTGCCACTTCTGGGGCAAGTTTATGCTATGGATTATCATATTCCTTGGCTAGGGGAATAGTATTAAATAGATTTCCTAGTCAAATAGTCAATTTCAATAGAAAGATACAAAAGAATAGGGATAATTTGTTCTTTTATATGCTTTTTTTGAGATTTACACCTTTAATCCCTAATGTTTCAATTAATGTTTCTGGTCCTATTGTTGGACTTCCATTCAAATATTTCTTTTTTGGAACATTATTCGGTAACTATTCTTTATATAAGGTAAGGACTAATGCCAGGAAATATTATTCATATTCGTACAGGACTATTAATTCAAGAATTAAATGATTTCTCAACAAGCTATTAAGTAAGAAAAAATATATTATTCAAGGCTGTCTTGACATTGATTGGATTATCCCTTCTTGCTTTGTTACCAACATTTTTCAAGAAAAAACTTTAAGAATTAGATGAAAAGGGATTGTCAAAAACAAAAGCAGAATGAGTGTTGTACAAAATATATCATTTTAATGTAATAATAAATTGACTGACTAATTTCAAGAATTCTTTTGGCTTTTCTGCATGAACCCAATGTCCACAATCATGTATAAAATGAGCTTCCTTGAAATTAGGGAAAACTTATTTCATTGATTACACTGTCTCTTTCTGAACATATTGAGATTTATCACCACAAATCACTAAATGAGAGCCTGTCCAGTTTGCAGTCAAATCTGTATATATGTTGGCTTGAAAATCGTCACTAATACCCTGTAAATTGATTCTCCATTAAAAATTATTTGGTTGATCCTCTACATTAATATATTGTAGTACTTCTTGTTAATGGTATTTCTGTAGTGAAATTAGTCATTAGTAATTATGCAATTGGCAAATTTTAGGAAGCATTGAAAATTTCCTGCTATAATTAATTGTATGTGACATCCTTTAGGTTTATTTTTAGTAACTTTTGCAAAAGATCAAAAACATATGTTGATTTCACAGCTGTTGGTAATATATCTACAGCTACTACTCCTTTAACCTTCTTGATTGCTTCATTATGATGTGTGGACAAATATTTGAATATGACTCTTCCTCCTAATGAGTGTCCCAATAACACAACATTATCCATAGATTCCATGAACTCCGATAGATCATCAGCCATGTCTTTTAAAAGCATTGATTTAGTATGTGGTGACTCTCCATGATTTCTGAGATCCAATAGACTCACTGAATTCAGATGGTCTGTTAGAAGTGTACTTGATGTGATGGTCTTAAAATTGTTCTTTGACCCCATCAATCCATGAAGTACAACCAAGTTAAGGGGGGAGTTATTGTGCACTCTCTTTATTGAAGATAGTGTGATATAATATCTATTAATGAAATGCAGCATATATATAATAAAGTCAAATTGTTTTTCTTAATAACTAATTCCTAGGTATTTCATCAGGTTCTGTATATTTACTCATAGCTGTAAGGTTAAGTGTTGTCGAATTTTAAAAGTCTTCTAATTGAGAATCCTCCATTGAATTTTTCTCTGTTTTTTTATCATATTCACTTAATCGAATGGTCTCTAGATCATCCGACTGATTCATATAAAAATTAATGTTAAATCAAACCCTTAATGATGCCCAAATTGTGGCGGGTATTGACAATCTCAAAATCAAAGTACATTCAACCTTTATCTAGGTACCCTGCTCTTTTAATTATGAACCATATTCATTAGATGAAAAACCATTACTCCTCACTTGCACATAATATTTAGCAGTGAGTGATCACTAAAAGTGGATGATATTCCTTAACTATGTTCGAAAATTGAGTATTTTATATTACTACCTAGATCTGAGAGTGGATTTACAATTTTATTTAGACTTAGGGTTGATTTACGAACATATATTTGGACATTGCTATGAAGAAGATCGTGAATATTTGGAATCACTATTCGGCAAACCTGAAGACTCATACAAGGATAATCAATTACATGAAATCTTCTTCATATTTTCAAAGTGCTCACCTTTTAATAACGATGGTAAAGTAGGTCGTTTCTTGAAAATTGGGGCTGAGCTCCAACCAGAGAATATAGATGATCGATCTACTGTTGTAGCTGTTCAATTATTCCGTAAGTTCTATCTCCATTATGCTGAGTATAACTTCAAGGTAATTCTGCATTTAATCAAGCAACCAAATCCATTTCATATTATCAAAAACAGCAACCTTAAAACCTATGACACTATACTTGTAATAGAGAAGATAGTTAATCTTATGATGAAGAATAAAGAATTCCTAGAATATATAGATCATCATACATCATTATTTTAAGCAATCAAATAGGAGACCCTCAAAAAACCTGAAAAAGAAAAAGAGTGTCTTATGATATTTCTATCAGAAAATACAGACCTCTCTCACTTTATCATCATGGTTTATGATCTTCTCAATAAAGTAACAGAAGGAGAATTCAATTCAACGTTATTATTGAAACACCTTTCCCTGTAAATTTTAGATCCATTCATTCATCCATTAGCTTTATCGATATCAGATTTTTATGAACAAATATTAGACGATGAATGCGAGGGACATGAAGAAGAAAAGAGTGTTAAGGAAAGGTATCTTCCAAAAATTACATTCCTTAATATGGACGGTTATGATTATGAATTCAATTATAAATTGCTGGACAATTACTCTGATTCTTGCCAGTATATTGTTGTAATTGATGAAATGCTAGAGTCAGGTGACTAATCATAAATGTTTGATTTAGTAACAAAAGATTCAGATCATTTTAGAAAAGCCAAAAATACTTACTTAATCCCTATTCGTAGCAACCACAATTATAAAAGCTTAAATGATATGCATTTTAGACATATACTAGATTTATTGGTATATCCACTCATAAAATCATTTCAACCATAAGTCATCATTTTTAGCTATTCCTTTGCTTATTTCGATTAAGAATCAGATATATAATTATCATCTAAACTATTTGCTGAAATTACAACACATCTTTCTCTAATCAGTAATTATAAAGTCATTTTTATGCCCAGATTACTATCCTCTGGAATTTAAATATAAGATAGAAGATTTTAAAAGGAATTACTATAAACAGATCACAAATTAATTTGGTATTATTTGAATAATTATCTGACAAATGTATAATAAAGTTATAAGTTTTTACATTCAACTTTTCCTACTTCTTTAGCTAATTATGCAAATAATACAATGAAAATAGTAAAGAGTAATAGTTTTTATGAAAAAAAGAGAGTTGGATCTGGGATTTCGTATTGTCTTAATAAGGAGAAAGAAAGATATATGTTTGAAATATTGTCCGGATTTCTTGAATCATGTAGAAGTAAATACTAAACTATAATTAGAGTCTTACTTGTAGGAAGTGAAAGACAAGGATAAAAGAATGCAAGATCCTAATCTCTAATGTTAGGATTTGTTACAATATAAATTAGCTTATGGTCAATTGTTAAACAAACTATTTGAATATCATAAATCCCACCTATCAAACAATCTTTTCACTTCCACAAAACAACAAATACATACTTATAGGCTACTTTCCAAATAACATCAAAAAACTTAAAAGAAAGAAGACTCTTAATTTGTGTCTTTTTTGGCCCAGGATCTAAAGGATTATATATATGTTATTGGAAATGTCATAGATGGTATAAATGAATATAATGTAGGAAAACCATAAATATTACAGGTTTATTTGAGACATCTTAAATCACCTGTCTACATTCATAATCGATTAACTCAATACTTTGTAAATTACAAATTGAAGAATATTCTGTTCATTAATGTTCTTTCATTTAAAGATATTAGAGAATTAGGAATTGTAAGTTCTTGTTAAAAGCTAATAGATTCTGATAGGACTCATACCAAGTCTGTTTGGTGAATTATGAACAGTATCTCAATCTGGCCTAGTAGACCAACCAGATATGGGCTGAAATCACTATAATCCATGAATCCACTGAGCCAACATTCTTCAGATCACTATGTTTTGATAAAGTCAAAAATAATGTGTATATTATTTATGGAAAAGAAGCCAAATAAAATATACTTTGTGACTCTATTGATGTATTTAATTTTGAGAAAGTATAACAGTATTTATGTAGAATACATTTACAACAATTAGTAGAGATAAAACAAGCAAAAAAGAATTTGATCCCTACTTCGCTCGTGCATATGCTTCTTCAGTTGTGTTCTCTTTCGATCCACATCCAAAACCATACACTGAAGTATGGACATTTGGTGGTTCATTTCTGTAAAAAATAATTTTATGTAGTGGACATTATAATTAAAGATGCCAAAATATGGGATTCTGTAATTTAGTGGAAAGAATTCTAATTTCTGATAACTCTTACAGATCTTAAAAAATAGAAAAAGAAAGCATATTCCCTCTATCCATGAGACCTATGTATGGATCTTTGATGCTTAAAATTCAGTATTTTCATATTAAATCATAGAGAAAACGATGATAATGCTATATTAATAATAGGGGGTTCTTAGAATGAATTATTGGTCAACATTCAGTAAACAGATTATTTAGGATACAAGTTTCAATAAATAGGGGACCAATATTATGTTAGTGCGATCATTAATTCCGGCGAAAGAATAAATCCAATCAGTTTCTACTCACAAAATTAGAACATTTATTCTTATTAAGATAGAATCTTCATTCTTAATGATGCAACTTAAATTCTTGGTAAATCCTACAGATCAGATAATTTAACTGGTGATTTTATATTCACTGACCCATATTCACCATATGGAATTTTAAGCTTAACATCTTTGAAAATTACTAATGGTACCCCAATAGTGGAATAATTTCATAAAAAACGAATCTCAATCAGTCCAGTTTATATTGAAGCAGAAAATTATATTAAAAATTGTGATCTAGTTCATTAACCTTTTGCCTAAATGCATAAAAATATGAAATTTTACTATAAGGAAGTCGATAATGTGGATTTTTAAGCTAGGATAATATTTCAGGACAATAATGAAATAGTGGGACTCATAAGAAATTATGATTGTATACGATATATTTACTTGTATGTGAATATAAAGGAAGATGAAAACCATCATGAAGGGTATTTGAAACCTTGTTCTATGTGTGTTAGTTATTCAAATAAGTGTTTGTATTTATTGACTACAAGCATAGAAAATGGATCAGTTTATTTTACAATTTATAGTTATCCAATAAATTAACTAATATAAGATATCAATTTATCTCTCAGCCTTAACAACATGAAATTAGTACTCAATGTTTATACTATTTTTGCCAAAGTTTTTATGCATAAATCTGCAAATATTGAGAAAATAATCAAATAATTAACATGCGATAATGAAGCACTTTATTTAATAGGTGGACATATGGGATTAATTTACTAACAAACTGATTTAGATTTATTATTACTTTCTGCTTAATAGTCCTATAAATATCATTAAAATAGTGATAATAATAATAATCAAAATTTTAAGATTCCCTTTGATAATCCAGAGTAGTATTCAAAATATGGATAAAGTAATAGATTTATGTATTAGTCTCCATACATTATATGGACAAGTTCAGGATAGATGTTAATAATTGAGAAACAATTTAAATAGAAATATTTCAGTGAAGTAGTTGATAAGATTCATCATGATTTTAAAGTATGGATGACTAGGTTCGAGGTTTCTGTTAATGAAAATTGGGAATAAGGAATACTAATCTTACCATCTTTCTTATTAAAATAATCAAGTATTGAAATGTCATCTCAGACAGTCACTGCAAGGTTGAGAGAATAAATTTAGCATAGAAAATTAGATTTATTTTTATAAAATACTAATAGTGATGTAAATGTTATGTATAACTTAGTTTGAAACCATTGTAAAAATAGTTGATTATACAGCAATTGATTAAACAATTACATTAGTTTGTGCTGTGTAAATATCAAATTTTGTATAAATGATGAGTCTTGAATTTTCATTGTAATAATAAGGAGATTTTCTGTTAAATTATAAATTTAATGGAACTCATTCTTATGCAAATCATGCAAGAAAGAATTCTGTTCCTATTTTAATACCTAAAGTAGCACTATTAGTCACCACATCTAAGTAAGAAATTATAGATGGATATTAAATGTTTGAACCAGTTAATGAATATCAAACTATTAGGCATCAGAATTAAAATCAAATAATTGTTAAATTGAAAGAATAAATAAAAGTCTATAATTTGATTCAGTAATAATGAATTAAAATTGTTTAATTGCTATTTATTAAATAAATATGAATTTGGTTCAGTTTGGTTTAAATGTCTATCTAATGTTTGGTATTGTGGTTTAATTTGGAATCGATTATTACATTGTTTAGAAATTTGGCATTGATGGCCGATTTGGAACTGGAGGTTAAACTGGAGCTGGAGGTTAAACTTGACCTGGAAGCTAAATTGAAGTTGGAGGTTAGGAATTAGGAGGTGTTACTTTCTTTGGAGACTAAAATATTGCAATTGTTATACTTCTTCTTAAACTGCAGGTACTTCAAATATTTCAAGATCGTAAACATCAAATTCTTTACTGTTTGCTAAGTATTCTTCATGATCAAAAATGGTTGTTCCATCAGTATCATATCCTTTATTTAGTTTAGAGTAGCAACTACAAAATGTTGAATTGATCACAATATCTCCTCCACCTGCTTTCAATATCCAACTGTCTTAACTGGACTACATATTAATTTCAAATGGAATTTAACCTTTTTTAGCTTAAAATATCTTCTCTTTATTCATTTGAAATAGGAAGGATTTTTATGGTTGAACAACATCATTATATACACCAAAAACTTGCCTATTTTTTGTTTAGATAATTGTTAGAGTATTTTTGTCTTTTAATTCTCTAATTTATTGTAACTATGTATAATCTCTGCCATTCTATGTCAATCTGTATAATTTTTTTGATGTTTTATAAATTCTTTCTTTATGTTAAACATTAATTTTGTCTAATACCTGCTCAATATAAGGAGTTGCCAAAGTTGATTATGAAAATTAGTATGAAGTAAGAGTTTTATTCTACATTTCTTATACTGTGCTAAGAAGTTCTTTTAATCCATTTGAGAATCTTTCTAAATTAAAACTAAAATAGTAACATAAAATACAAATTCTATTGCTGTTCAATTGTTTTTACAATTTTTTCTTCTATTCTTTTGTCTATTTCAGTTTTATTAATTTATTCAACATAATTTTCTACAGTACTATTCAGGGTGTCCCAATTTTATGGACTTCTGTAGAATTTCTATTGAAAAATTTGTACGAGTTTTTGATTGTTGAAATGTTTTCCACATAGTTAATCATAATTTTGATCTGCTAAGTATTTTTTGTAAACTCTAGATCTCTCAAGCAAAAAACTTTCTAAATCTTCAATCGCTGATTCAATTTCAGCTCTTAATGTATAAATAATCTAATTAATTGCCTTATTACTTCTTTAATGTTATCCTCATTTAAATATAAATGGAGTCTTGATAAATAATTGAAAAACATCTACATCATCTCACTATCAAATTTAGTGGTTTTGAACGCTTCGAATATATTTCCTTTAAGAAGCTAGATTAAGGAAAAAATACCTCATTTAGATCACAGCAATATTACTAACATGAAGCATACTCTCCAAGATAGCATTTATTGCAAAATAATCTTTTTTGAATAGATCCTTTGTCTTTTTTTATCATAAGGTACTAGATTAGTTCTCCTGTTTAATAATGCTGCTCATTCTCACAATAAATTCCAGTAAATGGTTATGCTTGTTATTCCATTCTTTTTTAATAGAAATAGGAATTAAAATAATTATTCTTATGATAGAATAATTGAGAATTATACTAAAACTAAATATATTCAAAATCTTCTGAATTTTTATATTTTCATAACTAATTTAGTATATATTTATATTCCCGACAATCAAGTTTTAATTTCTGAATTTAATGGACTCATTAAAAAAAGCAGCAGAAAATCAATAATAAGCAGATAATGGTATTTATGATTCTAATCACAGACATAGGAATAAAATACAAATAACTTGATTAAATTGACCTAGCCAACTGTGTTTTATACAAATGTATGAGAATCCATCATTTTTAGAATTTTCATATATATTGAACCATCTCCTGAAAGTAATGACCAAAAATGAACAAACTTACAGATACAAAATGCATTTAGGATTGTGTAAGATGATGGAGTTCAATGAATTAGAGTTGGTGTACTGGCATCTTCTTAATTTGCAATTTGATTATGGCAAAAAATTACAATCCAACTATTTGCAGGAAATCAAGTATTTTACATATACAAGTAGGTTGTGCGCCTTCAATTATTTCAAAGATTTCTTAAAAATCCAGGCTGAATTCATTCCTGACATTGCCATGTATAAGCGGGAGTTACTTTTCGTAACTCTGACTGCCTTCTACACTATCAAAGTGTTGCGAAATATCTAAAAATTTGACAAGATTGGAGAATTCATAAAAGAAGAGTTGTTTGGTGAACTTTTTAAGAGAATTGAACCAGCATTTTAAAATGTTTCTTAATAATTGACTCTATACATAGTAAATCAAAAATATATGGAACTAACCAAACTAGAAGAACCCATGGATGAACAGTAAACCAATTACAACTTTATCGTAGAACAGATCCTTGAAATGGCACCTGCTTATTAAAAAGATGAAGAATTGCCAATAACTAAAAAAGTTAAAAGACAGAAGAAACTCATGATGAAGAGAAATGAAGCTATATTAAAAACAGAACCGAATGAAAAAATAGAACCTGAATAGTAATAATCACAATAACAATAAGATTAAACATTTTAACCTAATGCATCTATATAATTCTCTAGATAATTCACTCCTGTTCAACAGGTGTAGCAACAATCACAACATCAAGAATTTCTAGTGAATGAGAGATCTTCCTTTTAATAATACGATAGATAGAACTCATTTGGAATGCAATTAAGATCCAGATACTTCAACAATTTTAGTCAAGATAGCCTAGGATAGGTCTTCTCCAATTAATTTTATGCAAACCAACCACCAGAATATCAATCAAGAAATATGAAGTCTTCACAATGGATGAATAAAAATGGCAAATGAAAAATACATATATTCAATATAATTCACTTTATGGAGTTTTTTCTAATAGCAATTTTGTTACATTTTATATGTATGCTCTCATTCCAGCTGCTTGTTTTGGTGGAGGATTATTCTATTAATTAATTTAATTTTCTCTTTGCTTTCTATCAAATAGTTTCTTTTGATTATAAATATAATCTATTTGCTCCGGACTTATTTTGTCTCTTAATTGCTCATTCTAAGAAATTTCAACACTAATTTGATTTTTCAATTCCTTTTCTTCCTCAGTTTCAATCTCCTCTTTCATAGTTTATAATTCTTAAGGCTAAGAATCGTGAATTTATCTAAATTAATTTTTCTACATAACTGACCATTCTTTCTAATTAATTCCAATAGAGAGATGAAAAGTTTGGACAACACTTACTTCAGTAGCACTAAATAAATTATTGTCTTACAATATTGCCCCTGGTATTGTCAAAATAAAGAAAATCAAACTGCAAATGTAATTTTCATAATAAGTTTTTGTAGCATCATAAGAGAAATAGAGAAACAAAATTATATTTGTTAATATTCCCAGAACTGCAAAGCATCTCATATTTCTAGCGAATCTAAAACATAGAAAAAATCTTACACACATCCATATGCACAACAACATGAAACAATAAAACCTACTATTGCCATCTACACACCTAAAGATGTATCAATCGATTTAAATAAAGCATGAAAACTAAAAGTAGAGTAAAAATGTTAAATTAGTGTAATATACCAGATTGTACACTAAAACACTAAAGAATACACCCATCCAATAAAATATTTATAGTTTCTTTCTCCAATGCAATTTGCCATGAAGTTGCAATGACTCTATTAGGGTATAAATATACTGATCATAAGATTTAACACAATTTTTACACTAGTAACAATGACTTGCCTTAGGAGGACGCATGATTTTACACTTACTGCAGTATCTCTCTTGAAAATAAGCATAAGGATTGGACTTTTGCTAAATATCTTCTTAATTAGATTCATCTGTCTATTCGTCTTCTATTGTTTATTTCTTTATGACTCCTGGCTCTGTAAATGTTCCACTTAAAAAATTGTAAGTAAACAAAATTGTGGATAAGATATTCAAATCTGATTCTATGTTGTAATCCTAAGAGAATAAATAAAAATAATAGGCTAGATCGAAATTTTAATATACTCTATAATATTGCATAAGAGCCAAGTACAAACACAATCATAAACGAATCATATTTTGATCCGATCCATAATCTCCCAAAAAGAATAGAATTTCCAAAGTTCAATATACTCTTTTTTCTATTCATATTAATCGTTAATAAATATTATGAATAAAGAAAATGAATTATTTAATTTACCTGAACCTGTCTGTAAGGCTCATTTGAATAAAAAAGTAACATATTCATTAAGCTAAGGCCAAATATAAAATTATAGGAGTTCCTTTTGCAAAGGGAAAATTCAATTTAACAGATTTAGTATGTTCAAAATGTGCAATAACCTTGGTGGGTTAAGGGTATAAGGTAACGAAATTAGTATAACTTAGGTAGATGATATCCAATAAGATCAAATTCAAGTGAGACAAGAATAAATTTAACTATTTCTTGAAACAATATCTCAAACATTTTTGATCATTGATTAAAATGAGTAGCATCTAATCGAAAAGAGGGAGGATTTGCTCAGATTTTGTGAAAAATAGAAAGACAAAGTTAAAGAGCACTATCACCTTATGACTCTAGCCTTGGATAACAAACTTAAAGAGTAGATCGATAATTTGAATGAATTATAATAAAAAGCTGTCCTTGTATTTGATTAGAAGCAATAAGAAATAAAAGAAAGTCACAATGAATTAATTTAAATGTACAGTGACATAGAAGTCAACTTGGATAATATTATTCAGCAAATTGAAATATTACCATACAAGTAGATCATGGGTCAATATAATAAAAGAGTAATGGATATACAATCTCAACTCTAAAAATTAGAAGGTTCCTATGTACATTTAGGAAGAGTTTACAAGAAAGTTAGTGAATAAAAAATATTGGGTGGGTTATTTGAAGACAGTGAATTAGAAATAAAGATTGTGTAAACAGCCCTATTAAAATCCGAACAACAATCCATGTCAAGAATATTGTCCCCCCAATCAACATAAGTTACCACATCTGTCAATTAAACTCCTGATAAGCATCGTTCAAATAGTCAACCTAGCAAGTTTTTAGAGATCCTCAATAAAGTTAATGAAAATCAACTCAAAACAAACAACTATTATACTCAATTATTGAAACGAGATTCTTCATTTGATTTAAGTGAAAAATATTGTTCACCTTAGTTTAAAAAATGACATTTTTATAAAAATTTTCATGTTATTAATAATATGTTAATAATCAATTATGATTATATCAAAATATATATGGTATAATTTTGAACTTTGAAATTGAACAATATTCCTCCCATAACTTTCCATATTTCTCTCTACATCTCTTATCGTCTCTAGTAGCTCTATGTGTCAACAGGATGAGTAAACTTAATGGCAGTATAAAATTATTAAAAGCTCTCAATTCACCACATAGTGCAATCGATAAATAAACCAATATTTCTCCCGTGTAATTTAAATGCCTTCCAAGTCCCCACCATCCACTGATCAATAATCTTTTATTCAAGGTTTTTGGCTTCTATCCCCAAATAATGGCCTTTTCTCCTTATCTTCTATATCTATCCTTTTACCAATTTGAATCTCTATACATATATAAGGATGCTATATGGAGTACAGTAATGAGGATGAGATAGATAGTTGGGCTACTTTGAACAAAGTCTGCAAGATACCAACCCCCAATGCAATATAAGTAGGGTAAATAAACGATGTCTCCCCAAACTAACATAAATCCAAAATTTTCAGCAATGATATCCCATGTTGAAAGCATGAAATCTTCTCTGATGTAGTGGGTTATCAACCAAAGGAACCAAAAGAGTTGGAATAATATCATATTCCATGATAAAACTCCATAAAATGTGTATTAATATTCAGCAAATGAAATTAAGAATATTTGTAATCCGATTAATGAGGGTTCATAAAAATACATTTTCAAATCCACATCCATGATTCTAGGATTTTATTCTGATCCAAACCACCAATCATTGAATATTTGAGGGGTCCAGGTTTGAATATGAGCCTTATATTACTTACTTGTTTTTCCTTTAATCAAAAGAATTATTGAAAAAACTAAGGCCAGAATGTTTGAGGCCACAAAAAATGACCAAAAATGTTTAATAAGAGGCAATAATGTCACACCAAAGAATAATTTACCAGTTGAAATCAATAGCAATGTTAAAATGTAAGTCTAAAGGCCATTAATTGTGTAATTAAGAACTTTACCCTTTTGGTCAGGAAATCCTTTAAACTACTTGCCAGGGAGTAACTTGGTAGATACAAACATAAAAATGAAGTATCCTACCTAGATTTGGAGAGCAAATAAGACATTACTCAGATTCACTTCTTGTACTATTCCAAATGTATTTCTGTTTTCCATTTAAAATTAGATATTATTTGAGAATATTATTAATTATTACAGAAAATAGTATAATTAATTTTTTTATTTCACAACTATTCAGATAGCATCTTCTCAATCATAGCCTTTGATTATCCAGCCTTTATTTTCTCACTTAGTAGATCAGATTACTTTTCCACTTTATCTATTAAATAAGAGACGAATTTTTTTTTAAATAGCCTTTATTTTTGAAATTTTTCAAAATCACGATTTGGTTCTCTTTCAACTGAGGGCTTATCCATGGAAAGATACTGACTAGCCTTCTCCATAAGACCATCCAATTAATGGATTTTTGCCCTAAATTTCGACTTATCTTATTAAAATAGCTATTCCACAGAATCACATTGTTTCAATAATTTATTGAATTCCATATCAGATTTAATACTTTCAGATGTTTTTAAAGTTCTACTTACACTAGTACCAGGTCTTGTTGTTTTTGTAATTCTACTTAAATTGTCATAAAACTTTGCCTATGGCGTTGAATGGTGATGAAAATTCTTTCTTAAGAAATCTTATTAAGACATTGAATTCATTTAACTCTCATTAGATACAAACAAATGATGCAACCTTGAATCTTGAGCCTCATTGACTCGTTTCATTGTTGTCATCTTTACTTTATTTTTATAAAAATCTGGATCGAATTAATCAATTCTTGTTTCTTTAAATATCTTTACTAATTATTTATTTTGTTTTAATTCTTCCTCTGCAAGAATTTATTAAAGTTATTCTTAAGTCTATCTTTTTTATACGATATTCCTCCATCTTTCCATTTCATCCCACTAATCTTCCTTAAAATGTACATCAGCTAAGATATATTAATAAAATTACTATCTTTAATATCTAACATTGTGCATGCATTAATCTTTTAATCTTCACATAGTTTTTTCATAAAGAAGTTCACTTACTCTTAATCCTCGAATTCCACATTCTAAAATCTTTAATCACCAATTTTTGTATTTAGTTTTTTTTTATTATTCTGCAATGCTTATTGCTTAATTTCATTCAACTGATTATTACTATTGATATCATACATTAGATTTCAAGTTTAATCGCTTGTAATTCTAGTACAAATCTTCAAGTTTAGCCTGTTCAATATTATCATTCATGAGCATTGCTAATTTTTATTGCACTGATAATGGTTTTTTCTTCCAATTTTTATTCTTTTTTGGAATTGTTTGTTAATTTAACAAGTTTTCCAATTACTCTTTATCTATCACACGTTACATGATTTCCAAAACTTCTTCTGTCATCTCATAATTAGCTTATATCTCCTTCTTTTCATCTTGGGCCTTCAGTTTAACTTATAATTATGTGTTTGCAAGCATTTATTTGGGTAAGTTATTTACTCCAGTCCGCTCTAAATGAAATCAAAAGTACTTTTTAGATCACCATATTTTTTCTAAATGTACATTATCATATTTTTGTCTCTATAATCATTGTAATTAGCATCATAGTAACGAAGTGGTTGTTGTTAGATCGTTTTACTGACAATAAATCCTGCTACAGCTTCATTACTCATTTATAAATAAATTTATGGCACTAATTTACTCATTGATTAGTTACGGTATCATTTTTGGGGCAGTTTTCAATCAATTGCCATAAATTTATAAAATATATCAAAACTAGAGTATAGAAGGTATCTCTTTTCAAGCAATTTACATTGAGGTATAAAGACTCTTTAATAGACACTAATGCTTGTATTCAATGTTGGTTACAATCTCTATGAACAGACAGAATTTATGCTATATGGAGAGAATGTCATTCTATTCTTAGAATACTTAATAGTTCTTGGACAATTTTGCTATTATTCTAAAAATTCCCAAGGTTTATTGAAGAAAATATGTTTACTTTGTGTTATTAGTTTCCTATTATTACTCTAAATGATGCCTGCATTCATTTTTTAAATGAGTATATACATTAATATGATGTTGTGTAAGAATATTTTAAAAATTTAGTGATTTTGTCAAGGTCCCCTTAAATCAAACTTAACTACCAGAGAAAATCTACAGGGCAATTGGCCTTTTTGACTCATTTGTAGAACTAAGCTGGTGCCATACCTAGAGCCTTATCAGTTTTTGCAGAGTCCAATAATGTCTTACTACATGTATTATTATTTAGTAATCAAGTCCCTCATGATACTTGATAATATATTGGTCCTTCTTGTGACGATTCAATTCCTACTGTATTGGAAGAGTAATAAAGTAAGATATGAGTGATATATGTATAATATTATTAGATTATTAATAAAATATTAGCAGTTATTAATAATATTATTAATAAGTGTCCTCTTCAAAATATCTGGGATCAGTTTGAATCTTTTTAAATAATTATTCTGATTAATGTTAGTCTTCATTTTGATTGTCACCTCTACCATCAGTATACAGGCCCAAGAAGCCAAAGATGTGGAAATTCACTATAGATATTTATTTTTTTCAGATGAGTGCTTTGAATAGTTTTTCGGCAAGGAGGAAATACAATATGAATGCGTGTCTGACGTAATCCATTAAATAATTACACTAGACTATCAGCCAAACAATCAGTATACTAATGGTCGCATGTGCTCTATTCAATCAAATGCCACAAATTCACAAGATAGTCAAGAATAAATCAGTGCAAGGAATTTCATTCGATGCCTATTACACTGAGGTATTAGTATTCTGAAAATAGTTTTATTTACTTTCTTTGATATGTGCATACAATATCCACAAATAGACAAGATTTCTGTTGTATGGTGAGTCTGTGATAGTAGCGATCGAATATGCTATAGTCTTGAACATGTTTATATTTTATGATAAGTCAATGAAAAAATCAGACTGGCTCCTTAAAATGATGGTGTTTTTAATAATCAATATTCCACTTTACATTGGGTATGGACCAAGCTGGATATTTGATTCAACCATTTATATCAACATGGTGTTAAGTAAATACTTTGTATTCACATTAGTATTTTTATCCAGGTCATTTCAAATTCGCTTGAATTATAAAAATAATAATACTGGATAAATGTCTTTATTGACTCAACTCCAGAATTAGAGTGGATCATTAGCTAGATTATTTACTCTATTCAATGATAAGGCAGACATTATGTACATTGTAATAATATTTCTAATTTAAGTTTTATATAATTGAAGATAATATTTTGGCAACTATTTTAACATGTTAAATTGTTAAAACATGGAGATAAAATCGTAAATTGAAGAAAATAACTGAAACCACTGAAAGCACCTGCTCAAGTATTAAATATGATTAAATCTGATAACTATTAATATTTATTTCCATGTAATGTGAAATTTTGGATTGGAAAGGTTACTTAGTATAAGCCAGTTTAGGAGTTCTTTCTTTTACTATTTTGTTATGTACAAAGAAGTGTGTTATGAATAGTAAAAAGATATTTTGAGAATCCAAAGAGAATGTGGAAAATATTCATGATGGTATAATTTGATTAATAAGGACTCTTCAAAATAATTACTTTCAGCATTTATTGCACATATTTTAAATGTTATATTGGCATTAGAATTATCAACAGAGAAAGATGGTAATGCTTGTGTTTGGTATTTCATTACTTTTATGTTGGATTCCACAGTTGGTGTTCTATTCAATTATTTACTTATGAAATCCTTTAATCTCATATTCGAGTATTATAATATTAGAGTAATTGAAATACTTATTTTAGAGACTATAAAGTGGTAATTATTTCAAATTGGAAGAAAAAATTAAAATTGATTGGTAAATGTATGCATATTAACTTTTACTATGGAATTCAGTTGTTGTTGTTTCTAAGTTCATGTTATTTGGATTGTAAGAGCTATTTGCGAATACTCTAAATATTGTGGGTTCTTATGCACTTTCTCCAATTGAAAACCCTGAATTATTACTTATTCTTGTCATGATCGTAATTCCATTTATAATGAATGCAATAACAGTAAAAATTCAAACCCATAACTAGTTCTGGATATAGGATAATATTATAAAGAAGAATGATTTTAGTAATTAAGAAGAGAAATAGTTATTAATTGGCACATACTATGAAGGTACACTATCTGAATCTCCCACATAAGAATTAGTTGTATTTTGAATAATAATATTAATTATGAATCCTATCTCGATGCCCTAGTTTAAAGGAGATCCTCTATTATTTCATGCAGTGGCACATGGCAATGTTTAAGAAGTGATTTCATTAATTGAAGATAAAGAAGCAAATGTAGATGCCAGAAACATTAATGGAGCAACTCCTCTAATTTTTGCAGTTTAAGCCAATCATCCCTAAATTACAGAACTTTTACTAAAGTTTAAAGCCAATCCAAATCTAAAAGAATACTATGATGTTGGTGAGAAAACAGCGTTACATTATGCAGTTGAAAAGAACTAATTTAAACTATGTTAATTGCTATTAGATTATGGTGCCAACCCTAGTCTACAAGATAAAAGAGGATTAACTTGTCTTCATTACGCAGCCAGATTGGGTCAAAAATAGATTGTTGTTTTATTGCTCAATTATGGTGTAGATATTAATTTGAGAGATGAGAATGGATTTAATGCCTCATATTGGGCATAAGTGAATAAATTCAATGAAATATTGGCATTACTACCCCCTCCTAAATATATTCCATCAAACGATCTATTGGAATTCAAGACATAAATGAGAGAAATTCATAAAATTGAAATTGGAAAGAAAAAGAAAAAGAAGAAGAAATGATAATATTCTTTGATGCAATATTCATTTTAGGGCCTATAATTAAAATTCCTTATCTCCTTAAACAGCCAAAATAAATTATCCATGTATTTTAGATTGATATGTTGTTGGCATTATGTAATATCCACTTTTTGTCGGTTATAAATCAAATTGCTCTTAAATTTCATTAATAGGTAGAAAGTTTGGCTACCTTACAATCTAAGCAGTTGTTATTTTATTTTCAGCCTTTTCAATCAAATATACACCAATCATTCCTCCAACTGTATTCTTGGTTTTTGATTTCCAATTCTTTTCTGCAATACATAATGTAATTGTAATATGAATTGGTTCCAAAAATTATAATGAATATTTTGGATTCATTGTCCAAGTTCTCTTACTTGTATCTTTTTCATATGGATCTTCATACAAATGACATCCACCATCAGATATATCTTATTCCCACTTTCCTATTAGTACTTAATTTCTGGTTTCATCTAATTTAACCAATTCCACCTCCTAATTTGAGTAAACTAGATATTTAGAGAAAATACTTGTTAATTTGTAATTTGCATTTTTATCCTCTTAATCTAAAGAAGGAATAATAATAAATGGACCTTCTGTTGGATTAAAGTGGAAGTATAGAGCAGCAACATCTTCACTAAAGTAAGTTGATTATTTGAATTTTTCATTTGAACCAATCAATAATTTTCTCTATATTCCAACCATTTAAGGCGCTTCTAATTATTGTTATGTTTATTTCAACAATCTTGCTAAATCTAGTAATAGTTATATTCACTTACTTGTTCCACCACCCTTTTATTATTTAATGATATTTAGTGTATTAGTTGGCGCTTTATCAAATCTACATATTGTCATTCCTAATTTTGTACCTTTTGCTCTTTTAACTTAACCTTATCTTCTTAAAATAATCTTCAAGTGTGTGCTAACTGTTAAATTCAAAAAATATTATGGATTCTTGCACCAATTAGGATTTTCTTTACCTGTATCATATTTCCTCTTACCACCTGAAGTAGTTTCAGTCCAACTACCATCCTATTATATTTCTAATGTCTCTTGCATTTCAGCAACATCTATTTTATCAGAACTAAATATTCTCAATATAAAGTTTCTCTTTTCTTCTTTTCTATTTTCATTCATTATCATATTTGGAACAACCATATAACTGCCATAGTTTTTTCCCTCAAAATTCTTCAATATTAAATATTGTGTAATTTCTCTTTGAGCCTACATGTCACCTTTAGGATTCATGTCAATAATAATATCCTAATTAGGTGGTCTTTCCCATATTCTGCTAAGTCTAGCTTTGTTAGCTATAACCATCATATTACAAGCTACATACGGCAATTAATTAATCTTTTCATCTTCAAGCATCAGTGACAAATAAATTTTACTTTCCTTATGTACTCGTATTCTAAATTAAGGATTATTAAACCATTTTTCATCAGTATCAACCTAAATATATTCCGGTAATCCTTCAGTTGGCATTTTTTGTGGACATACACCCCCCATAGTTTTGCCGGCCCATTATCCTTATATTGCATATTATTGCCAATTCTCGGGGAAAACTTTACAAATATAAAATTTATTAAAATGTTGATGCCAATCTTGATAAGACATCCACCAAGTTCCATCACTTTTTTTTGATTTAAACACTAACTTTAATTCCTCTCTTAAATTTCTATGTTTGTCCCACTCTTCTGAATCATCTGAAAACGCACCATTCCAACCACCTTCAGGACCCCAAACATTTCTAATTCTCATTAATCTTAACTTTTCTTTAGGAAATTCTCTCACATCCACAATACCATAATGATGATTCTCTAAAATACCATGAGTACCAGTATCTGCATTTTTTGTTCCCTTAGCTTCATTGTGATTCATGCATCCCATATAAAATTAAAGTTTATGAGTTTACAATAACAATTACCATAATTAATCATTTTCTATCATCTTAGTCAGTAATGTATCTCTAAGTGAATTGATTTCTGCAATACCACCAGTCAAATCTACTAATCCTTCTCCAATATGACCTTCACAAATTGTTTCATAATTTCCATGCAATTTACAGTATGCCTTTTCCATTAATGGTAACCAAAATTCTGATGGATTTGCACATTATGTAAAAAGAATCTATTTACTATCTTAATCAAATGGTAATAGTGTGTCTACAATCACTTATCTCCACTCACCATTTTTGAAAAACTAAAATGTAACAAAGCCACACTCATCAAAATACTCATAATCTAAAATCAATTTTTCAAGTTAAGAAAGTTAAGTTTGCTGTTGTTATTGCTATTTATTTTATTTTTCATTGTATTTTTTCATTTAACCTACAATTACTACTGCTCCAACAAACCACGACTCACCAAATGCTCCTTATTTGTAATCTCCCTCAAAATCAATCACGAATTTTGCATCCTTCTGAATTTCATGTGGTCTCACCCACTTTACAGTCTTAATGTCCTTTGCAAATTCAGGAGGCTTTTGAGGATCTTTATATAGTGAATTATTATTCGTTGGAAATTCTGGATCTGTGAAAAGAGTTTTATTTTTCTAACACATCTAAATAATCTCATTCTTTTTGTTCTCATACAATTACAAAGGATTTATTTCAATTGGTTAAATTTCTTATTCCTCTCCTTCATTTTATTATAGCATTGGATCAACTGGCTCTTAATGTTGTGACCTAATTTGAGATATATAACTTACTACGATTCAGAGTGTTCAAATTCTTGATGTTCTTCCTCCTAAGTATCCTTTTATTTTAGAAATGAGTCTTCGTGCATCAATCTTTACTCTGAATATCCCATATAACTTTGTATCGATTGATTATTCTCAACATTGTTGTCAGTCATTTTTAATTTATATTTATTATTCAAAAACTGATGAAATTGCAGCATGAAACCTTTTTCTAACTAAATAGCAAACACAATCTCTTTGTCAAATCCATGGCTTTCTTTGATTGTATCATACCTGCCAAAAAAAACAAAAATATTATCAAATTTCTTATGATCTATATATTATGAAAATATACTAATTCAATTTGAGTTTATGCACTATTCGATCTCAAACTATAATCCAATCTTGTTGAAAATCCAACAATCATCATTGTCAGAATTGCCAAAATAAAATCTAAAAACATTGCAAAAGTTGTATATTCTTTCCTAAAGTATCGCAATCCAATATAACGAACAACTAAATCAAAAAACCACATCCCCAATCTAAGAGGCAATAATACATACAAGAACCAAATTGCAATCAACTCTTCTTTTAAATTATGCAATGTCTATCTATGATATTATGAATAGTACTCATCATTTGCTGTTGGTCCAGTGGTGTTGTTATACTCATCTTAAACTATACTATACTTGAGGGTGAGTAAATTATAAACAATGGAATCCAAACACAATTGCAATAGAAATAGAGATAACAATATTAGACTGACAAAAAAAGACCAAGTAGGAACCCCTTCAACCATTGATACCGCTAATTCAATTAAGTAATGCTTTCTGAAGTCATCTACATAAAATTAATAGAGCAACTTTCAAGATCTAGATTCAAATCAATAGTCTACTTTATGATGTACCTCTTAGCAAAGTCTCCTTCCAAAAGACTTGCTCTATTAATCAACCTAAACCCACGAACATTAAATGGCAATAAATCATAATAATTGTCTAAATGATCCAATCTGGCCAATATTCCTGGTTCCACAGTTTTTAATTGAATTTTGCCAGCTAATATGGCTATCAAATTTTTGAAATCATATTCCCTATCTTCATCAGGAATTCTATCCTGATCAAATTACTACATCTCAAGTTAACTCATATTTATAATAAAAGTAAAATAAAAATCAATGTTTTAAATTAAACTCAGCAGTTCTTGTTGAAAATGATCTTATTCTTGTTTTAAACTAAGATGATGGGGCAGGCTTCTTATTTGAAGTTTAGTATTGGTTGCATATTGGTTTTAGAGGTTTGAGTTTTTATGTTTGTACAGTCTTTTTAGTTATTGTTGAAGCAACAATAGAAACATTATGATTCTCATTAGATTAATGAGTAGATATCATACGCTTTTTAACAACTTTCTTTTTATTTGCAGTTTCATCACATGAATCACAGGATTCTGATGCAGATATATCTAAACATTACTAAAGTTAAGGTGATTCTAAATTGATGTCTTAATTTGCTAAAACTATTGCTTAACATAAATTTGTCCCAATCTATCTAAGCATTGGAATTGTAAAATCTTTACAACTTGCCGCTTAGTCAGATATTCGAACTTAGTAAATGCAATTAACATTTAATAAATCACTATATATAATCATTATATACCCTAATGCAAAAGGAAGGGTCTTTTCCATTTTTGTAGATTTACCAAATTTACTTTATTCAAGATTTATGTAAGGACAAGTCTATGTAACAGCAGAAATAAATGAAGAATTTTTATCGTATTTACCAATAAATGAAACTCCATACCTACATGAAGAGAATTCTTACTTCTTAAATGTTTAATGTAAATCTAAAACCAAATTCAATGAGGCTGCTTTTTTCAAAATAGCCTTAACATGCTATACACTTGGAACTTGTTTATTAACTTTATGCCATTTTTAATTCATATCTATTCCCTGTAAATTAGCTCTTGAATTGCCATGTATTACTCCATCTGGATTCATCATTGGTAATATCTTAAAATAAAATTACTCTCTTAGTTTAGCTCCTTCTTCACTTGTTAAAAAGCGAATTATTCCTTCAGTAACGTAAGATGTAACAACCTCAGAAGGATGCTATCTAGCAATGATGACAATTAATGGTTTTTAAGATTTCCAATAGTGATAACTGGATGTTAATTACCATTCCCTGAAATAGCTTTTAATTTAACAAAATTGCTAACCATACAATAATTGAATACTTATGTGTTAATGGCTGTAAAAATGTTTGTAAAGTTGTCACACCATAAGGAGGGTATAGAGCAAAGTAATGAGTTTCATCCTTTTCGAATAAATAACTAAAAGATAATGTATAATAATAGTCTTGCTTATTCTCATAGTGATTCTTATAATATTATACATTCTCTCCACCTCTATACCAACCAGTTCGTGGGGTATAAATATAAGGATTCACGCTTAAATGTGAAGCATGCTTACTCAAATTTATGATATTCAATTATAACATCATTCTCTCTGGTGTCCTTACACTAAAAAAATACCATCTTGTGCAACCATTTGTCTATGTATCATTATGTAACACCAAGTTATATTTTTTGTCTGCAACCCTATAAACTGAATACAAATTTCCACACTCAAAATTAGAGTTAAAATGCACAGGTCCTCTGGAATAGAGTTGGGTTGCTTAATAATTAGGGGATGCAAAATTCATTTATTTTGGAGTTTAAGTCACAAATCGTTAATAGATTAACAGTGCATTAAAGTGCAATTCATGGAGGGATTTATAGCAAGTAGGTTCCTTCTAAAAAAAGTCAATATCACAACACTCAAAATTAAGAATATCTTTAGGTGGTTTATTGTGATGATGAAAATATGGCATAGGTCTAATGAATTTAAAAATTACGCAATTTCTCCAGGATAATCATATTTTGGGAGTACAAATTCAAATGGGGTTCTAAGAATAGGATTGGCAGTGGGTAAAAGATTGTCCATAATTTTTCTGTTAATTATAAATTTTACAACAAAATTAGTAATCAGACAATAGAAACTTTGTTATATATAAATAAAATAATTAATGAGACGACCAAATGAAGTTGAATATGGCAAAACTGCTTTGATGGGTATTTAATGATCACAATTAGCGAATTGGTATGAAGATAGACTGGCTCCATAACAATTATAACGTGATCCTAATGCTTCAAAATCTGTAATTTATATAGTTTTATTTTCAGTTAAGAGGTGTAGAAGAAGGTATATCTGTTCCAGGTGATAATGGATGTTTGCTACCATTGCCTAGAGTAAGCAGAAATCCTCCTTACATCACTAAGGAAATTATTGTTCCAGATGATGGATATGTAATAACAATAATTAAAAATAGAGAGAATTCAGAACAGAATTTCAGACTAAATTCGATGCAAAAAACATTCAGAACATGAAGTTGAATGATTGCAGATCACTGATCAAAACAAACGGGGAAAGAGTCGGATTCCCAGAATGTAATCCAACAGTTGCATAAACTGGAGGTGCCAGATCTATTAAATAATTGGATCAAACTAATATGCAATAAATACTTGTGGATAGAGCTGTTCATTAAAACTACACTGACTTTGGCTCCACTTTTAGAAACCATCCAGAGTAGCACAATAAATTTTATGCAATTACTACATACTAATAATCATTTTAATAACCAGAAAACAGTGTTAAAGAACTTCTCACTGAGAAAGTTAAGAAAGATAAGGTTGCTGGATGTAGAGAACGAGATCCATTTGATTAAGGATTGAAAATGACATCTGTCATTACAGGTGAAAAATATAGAGATTGTAATAACATATTAATGTTTAGCCCATGATCCAAAAGAAAATACAGAAATTTAAAGATAATGGATACATTGTGGAGATCCTGCACTAAAAACTGCTTAAAATAATCTCAGATAAACCAGTGTAGATGCTTATAAGAAGAGTGTTAGTTAAGTGCATCCTTTTGATATAGCTACAAGTTTACCATTAGATGGTAATTATTATCTTAAACTTAGATGGTGTTTATACATTACATCCAAAATATACTAATCCAGGATAATTTAGACATGTACGAACAGATGTGACTAGAATTATGAATAAACCTATCACAAGGAAATGAAATTTTAAATTATAAAATAAAATCGAAACATCTTTTGTCAAAATATTTTAATTTTGATATTTTTTTAAGATAATTATCATTTAGCTAAGTGTATTAATACACCCAGAGTCCCAAAGACAACAGTTGAAGCTAAAGATTTTTCCTTTGCTCTCTACCAGTCCCAAGGCATATGATTTTTATGATATAGAGCACCTGACCTACTTTTCACATATGGATAATCCATGTGATGATCAGCATCTAAATCATAAGTCCTGATTCAAATCAATCGATACCTCATATTCTTTTCATCTAAGAGAGTATTCATAGCCACTCTTTCCAAAACAACTTTTCCAATTTTGTTGGCATTTACAAATCCAGTGTATTTTGCCATTTCTTAAAGATCAGCATAATCCCATGATGGATTCCTTTCATTTGGCACGTTACCGTGTTTAATTTCCTGCAACTCTGGCATTTGCGATACGAAACAGGTAAATGTTTAAACTGAAGCATCCTCTAATTTGTGTCTATCACCAATCTCTTTGTACTCATGGGGAACGAATCCCAATGACACTAATTGCTAAAATTCCAGTAATTTATACTCCTTCTTGAACTGTCTAATCCCCGTTTTCTTTTGTCACAAAAGGAACGATATTTTCAAAGCCTGGCTTTCCAAATTCCTCTCTGCCCACAAACATACCCTTGTAATGTAGTGGTCTTCCTGTGATTTTAACGGGTCTGTAGAGCCATTCATGTAGATTCGAGCTATTCCAAGGGGGACTTACGAGCTCCTCATCTCTAAGCTCATAAATTGGCTTGGATAGCTGTTGTTTTCTGTATTCTATCTCTTCCACCATAGATGATTATGAATATTAAGAATATATTGCATAAAATAATGATCCGACACTGACTCCCCCAGAGACACTAATTTATAGACCATTGACATACTATTTTACGAAAGGATACTAGGCCTTGATCCTGCTCAAGGTCAACATTTACTATACGGCTATTGCCATGTTTAAAATTTTAAAATAAAAAGTGATATAATTTTAGATACGTAATAATTTTATTATTTTTCGAAATTATTTTTATTTTCATAATTTCTTGATTTACTACATAGATATGCCATTCATAAATAATCTAGACTTGAAAATCATAAATCAGACTAATAAAATCTGCCATTTTTATTTTAAGTTCTTAAATTAAGTCAAATTTCTTATCATCTCATATTTAAAATAATTAACTATCCATACTATGATGTACAATATGAAATGCTCAATTAAAGTGAAAAAAGACTCCAAAATGCATTAATCTACTCAACTATGCAAAACCCAACCATCAGAATCCCCTGTAACTAGCCCCAAAAGTGAGGTCTCCATTCGCAAAGAAGAATACTATATTTAAATATCACCAAGGTTAGAAACTTCATCTCTGACCTTCACAAATCAAGTTAAGAAACTAAAAATTATCGAATAACCTGAAGAAGTTGAGCCACCTAAAGTGAAATCCCATTCGTAACCGTCCAAGGATAAAATAAAGAAAATAATGGCCCAACTGAAAGTAGAGCAACCAAAGAGCCACTTTTACAACGATATGAAGTGTTCAAGAAGACTTAAAACTGAGAATAATGAATGATGCCCTGTATATATTTTGTGCTTATTTATTTACTCATAAATTATCCAGAAACATAAAACCAATAAATTTAATTGATTATCATTGGTTAAGTGTAGGAACTTATTCAATCGCTGTTTTACTGTTTATATAAATTAATGAATGATGCATAATAATTAGAATTCTAAGTAAAAGACTTAGAGGAGAAATGCTAATACTAAGACCAATAAATTATCAGACTGATCAATGAGGTTAAAGAAATTTATTCATCTAATCAATAATTAACTTAACAAATATTAAACTTAGACAGCATTGTCAACTAGTTGATCATCGAAAATTAATAACTCAAAATAGAGAATGAATAGTTCAATTCTGATCAAAAGTAATAATCAAATTTGTATTCCCAATTCTCAGACCAAGATTTTTTTGAGCCAAACAATGAAATTTAAGAAATGATCAATCGAAAATAGAAGCAATTAAAAATATTAAAAAGTGAAGAGTAAAAATCAGGGAATGAAATTATATAAAAATTGTAGAATGAATTACATCAAGAAAAGATAGCCAATTTATAAATGGACATCTCTGCTTTATAATAATTATAATTTTGATAATAATTTAAAAATAAAGAAAGAATTTAGTGACTTTATAATAGAATCTCACTTCTCATTATGTATTATATTTAAAATGGATTAAACATAATTAACTCTCTACAAAGCTCCCTTTTTAGATGAATTGACCAAAGATGAGAAAACTTCCTACAAAAAAGGAAATCTCACAATTATTGGTGTAATTGATGCCTCTGGTTCCATGTAGGGGTGCTGGAGTTGGCTTGCCAATTTTTGGAATTAAAGTATCCCAAAGGAGGATTTAATCGCCATCACATTCTCCAATTATCCAACAGTACTTACAAATGACAAAAATCTAAAACCAGATATTAATAGCCATGGAGGTGGTGGAACAGAAATTGTTCCTGCATTTGTTGAATTTGAGAAATAATTAGCTAAAGTTCCAGTTGAGAACAATGTGACAGTCATATTTATTAGTGATGGCTGTGATAACTAGGTAAGGACATTGGATTCAAGAATGAAGGCATCATTAAAAGGTAACTTACTAAACCACAGAATAAATTTTATCTGTCTTGGTATTCAAAAGAATTTCCCAACAAATCTTTCTATGAATCTTAGAGAACTTTACCACAGAGGAGATCCTCAAATTCCTGCTATTTACTTAATTGAATATGCAAGTGAATAAGCCTTTTTCAATAAGTTTGAGACAATGAAATCATACTTTTATCCAGCCAGAGTACTTTAATTAAACAAATACGCAAACTTGTATCCATATGATGAATAAATAACAAAAGAAGTATTTGAAGGATAATGGTTTATTTCTTATGAAGGAAATATTTCTATCACAAATGAAGGCAAAAACCTTCCCTTAGATGGAATCAAAGAAGATTAAATTGAAATTGATGATGTTATGATGTATTCAGATCCTGGGTCTAAAATCTTTAACTCAAAATTATTCAATAGAAATAGCATTTGCCTTATTAATGTGAAAATTGTTTGGAAATAATGAAAAGAATTGTAGGTCATTTGAATGTCAAACTAGGATTTGATATTCTTGCACTTTCGAATGAAGACTTCCTTGATACAAACAAACCATTCCATATTAGAGTAAAGGAAGGATTTGTTTATAAATATTGCACCAAGATCTTATATTTTGTTTAAGAAGTGGAATCCCTAATGAAAGGTGTTAATCCAGGACAATTGAGTGAATTTGAATAAGCTAAGAGATTAATGATTGGAACAATAACAGGAAAACATTTACAAAAAGCTTTAGCTTTGAAAGGCATAACACTTGATGAATTCTAAATCATTAAAAAAGAATTCATTGAGATAATGAAAAATTGTAAATTCTAAAAATAAAATGATTAAGGATAAGAAAGATCTGTAATCACATTAGAAAATTAAAGAGATATTTTAACTGATCTTGTTTTACTTGAAGAATCAATGAAATTTGTTAAATCTTAATATGATTTTGCTGAAACATTCCCATTAATTGGTCATGGGATCAAAGTTAAACGTATTGAGGGATCATAAGTCAATCCTTGGTTAGTGAATGTTCTATAATTTGCTCAATAAAATAAAGTGATAGATTCAGGATATTTAATCAAAAATAACTTTGCTGTTCAACTTAATGTTGGTGGACAGGATAAAGAAGAAATTAATTGTATTCTTCCACTTTACAATGAATCTGACTAAGATTTGTAACCATTTTTAAGATCTAGAATCATTAAATTATTAATGACTTTCATGGTACAATAAAATGTAGACACTCTTTATGAAGAATCTTATTTGGCATTATTGGCTAATGCATTAGTTTATATTTTATAATAAAAGGAAAGTTAATGGAGATTTGAAATTCTTGAAATGATTTATAATACTACTAAAATTGTTTACAGTGGTACATAATAGTTTGAAGATTTTCTTTAAAAATTGATTAATTCAACTCCATAAGCTTTCTTAGACAAAGACTAGCAATATGAATAATTCACTGCACCTGCCAAGATCTTGATATATTTATTCTATGCATTTAGAAGTGGATTAATTACTAATGTTTCTGATTATATTGATAAACTCATTGTTTATTGTTTCTACAGAAATTATTTGAGAACCCCAAATCTGTAATAAACTGGATTCAATCACAATTAGATGCTGAATCTGAATAAGCATTAAAATAAAAGTTACAATAATATTTCATTAAGTGCCTATATCTATTGGACTTCAGAAGAACTCTGTAAACTGA
Organism: Paramecium caudatum; assembly: GCA_000715435.1. NCBI lineage: Eukaryota > Ciliophora > Oligohymenophorea > Peniculida > Parameciidae > Paramecium > Paramecium caudatum. The sequence goes on from JMSD01000039.1 coordinate 149,901, forward strand.
TTTTCTTAAAGTAATGAGAGAATAGTTCTAATAATTCAAAAAAACAGTGAAAGTTAATGAAGACTTGCTTTACAATGAAGAAATGAAATTTAATTTCAAGTGTGTAGAAGGTTTATATTAACTGTTTTTAAAGAAGCCTTTTGATGTTTCATAATACAAATATCATTTAAATCATGTTTTTGTGGCAAAAGAAAATGTATTTACAAAACCAATTAATTTTGAGGATGATGAATCAATTAATTCAATAGCTTCTAAAACTGAACAACTCAGCAAATATGATTACATTAGAGATTAATTAGAAGTAGAGTACATTAAAAATTATTAAGAGACACATTTAATTATTCCACCTTTAACTTATAATGAACTTAAAGAGGAATGTGTAAAGATTAACGTTAATGTGAATGATATAATCTTTAATTAAGAAGTAGGTATTGCTAAAAATTGCTGCATGTCCAAACAATGCCCATTCTATTTACAACCAATGCCTACAGAAAAATTTAGAAAACATCTCCACAACTGGTAGGATCTTTATCCAAGAGGTTTCCATGGATTTGCCCTGGAAAGAGTAAAGCAAGGATTAAAGAATGAAGATTTCATGGTTTAAGCAAAGTAAAGATGGAATGGCTTCCCTGAAAAATTCAAAGGTACTGAAGAATAAGTGTTCCAATATGTGGATATAATCAGATAATATCACGTGAAAAAACAATGATTTTTTATATAATATATTGATTTATTTCTGTTCAAAACTGATCAGGGCAACATCATTAGTTTTAGGAAAGAATTTATTATATATTTAATGTAATAAGAGTAGAGATATCATTATCATATTCCCTTTATTGGTTAATAGAACAAGAAAGACGAATCAAAATTAACCATCATAGGTTTGATTGATGTTTCTGCTTCGATGTTTACAAGATGGGAATGGGTTTCTAATTTTTGGAATAAATCAATCCCAAAGGAAAATTTAATTACACTTACTTTTGATCATAGAGCAAAGAAAGTAAATAACAATATCCTCTCACCCAATATTGAAGACCATGGTGAAGGTACAACTGAAATTGTACCTGCCTTTGAACTTTTAGAGAAAGAAATTGTTAAAGTTCCACCTAAGAATAATATCACAGTTATCTTTATTAGTGATGGATAGGATAATAATGTTAAAACTATTGAATAAAGAATGTAGTAAAGACTTAAGGGTAATGTCTAAAAAAGAAATATTAATTTTATTTGTTTGGGTATTGAGAATGAATTCCCTACAGTTTTGTCCATGAGACTCAGAGAGCTTTATCATAAGGGAGATCCATAGATACCTGCTCTTTATTTAATCGAGCATGCATCTGAATAAGCCTTTTTTAATAAATTTGAAACAATGAAGAGATATTTTTATCCATCAAAGATGCTCAGGGTTGATAAATTAGTTAACTTATTTCCTTATGATGAAGATGTTACGGATGAAGTTTATGAAGGTTAATGGGTTATAGGAAAAGACCCAGTACTTGTATTCACAGATTACCCTGTTGCTATTCCATCAGTATAGGAAACTTAACTTGCTATCGATGATGTAGTTGATTTATTTCGTTCATGGGTATAAAATATTCAAATCAGAGTTATGGGAAAATAAGAAAATGCATAAGAAAAGGCAACAATTTGTCTTTAATTGATGATTTAAATTACCGATAGATTAACTTAATAATTCTAAATGGATGTTCTCAATTTTAAGATGGAAGAAATAAATGATTTAAATTAACCTTTCCATATTAGAGCTAAAAGAAATTATGCTTATAAATATGGTAATAAATTACTCTTTTTCGTAAATGAAATTAAACAACTTTCAGAGGGTTCTAATCCAAATGAGGTTGATGATTTTGAAGCTGCTAAAAGATTAAATATAGGTACCATTGTTGGAAAACATCATTAAAAAGCATTGGCTTTAAAGGGAATTAATATTGAAGAATTTACATAAATAAAAATGGAGTTTTCACAAATTGTTTAGAATTGCAATATTAAACCTCACAATGATAATGGTTAAGAAAGATCAGTTATATCACTTGAAAATTAGAGAGATATTTTATCAGACAAATAATCAATTTTTGAGGGAATAAAGTTTATTAAAACTTAATATGATTTTGCAGAAACATTCCCCTTAGTCGGACATGGACTAAAAGTTAAAAGAAATGATGGATGTTTTGTTAACCCATGGTTAGTTTAAGTTATTTCATTAGCTAAACACAACAAAGTAGTTGATTCTGCCTATTTGATTAAGAACAATTTCAATATTAATTTGTAAATCGGAAACAATGAAACTGAAGAAATTAATTGTATTCTTCCATTATTCCCTGAATCTGATAGTGATTTGTAACCAATATTAAGATCTAAAATAATGAAATTGTTACTTACTTTTATGGTTCAATAAAATGTTGATACTCTTTATGAAGAAACATACTTATCTCTAATCGCAAATGCATTAATTTGTATCTTAAAAAAAGAAAAATCAGAATGGAGATAGAATTTAATTAGTTAAATATTTTCAACTATTAAAATTGTCTATTCTGGAACTAATCAATTTGAAAATTATTTATAAAAGCTATTACAAAATCCAGTTAGAGCCTATTTTGAGAAGGAAGCTGAATATGAGGATTATGTTTCGACAGCAAAACCATTCATACATCTATTTTATTTAATGAGTTTAGGGAATGTTGTAGAAAACTTTGATTAAGAAATAGAAAACTAATATTATATTATTTTAATAGAGAACAATTTAAACATGACCATCTCCTATCTCATTATTTAAGATTAAAACTAGCATAATCAGATTAAAATGATGTTTAAGAATAATTAAAGAAGACATTTGAAAAACATGTTAGTGTTAGACATTTTAGGGAAGCAATTACAAAAGAGATTGAAACAGTAATGATTAGTAGATTTGAAAATGAATCAACAGTAATTGAATTAAATGAAGAAAAAGTTTATAATAAAGATGTTAAATTAACATTAGAAGCAATGGAATCTTTTTATGAACTCTTCACTGGGAAGAAATTTCCCTAATAAAAATATATTCATTTGATATATCATTCATTGAAAGTTCCAGAGAAGGATTTGTTTACAAAGAAAATTGACTATAATAATTTAATTTAGATCTAAAAGGCCCTTGTTTAAGAAAACAAAGGAGATATAACAAAAGGAACATAATCTCTAAAAACTGCCCTTGAAAAGGAGTACATGGTATGGTTCATTTAAAATCACATGATGGTGCAACCTCTTACTTATGAATAATTATAGAATGAATGTGCCTAAAGAGGTATCGATCATAATACTATTGCATACAACATCAAATCCGGTTTAAGTAGTAACTGTTGTTTGTCAAAATAATGCCCATTTTACTTGATAGTAAATGGTTTAGATTTTAAAAGACACATTCAAACCTGGGGAAGAAAAGTACCCTAAGGATTCCATAAATTTGTGAGAGAAGAAATACTAAAAGGTCAAAAAATAGAGGCAATTATTGAATCCTCTGCTAAAAAATGGAAGAAATTTCCTAAATTATATTTAGGAAATGAAGAAGTTGTTCATTAATATATTAAAATGATATCAGAATCATTACCCTAAGAATATTAAATAATTGAATTACCAAAATAACAATTACTTCACCATTAAGTAAAATTGACATTCCCAAAAAAATAAAAAGTTAAAAAATATGCAAATAAAAGAGGAAAATAGAGGTAGAATCAAAGAGGCAGAGGCCGAGGAAGAGGAAGAGGTAGAGGATAACATTGAAATTTTTTTATTATAAAATTTACATTATGACAGTTTATAAGAATTGCGGGACTTTTTTTAAATTTAAAATTAAAAAAATTGTAAATGAATTCAGACTACTTCTCCTGGAAAAATAATCTCAGGAATTACAGTGTTCCTCAGAGAACACCAACACTTTCTAAATAACTAAATGCTTCAAAGCCAAAAATAATAGCGGAAAGTTAAGCTCCAAAGAATAAATCAAATTATTCAATGTCAAAAATAATTGAGGAAGAATACCATCCAACGAATGGTTACTTATCGAAAAAAATAGAGGAAGACTACCCTCCAATTAATGATTCCTAGGCAAAAACAATAGTGGAAGATTAACCTCCATAAAATATTTTATAAGAAAAAACATTTGTGGAAGAGCAACCTCCCTTTAATTATCTTGAGTCCGAAACAATATAGGATAATTAGCCTCCAAAAAACCAAATTTTCGAAGAATATGTTTTTCATCAATAAGAAATTTTCCCAATCAATAAAAACAATATTTTCGATAATAAAGAGAACATTATTGAAAATATTCCGATTATTGAAGAGCAGCAGAATACTTTTACAGAGAATGACATACAAAATGATACACATAGATAGCATTAAAGAAGATCCTAGAGAATTTCTGTGGGAATAGTTTTTGATAAAGAATAATAAGAGAAATATGGAAGAGTAATGATAGAAGGATAAAAAAGAAGTCTTAGAATATAGCAATAAAATTAACAACAAGGAAAATGATATTATAGGGTGGTGTTGTGTTTTATTATTATTTTTTTAAAATAACTTATCATTTCTTAAGGTGTTTCTAAACTCCAGTTACAATTAAAGTGATGCAGCTGATCAATCTTTTAGTAAATGGAATATGAAGAAATTCATTTGGACCATGAGCATTGGAATTTGGTCCAAGTACTCCTGTTACAATGAATTATGCCTTAGGATATTAAAGTTTTAATGTATGCATAAGTGGAATTGAACCACCTTCACCACAAGTTAGTGCTTCTTTCTTATAATAAGCCAACGATGCTTAATTGATCAATTATTCAAGGTATGGTTTAGATTCTGGTGCATTAAAACCAGACCCACCACCTACTCCTGTTAATTTGACTGTTGCATTGTAAGGAATATTGGTTGTAAGCTTTATTAATAATATTAAATACAATTCTTATCAATGCAACTTCTGCTTCCTTAGGATCCTTTGTTGGAGGAAGCCGTATCGATAGTTTCAGTGTTGTTTCAGGCCGCAAAACATTACCCGCTGTTTTAGCAGGTGGAAGTCCATCTGCTCCTACAACAGCTAATTAAGCTTTCCATATCCTATTTATATATGCTTTAAAGGGATCAATTGAAACAGGCAAAGTTTAACCATGGAATGGGAATTTATTCATAATTTAGTACCCTAAAATCTAAGCAGACTTTTAAGCCTAAAGGTATCTTTCACCTGGAATATTAACTTAAAAGTCATCCACAACTTCTCCTGTCAATGGATTATCTATTCTATCTAATAATTATCGGAGGATCCTGAATGAGGATGGCACTACCCCCGATGCATCTCCAGAATGCACACCCTCATTTAATACCTAAACAGTCACATTAGCAGCAACCATCCCTCTTAATGTTGTTGTAATCCAAAATTAGTCATAATTTCCACATCCTGAGTCTAAACAAACCACTAAATCTACATCGCCTATCCTATCTTTCAATTTAGCTAAATAATGGTCTATATGAAGAGATCCACTTTCCTCATCCGCTTCAAAAGTCATAACAATTCTAGGATGTTTTAGACCTAGTTTCTGAAGAGTTCTTATCGCTATTACAGATCCTATTATTGAATAGGAATCATCAGCTCCACCTCTTGCATAAAGTTTATCATCCACTATTTTTGGTTGATAGGCAGAAAGGCCTTCATTCCATCCAGTGAATGGCGGCTATTTATCCATATGTCCATAAAATAACACAGTACCATCATCAGCTCCATCTGAACCATCTACTTCAACAAATAAAAATGGTGAGTATCCTTCATCATTAAGAAGTTCCACCTTAGTGTCTACATTAAATTATAATATTACTTTTAAGTTCTGCAGCATTAACATAATCTCTAAATTTTTCACCTGTTTTTTACAATAATCCATTAGTTAAATATTCCGCATCGAAAGCTCTAGATTGGCTGGGAATAGAAAGAATTTCAAGAAATTCTGGTAAAGAGTCGTCAAAGTATTAATCTACTAGTGTACCTATCTAAGCTTCTGGCAATGCTTCAAATTAATCCATATTATTTTAAATTGTGATTACTTCAATCATGATGCAATTCAGCTTTTTAATAATTCTTATAGTATAAACTTATGCTAAAGGAGAATCATTAGCAGATAAATACATAACAAAACTTGAAAAAATATGTGAAATAAAATAATGTGAACATTTACCAAAAGGTTTTAATGAAAATTGCATTAATTGGTGTGTATCCTCACTTTGTTATGCAAATATTTTTGATTAAATACCAGAAGAAGGAGAAACAGATTTTAAAAAGTATTTATTAAGTTAATTAGATAAATGTACTATAAAAACTGTATAAAAAATATATTAAAGGATTGTTAAACATAGAAAATACCATTTGATGATTGTAGAGATAACTTGCATATTGATTTTACAAAATAATGATTCAGTCATAAAAATCATATTCATCTTAAAATTATTTTTCATCTTCTAAACAATCATCAAATCCCCATATTCCTAATCCATTCTATTTAGCTTCTGTTTCAAAATTACTTAATTCTTTCAATGGATTATATAATACTCTATTCTCAATTCGGCCAAGTCTATTTAAATAATATTAATACCCTTTTTCTAAAGCAATTTTATTGATTGTATATTAAAGTTCATCTACCTGTCCTTAATGTTTAAGAGTTACAAATTATCTATTTGTAGTTTTTTCAGTATAAACAACTTTTGCATCAAAGGTTTGATCTTAAATCAATTCTCTCAATATATCTGCAGCTTCTTCTGCATATTCATGTGATTGAGGTGGTACTTTCAAATAGGCTAAGGCACATAATTTAGCTTATTAAGGTATGCTAGTAAATTCAGCTGGTAATACACCCATTTCTGTAAAATTAACTTCATCAGTGTTTCCATAATCAATAAATTTTACCAAGAATTTATCATTCTTGAATGCTTACATCACTTAAGCTCTATAGATCCTATTGTCATCAGAGAATCTTGCTAAACAGAGTGTACCTTTCTTAACTGGCTTTTTGAGAGGCTAATGATAATGTTATCAAATACAATTAATTATGATTTTTCCACCTCTGTTTCTAATATTTCAAATTATGGATTGTTTTCTTTACGAATGTAAAATTCATTGCAATCATTAACAGCTGTTACAATAACCTATTCATATTTTTAGTTTTCATTTTTTTAAATATTATCTGTTCCACTTACTTATTTTTTTAATGTTTATTTATTTTAAGAGAAATCCAATATAAATTAAGCATATGATTCTATCCAAAATCCTTTATTTTATTTTTAGGCTGTATTTTATGCCTCTTCGTATTTACTATAATAATCATTATTCTTTTTTAAGAATGCTAATCCTTCACATAATAATGATATTGTGAAATCACTATCTTTATTATTCTTTTTCAAATATAATTTACCATAAAATCTATTTTCTTACATATTAAAACTATCAAAATTGATCCAAGCATTTCTTTACATTAAGATGTCATAAGTATATGTAAATCTTTATTCCTAATATTTGGTCACTGTTGGGAAACTTGTTGCAAATTCTTATAAATTAACTATGCCAACTATTGCAAAGTTCACAAGAGAATGATACTTTAAAATAGTAACTTACAATAGACCATCTGGAAGTATCTTATCAATTAATACTTCAAGTTAATGATCATGATGCACTGCTACTCCTGTACTTACTGATTACGTTTTTGCGCTTTATTTATCTCTCTAAATACTTGACCAAATAATTTCATTCACACTCTTACCCTATTTCTAATCAGTTTAATCTTCAATTCTCCAAGTTAATTCTGGACTATATTATCCCAATTTCTTTTGTTTGGCTGCCTAATTTAATTACTAGAATTATTAAAGTTTGAATTTCGATAGATTAGGATGGTTGTCTTTGGCTGTTGCCCATCCATTTGAGATTAGTTCTTCCTCCACATCCATATTGTTTTCACAAAGTTAAATTGTATAAAGAGGAAGATTGTCTCCTACTTATAAAATGTGAACTTTCTTGCCGATCAATAATTTTCTGGCAAACTCTTTGGCTTCTAATCCTTCAATGAATATTCTGTCTAACTTGATGTTCAAGACCTCTTTATCAGTTTTTATGAGATATTGATTTGCCTCTATGATTTCTACAACTTTTCCTATCAATTAAGAACTAACTGAGTTTAACATTCTTCTATCCAATTCTCCATTTTTCCACATACCTAAATTATTTTTCTTTGCTTCCTCTTAACATTGATAGAGTATTTAAAATGAATTCTAAGATAAATTCAATTTTCTAAATACTAAAATTATATTACCCCCAATCAGTGATATAAGCAAAACCTTATTAAACAAGAGAACTATAAAACTCGTTACTTAAATCAATATTAGCCTAATTATTGACCCAAATATCAGCTTTCAAAATAGGAAAATGAATATAAGATCCATTGTGATTCACTGTCAAAATTTGTGTGCCTCTGAAATTTAGTTTAAATTCTCTGCCTAACCACTATCTTTACAACAAACTCTAATACTAACCATCCTAAATACCGAATTCTAGTATAAAGATATTCTATACCATCAATGTATATAGCATTTGGAATAAGACTGATTATTGTATCTTTATTGTATAGGAAATTCAAAATGTTGCCCTCAAATGATACGAATATAGCTTCTAAAGATTTATTTCTCATATTTCTAATGAAATCAAATACTGGTTATGTAAATTTTGGTTATGAGTTTTCAACACCAATTAATTTTAAATGTACTTGTGTATCATCTTCTATTGCTTTGATTAAGTCAGTCCCATTAATTTATATTTAATTTGTCTTAGCAATGTATAATGCATCATGATCGACAAATTTCAATTACTCGAAATAACAATCTAATGCTTTAGTATTTAGAGTTAAGTTATTTCGATTCAGGAAATTAGGAATGCCATTTCCAATTGTAACCACTTTTGATGTTTATGTTTGTATTGTGAATTAATTTGGTGAGACAAGGGATAGAATCTTGCATGGTTAGAGTGCCATTTGATATTTAATTAATAAATTCTTTAATTAAGGAATTGCAATAAAATCACAGTTTACGGTCACCATATTTTTAATTCTGAATCTCACCTTTTTTCTATTCTTTTTCCTTATACATCTCCATGTATCTAAGTTTTCTCTTCTTCTTAATCTCTTCAATGTTATATTTGACTCTTAAAAATTTGAATGCTTCATATGCCAAATATACTCCAACACACTAAATAATGGAAGAAAATACTCGAAATATAAAATATATTCCCATCATCATAAACCAAATATAATAGTAATAGTATTGTGAATTACAAGCTATATATGATTGATCAGTATGCTGGTTATAGGAATTAATCATCTAACATATGGTATCAATCAATTAAAAACAATCTCGATTAACAAAATTCTTACCTCTACACAGTATAATAGGTAGGTGCTATTTATATTAACATGATCATTATTGTCAGAATATTAAACTAAAATAGACACTATATTACATATTAAAAGTATTGATAATTATTCCCTATTCTGATAATGCAATTGGTTAATACAGTAAGTACAATTAGAATTGTGAAAAATATTTAAGGTAATTCTTATTTCGTTGCACTAAATACAACATTAACTAAAATAATTTGAACCACTTCCAATATACACCAATAACTGTTGTATATTCGAGAGTAATTTAATGTTTTATGTACCTTCGGATTGTAAGTAAAGAACACCAGAACATTATTTTTGATAAAGCTATTTTAAATTACATATTTATACTTTTTGAATGTCTATTCCTCTTAATCTTTTTAATCCATTAATTTATATTCTGATTATGTGCGGACGAATATTTTAGATTCACAACATAGCTTAACTACTATAATTTGCTTAGACAAGACGAGTTAGAAATGCAGTTAACTTCAACCCCACATATAATATGGGCCCAACTAATTATATACCAGCAATTAGACATGTTGAAAATGATGATGATAATTTTCAGGATTATGAAGAAAACTAACCTCCTAATCATGAGGAATCAGGATAATAATTAGAATTACCATCATAATAAGAGTAACAATCATAATAGGAATAACAACCTAATAAAAAGAAAAGAGGACTTGACTTTTTTAAATGGGGATTCTAAACAAAATTCAATTTGATTATTAATGCAAGAGTTGAAGAAATGCATGAAAAATATACATTTAAACCATTACTTGAGAATAAAAGATGTGTTATAATTGCTGATGGTTATTATGAATGGAATAAAAAAAAAGAACCATTTAAATTTTCAACTAATAAACCTTTGTATCTTGCCGCAATGTATACAGACTAAGATGAAGTGTTTGTTTTGACAAGAGATTCTTTTGGGGAATTCGCAAAAGTCCATGATCGTATGCCAGTTCTGTTAGAAGAGGATGAAATAGATCTTTGGATTAATCCATAAAAGTATTTACTATTAATATACATAGTGGATTCTTTGACATAATAGACAAAAAGATCTTAAATTAATAAAAGAAGATCTGGGGTTAGGTTGAAGTGTTGAAAGTTGCACCTTATGTGATAATATAAAAGAAAAGACTGAAAAATGTTTAATTTCATTGGAAGAATACAAGGAATAATAATTTAAGAATGGAATAGGGAAGTTCTTTCAAAAGAAGTAGAGTTAACCACCAACATAAGAAATTAAAGAATAAAAAGTAGAAAAAATAACTAAATCTTTAGATGAATGATTATTAATTAATTAATCAACTCAACTTTGGAAAGTTCAGATCATCAATTATAACAGGTCTGTCTTTTTCTTGAGCTGACTCTGGGTTTATAGCAGGGTTATCAATTGGATCCTTTTGTACTTCAATTTCCTCGAATTCATATTGTTTAAAGTCATCTTAATAATTTCCCCAATTATGTTTTCCAGCACCATTCTTTCTCATTTCTTTTCTAGAATGATAAAAAAGAAATTGTACCCTCTTCCAGTTCCTGATTCTCTATCCTTAGGATGTGGTTCAGAGGTTAGACCTTTCTACTTACTTTCTAGAAAAATTACTTAAAAATAGGATTACCTTCCTTTGATCTTTGATGAGATTCTTTCTCAATTATTTCGTAATCCATTAGTAAAGGATCTGATTTCTTGGCTAACCAATTAATGGGAATTTATACCTCTTGACATAAGTGATTTGAATTGGACTTAAATTATAAAAATATATGATTTAATGATTTCTTTATAACGAAGTTCAATCAGCTAAAAATTTAGTTATAATCAGACTTTTGCTCGGGATTTGTCGGAATATACTTTTTTCTGAATTTATGATTCTTCTTTTAATATACCTACTGTCATGTCTACTTTCAGGAAAGTTGGTAACGTTTATAGTTTTATATTGCTGGATCAATGCTAATACATTCAAATTGAAGCTTTTATCAATCTATGAAATGCTATTTCGTTTCAATATTGATTAACTTGAAGGTCTTGATATAGATGGTTTCCTTCTCTTTAATGAATCTATTGAATGTATTATTCTGCTTTCACTGTTTTTCCTTCCAATAAATAGCTCATTTTATTCTTGAATTTGCCTGTCATGTTTGACTATTTACTAATAATATTCAAATGAAAACCTTTTCATAAAAATAATTAATAAAACTAATACAATAATATTTTATGTTTGTTTACGATGCTAACTAAGTAATTTCCTATTAATAAATTAAATAATGAGATCAAATTCTCATCAAATTATGGGGGAGTTACCCCAAATATAAGCAGATCCTATTCCTGACATGCCTACAATAGATGTGAAAAAGGATGAATCAAGTATAAGATATAATTAAGAAGCCTATCGTTTTTCAAACACTAATATATGCAATATTGAATAGTTGATTTTCCATTCCATTTATGAAGGGAATGTTGAACAATTGAAATCAGTTAAAATTCATCTACGAGATCTGAATTATCTTGAAGAATTCAGCGAGGACTTCATTGATAAATAAATTTTCCCCTTAGCTCTGGCAGTTGCTACAGGTTAGTTAGAAATAGTTAAATTGCTATTACAAAATGAAGCAATAGATGTTAATTTAGAAACCAAACCTCAAGAACTGACACCTTTAAAATTGGCTTGCAGCAATGGGTATTATGAAATTGCTGAATTGCTTGTTCAGTAAGGAGCTAACGTCAACTAAGCTGATTCTAAGGGTTCTGTACCCTTATTTTATTGTTTTAGCAGATTAGAAGAAGAAACCAATTATTTCGAGAATAAATAATTATGTTTTAAATTAGCTGAATTGCTGATTGAAAATGGAGCAAACATTGATGCTGTCGTTAATGCAGAAAAAGGTTACACTCTATTAATGTTATTTTGTGCAGTGAAAGAGAAATTGAATGCAAGAGATTTGAGAGTCAATCTAGATGTAATTAGGTTTTTACTTTCCAGAGGAGCATCAAAAGATAAACTAAGTGTAAAGGGCAAATCAGCACTCTAATTATCTAAACATCACTGTGCTAAGGAAGAAGTCTAAAAAATGCTTAAAGACGTCAAACCCACTTCTTATAAAATATTCTCCCATCGACCTCAAATTATTCAATAATAAGTAATCAAATAAGAAGGAATAAAAGGAAGTAATGGAAATATAAGTGGTGGTGGTACTTGTTGTGGTATTCTCTCTTCTAGTAGAAACAGACCATAGACTGAAAGATCATGGTGGCAATTTTTTTGATTATATAAATATATACCATACTGTGGAAACTCTTTCTTATCTTAATATGTCGATAAAGTAATTAATTAAATCTTCTTTTAATCTAATCAAAACCTAGAAACTCTTCACTCTATGAACCTTAACCTACATTGCTTCATACCTCAGTGCAATATTGCATAAACTCCCTTTGTTTATGTGCCATTCTTCTAATCTTATCCACAGTATTAATTCATTGTGCCATTTTAAAATTACTATGCTTATCCCCAATAATCAGAATAGGTAATCAATATTTAAGAATCCATCCCCCAATCAGACCCTTAATAAATCACCAATCAATCGTAGTAATTAAATAATGAACATTAAAGCACTTCAGAACCTATCAAAAATGAATTAAATGTTACAGGATTAGTTCAAAAAAACAATTAAAAAAACACCTCTTACAACAAGAATAACCAACTTCAATTTCAGAAAGAATCGAAAAACATATAAAAGAATTACGCTAAGGCCATAGCAAGTTTTATCAGTAAAAATAAATTATTGGCTTCCAAACTCTTAACCTACCCGGAAGTCGATGTATTTATTGACCTGATCAAATCGCTCAAAAATAAGATCCAAAATGTTTGCCATATTTCTTAATATACAAACAACCAAGATTTTATCAAAGCCTTCAGAATTTTGGGGTATTTATATAGTGTAACCCTAGAAATTATTTTCTTAAAAACAGAAGTAATTCTTACATATTCAATTCGAGAATTCAAAAGAAAAACAGCCACCTTAGACATAAATTGCTCATCCATCATAGTCTATTGAAATGCTGACATAATAAATACATAAAACAATATCAAAACATTATTTTTATCATAAATACTTCACTCTTATATGATGTTTACCAAATAATTGAATTCTCCATTTTAGGGTAATTATTATGAGTATTATGATTGAATTAAACAATTTTTATCCTATTTTTTGATGTTCCAATCAAAATATGATTTATCATATTTTTACTTTGTAATATAACTGAAACCATGTATTTATTATAAAAATAAATTCTCATTTTTTTTTGATTGGTTCCTAAAATCTTGGTCTAAGGAAGAGCGAATTCATAGCTATATGATTATAATTCATTTGCATAACCTCAAAGTGACATAGCTCATTCAGTTACGACAACTTTGATAAATTTATGAACTTATTTAAATTTATATTAGAATTAATTGAGGAAATAAACCGAAAAATTAATTCTTTAAAAGTAAAAAAATAAATAGAATCAATAAAAAAAACAATTAATTCAATGTAGCAAAGCCCAGCATATCAACCATACTACTACTAAGCACCTTTTTAGTACATACAACCAATCTACTATGTACCAATGATGACAGGATTTGTTAATCCTATGCCAGGATACCAATATCCAGCAGTCCAAGTCCCCTATGAGAGCAAACAAATAGTTACTGAGACAGAAGACGTTAACCAGAATAACATAGAGGAGAATTTAAGGGAGAAAAAGGAAAGCGAATCATAACAAATTAGTGAACGAATCAGTAATGCAAATAAACTGACAGAGAATTTCAATCAAGATTCTATAAAGAGCAAGGCTATTCAAAAATCAACTAACATTTAGAAGAACTATGCCAAAGCTATTGTTCATTATGCAATAAGAGAAAGAGTAGCGATCATAAAATACCTCGGGGAAAAATCCGGAATTGAATTTTTGAAAATTTTAGGAAAACTAAAAAACAGCATTAAAAACATCAATCATATCAAGCATCACACGAGCGATGAGGAGCAATTAAGACTTTTTAGAATATTAGCGTAATTATTTCAATTTAATGTAGTAATCAATTTTTGAAAAACCAAGCCATTTCTTATGTTTACAACTCAAATATTTAATCAACGAGTTTTCATATCCAATTTAGAAACTAACTTAAACAATGTTTGTAAAAGTGCTGAATATACCCTCACAGTATGATTTATATGCATTTCAATTTTTATTTATACCATTATCAAGAAATTTATTTTCATTAATTAACTTTACCAGAGATTTATTGTTTTATCAAGAATTATTAAATTATCATAGGCAAATTCATATTAGAGAGAATTAGCCAAAGAAATTCTTTTTTATAGAAGTCACGTATCAAAGTTTTATTAATATTTATATTGCAGATTCTGTTATAGAGCTCAAAATCATAGAAATAGATTTGAAAGCTGAAAACCATAATTTCATATTGGCATGTTATATATTTTATTTTATCTTACGACTTTTTCTGAAAAATCCAATAATGTAAGGATGGATTCTCTGTCTCAAAATTGATCTCCTCAAGACTCAATTAGATGACTAAAAGAATGTAAAATGTCATTTTATTGAAATTCCATTAAAAATATCAAGGTAAGAAACAAAATGGAAATTCAGATTAAAAACAAATTCTTTAGTTTTCAAATCAATTGTCTTTACTATTCAAAACCTCGTATATTGGAATCAACCATAATTTGATGTAAAGAAAATTTGATTGCTAAATAAATAGAGTACACTAAGCTGATCAAATTTAGTGAAGTATCGGCTATTAAATATAATTTATTTTTATCTGAATATAACAAACCATTACATGCTATTCAAAATGATTTAACTTTTTCGGAAAATTTGTATTTTTATATTTAATGTACCAACAAATCTTTCCTGGCTATCTCTATTATCCATAGTATCAATGCTACCTACCAAGTGCTCAACCTTACTACTATCCTGTTTTTCCAACGAATCAGCCTCCTAAGACGGTGTTTCCCTTGCAAACAATCGAAACATAATAAAGTTTGTATCAAAGACCATAAAATGAAGAGAAACCTAAGCCTACTAAAGGAAGTCTGAAATAAGAGTCAGACCCAATCACTTAAAAATAAGAAAAAACAATAGAAACGTCAGCGTCAGTGAGCCAGGACCAGGAAAAAATTGTTAATCTCAGGCCAAACTTGCTTGTTGATTCTACAAATGTTTAGAAGAATTTCTCTAAAGCCATAATTCAATACATTTTAAGATAAAAAAACACTGTTTTCAAAATCCTCGGAGAAGAAAAGGGAACACAATTCTTAACATTAATGAATCAGCTTGTAAATAAATTAAGAAATCTCTTTCACATTGTGAAATACACAGAGGATGAAGATTTCATGAAGGCCATAAGAATATTAGGGTATTTATTCACCTTATTTTAGAAAAAATTTTCTCAGAAAGGAAAGCATTTGCTACATATACAGCTCTAAAATAAGATAAAAGACTAGTCATCTCAAACATAAGACTATAGTGAAAAAAGTATTGATGAAGTTATGATTGCTATATTGTTTAAATATAAAAAAACCTTAGTTTTAAAAAATAAATTCAAAAAACGTGAATAACCTTCATCCCACTTGAGAGTTAAACATTTTCTTCGAATTCGAAACATTTGCAATCCGCAATTGTTATTTTTTATATATTGCTTCATTTATTAATAAGTTGTAAAAAATTAAACGATAAATTATCAGATAAAAAATACAAAAAAGAAATTATATAAATTTATCACATGTTTTCTTCTATATAAGAGAAAAAAAATACTAATCAAACATTTATTCTATATATTAAAACAATAATTCTTTAATTCTATTCTAGAATAAATATTAATTCTTTTAAATAATTGATCATAATGTATTAGCAAAATTTAAATACCTTTGAGGTAGAAGGTAATTCATTAGGCCTTGGAAAATCCCTCCTAGATTATGATAAAATAAGAATATAATTTATAAGAAAAGTAAATATTGTATTAGAATTAGGTTTATCTAATCTTGAGTTTTTAACTATTGGTTACAACAATATTTTGTACTATTTCCTATGCTTCCCCTAGCTTTGCTGCATATTAGATATAAAATACATGGTTGTTTTTTTTATTGTTAATAATTGGATTCATTGTTGAAATATCACTAATTTGCTGCAAATCGTAAAATATTAATAACTATTTCAGAGTGGCAAGATAAGTTCCAAACAATTATGTTTTCTTAGGTATATTTACCTTCTGTCAATCCTGGATAGTGAGCTATTCATGTTCTATTGCTTATCTAATTTATCCATAAAATGGAGGATAACTAGTTTTATTAGCTGCAGTTCTTACATTAGGAGTTACATGTTCATTAACCTTATATGCATTTACTACAAAAACTGATTTTACAATGATGGGTGGAAGTATTTTTATGTTTTCTGCTGTTTTACTATTGTTGGGACTTTTTGCTTGTATTTTCAGTTCCCCTTTCCTTTATATGTTTTATGTGGCTGGAGTCACTATGTTATATGGATTTTATTTGATATATGACACATAATTATTGATAGGAAAAATGGTATGATATTAAATTAATTTAGGAACATCAATTTTCAATTGATGATTCAATTGTCGCTGCACTTATGATATATATAGATATCATTATGTTGTTCCTTTAACTGTTAGAAATACTATTGGCGTTGTTTGGAAAGGAATGAGAAAACAACTGATTATATATTAATTAAAATTTATCCACAAATCATATTTTCGTTTTTGAATATTCGATTACGCATTCAATATAAGATCTCTAATCATCTAATCTCTCCCACTAGGATTCCAATAGTTATATAATAGCATTCATTATTGGTTTTATTTCTTCATCCATTGATAAATCCATATCTTCACGAGCCACCTAATAATGATACAATATTAATACCTCTAAAAATCTTAACAAATATGTCACTTTTAAGTCTAAATCATTTAAATTTCTAAATGACTCTTCAAATATTCTTAATATTCTTAATTAATTTTATGGCTTGCCCATAAGAATACTTCTTAACTCATAATCATATGATGTAGGACTTAATGTTTTAATCAACTCAATTAATTTCACATCCTCTTAATCTACTAATTTTTCAAAGTCAGACTTAATTTTGGCTAAAAATTAATCTTTCTTCTTTTTCAAAATTTTTGTTTTTTCTTTCACTTAGTCTTTTATTTCATTGAGTAAATTTTGTTTTTCAATATCAGCATTTCTAAAATCCATAAAAAATGGCATTTTAACATCAGCATCAGCTAATTTAACTCTGTTTCTATCTCTTATTTAATCAATATGTTGAATTGGTACCCATCTACCCTCTTCTAGAAGAGTAAATTTAATGTACTCATCCTCATTAGGTTATTAAGGAACTTATATAGATGCAAGTTTAGTCTCCTCTTCAATTTTGTGTAATTTCACAAAACCATACAATGCTGCTCTATGATCTATCGATTTTATAGAAAGATCTGAACTAAAAACCATGCCAACACTTCTTTTGGCTTTTGCTAATTATTAAGGATTGTTCAAATGGCTTGCCCAAACAGCTACTTGTCTTGAGTTTAAAAATACTCCAAGTAATTATCCTTCTGAAATGTCTAATGAAATTATTGCTTTATTCAATGTAATCTCTTATACAAGATTTCCGTAAATTAGATTCCATATTTTTATCTTCTTATCTAAAGAACTTGAAACCAAATGTTGATTATCTATTGTCATAGCCATATCCAAAATCTATGATAATATAATTGTTGTACTTTTGATGAATGACCTTCGAAAGATCTTATTATTTTCATTGTTTAATAATCTATGACTATTATTTTGTTATTTTCAAGTGAAGCAGCTAAGATTTATGATGTTAGTGATCCAACAATTTTGGTGACATTAGAATTTAATGGGAGTACTTCTTAACAATCACCTGAAACAACATCTAATTACACCAGTTTACCTTACAAAGCAACAATCAAATAGATATTTGCTAAATCTAAAAACATATTCATATATGGAGCATCTAAATTCTGAAATATATTATAATAATATTACATAAGTCATTAAATATGATCCACTTTACATGGTGAATTTATGAATTTTATTTTCAGTAGCAATAAAACCATAATTTCCACATTTTGAAACAAGAGTACCTAACACTCTACCCTAAATATTTATTCCATTTAATTTTATATTAAGCTTTCTTTAATTAATATTCCAAAATTCAAGTTGGTTATCTCGATTAGAAGTTAATATATTAGCCCAATCATTTTCTCTGAGTGTTGAAAATGAAAAATTATTAATAATTCCTTTCTTAATAGCAGTTAAGTTTGAGTTAACTATAGATTGATAACAAATTTCTTAGTTTGAGGTAGCAATATAATTAATTTATGGCTCTCCTTATTACCCATAGAATGAACATTGATTAATAAATTAACTCACTCCATCCCTTGACCTGACAGGTGACATAATTTTATGCTCTTCTAATGTGAATTATTGAATTGAATTTTACTCTTTAGAACCAATGTATACACTATTATCTTAATAAAACAAAGCCCAATCAATAGATGTTTAGTTGTTAAATGTATAAATCAATTCTTAAGAATTAAGATTGAATAATGTCAAGGATTTATCTTATACAATACCCATATAAGGTATGTTACCAGATTTGTTAAATTAAATATCCTTTATTATAGATTAACCTAATTCATATCTTGTTATTATTGTATTATTCAATATATTGAATAATATTACTTAACTTGGATTAGTTGTTGCAATTGCTACTATGTCTAAAGCTTAGGTTTCTTTAATTAATTAAATTACTTAATCCTCTTTATCAGAGATTTATTATTAAAATATTGTAGTTATCACATTTAATGATATTATATTGATAATCTTAATGTATTATGCTGTGTACAAAAGTATTTTATTCAAATAGGTAGGGATGTGCAAAATTCCCCTAATACCCTGAAAATGCATCTCTTTTTCATTAATGTATAATTTATGTTTTGTGGTTATAATCTTTATTGGATGGAATATTAATATTTTCTCAATTTTATCATCATACTCTTAGATATCTATAACATTGCGTTTGATTGTATAAAGTTTATTACTGCATCCAACATAAACAAATTCATTTTGAGAATATATTGCTCTAATCTTTTTTTCGAAAATAATGCTATCTAAAATATATTTGAGGTCAGGCAATGAATAAATTCGATATGAATATTTATTTGCAATAATCAAATTTCTGTTTATTATAGGTTTAACACTGCTAAGATCAAGACCACTATATTTTTCAGGAACAATCATTAATTAAATATAATTATATATATTTATCAATAAATCAATAAACTTTTTTATCTACTTTTGCTTTATTATACATATATGCTGGACAAATGTATTCTCCACAATTGCATTTTGCCCCAATATATTTGAAATCTCCAACTCGTTGAGTACATTTCTAACATTAAATCTTACCATCTTAATCAAATTCCTCAATAAATTCTGGTCTTTCTGTAAAATAATGTTTACAATCAGGTTCTTAAATAAATTAAAAAAATACTTATTCCATGGATCAATTAGCCTGAAACAAATACATCAGTTCTACATTTTCCACATTTAAAGGCACAATTCTTTTATGTTTTAAACTATTGTTTTAACAATGGTGATAATAATTAGAAATATTAATCTAATTGAAGTACATCTTATGGTTCAATAATTTTTGATGTAATTTTAATGTCAGGCTTTTTGAATGAAATAGTTTGAAATAGTGTATTAAAATCAGCTTAAGTTATCCTTTAAACAATGCTTATCAATAATGCTGCTGATCGATTAATTCCAAGTTAACTATGTATCAGCACATTTCCCTCCCTATTATTTTAGAACCATTCTATCATTTAATCAGGATTTATATCTCCATTAGGTTAGATGTTTAATTTTAAGTACTTAAATTCTGGTTTATATTCATATACATTAGGGCATTCGTTTGTACCAAAACTATTTAACAACTTTTCTTACAATTAATAATGTATTTGATTTGCTTTTATTCAAGGAAACCTAGATTAGATGCATCATTTATTGATCCTATATAAATTTGCTATGCTGGTGAAAACTAAAATATGTGAGCCATTAATTAAATAATTTATTTAACAGAATAACTAAATGAGTTTAATTTAAAATCACTCTTTTCTTCTCTACATGTAGTTGCTATTTAGTTATTAAATTAATAAAAATTAAATTATTATGGATGATCTTTATCAACTTGAAATTAGACAACGGTACCATTCTTCAATGACTTATTAAGAGTATTTAGATACCCATGATTAACCACCTCCTAAACCTGTATTAAAGTATCAAGAAATTCTAATCATAGACCCAAAGAGTCTCCATAAATATTAGAGCCTTTGGCACTTGAACCCCCAAAGGGTCCCAAAATTTACTAATAAAAATTGGCAATCTACACACCGGATGATGTGATATTTGAAGAGTCCGAGACTGATGAGAAGCCACGATCGAATTAACCTCGTGTTCCATGTTAAAAGGCATTGATTGAGCATGTAATATAAATTAAAAAATTAGAATATACGCATTAGAAGTCAGAGCGAAAATCTCGGCTTCTCAGTTTTTAGATTCCTTTAACAAAGAAAAAGCATGATTATTTACATATTATTAATTAATGTTTTCTCCGCCAAAAGTGCATCCATTTGAAGAAAACTACATTCAAAAAGTACTCATGGACCTAGAACAAAGTCCTATGCTTCAATATGACATACCTTCTGATTTACAATTATTGTATAATTCATATCTAAATAAGCAAATCTTAAAGTTTACTTTTTGAAGATGATCAATTATCACCATTCTAATTCTCAAGGAACCTACCACTTTAAAGATTTAATTCAGAAGTATTTAGAGATTTCTCTGATTGTGCTTAATAAATTATAGGAGATAATAACAAATTTTTGAAAACTAAAAAAATAAATATTGAACAAGGACATAAATTTAGTGGTGATTTTGAAGTCATTCATCTTATTGGAAAAGGATCAAAGGGTAAAGTATACAAAGTACTATCAAAAATTGATGGACTTTATTATGCAGCCAAAAAAGTTCCACTTAATGAAGATATTCAATCACTAACATTAAATGGATAAGTGTAATTTAATTGTTGTTATCAATATGAGGGTTTCCTATATATAATTATGGAACACTGTGAATATTCTTTGAAATAAAGATTGAAATCCAGAATGTTTGAATCAGAAATTAGATAAATAATAGTTGATGTTTGTGAAGCATTGTAAGGTCTACCTTAACCTCATTAACATATCCATGGAGGAAATGTTCTATTTAGCAAATAAATGAAATACAAATTAAGTGATTATGGGTTTTCAAATAATATTACCCATCAACCTTAAGAAAATAAAACAAAAGCTTCAGACATTTATTAATTGGGTGTATTACTCATGGAACTAATGCTTGAAAAAGAAATAGTTTAATTAACAACTTAAATTTTGTAAAAGTTTGATAATTTATCATACTACTCAGTGTCACTCAAATCATAAATAAAGAAAATGGTATCACTGTAACCTGAATAAAGACCTGATGCAATTCATTTGATTTAATTTGCAAATGTTAATATAGATTAAGAATTAACATTACTTTAAGAATAGAATGCAGAATTGTAAAAGTAAGTTGATGAAATGAAACCAAAAAGTCATCGCAGATTATAGAGTGGATGATTATATATAGTAATTCTGTTATTAAAATATTAAATGTTTAAATCAAGGCCTAAAAGATTTAACCAGGTGAGAATATTTGAAATCAATACTAATCAGAAATAGAATGGTTAACAATATCCTTCAAACTTTATTAAAACTTCCAAATACAATCTTGTCACTTTTTTACCTTTATCACTTTTAGGATAATTCCGACGATATGCTAATATTTATTTCCTTTTCATTGCTATTATTTAAAGTATATCAATTATCTCACCCTTAAATCCAATATCTGCAATTGCTCCCCTAGTTTTCGTATTAGGGTTATCCATGATTCGAGAAGGTACTGTATTATTCCTAAAAATTCAAAGCTATGGAAGACATCAATAGACATATTTCAGATAATGAAGTTAATGCTATGGATTGCATTAAAATAGTTAACAACAAGCATGTCAAAACAACTTGGGCTGACATTGAAGTCGGTGATATACTTTTTATATCAGAAAATGAAATGTTTCCTGCTGACTTAATTGTTTTAAGCAGTTTCCATGAAAGTGGTGTATGTTATATTGAAACATCCTCACTCGATGGGGAAAAAAATTTGAAACCCAAGTCAGCAATAAAAGAGACATAGCAAGCATTTCAAAATGACCCTAAGGGAATGTTTAAAGCATAAGGAGCCACTCCAACTCCTTCTTTAGGGGATTTTGAGGGATCTATACACTTGCCTGATGGAAATAAGAAGTAAACAATAACATTTATGAAGAGTGCTTAATGGAAAAGGCCTACTTCTGAGAGGTGCTTTTCTTAGAAATACTGAATGGATTATTGGAGTAGTTACATACACTGGTGAAGATACAAAAATTATGAGAAATGCAGAACCTGCAAGAATTAAATAGAGTACAATCGAAGCAACTATGAATAAATTGATTTTAGGCATTTTAGTGGTTTAAGTGATTGTATGTATGCTTTCAGCAATACTATGTTCATGGTGGTTACACACCTAATCTTCTGAACACCTTTATGTTTGGTAATCCAGTTGGAATTACAATTAATTATCAGTAATAGCATTTTTTTCTTTTTTTTTACTTTATAATACAATGATACCAATATCATTAGTTGTTTCAATGGAATTTGTCAAAGTATTTTAATGCTACTTTATAAATTAAGATTAAGATATGTATACAAATAAAAGAGATAAATTTGCAAAAGCTCAAACATCAACTATTAATGAAGAATTAGGTTAGGTTGAATATATTTTTTCTGATAAAACTGGTACACTAACATGTAATTAAATGGAGTTTAAATATTGTATTATTGGTGATATCCTCTATGGTTAATAACCTAAATAAGCTGTTACAGCACCAAATACTGATAATTAAATAATAAATTCTGATCCTCATGCATTCAAACATACTGTTTTTAACTTTTAAGATCATTAATTAACCGGAATAATTGAAAACCATCCAGATTGTTAATAATTATCTGATTAAAAAAGGAAATATTTAATTTAATCAAATGATTAAAAAATTTCTTTAGAACTAAAAACATAATAATAGTTAGTACATGAATATTTAATGCTACTTTCAAGTGCACATGAATGTATAGCATAAAAGAGTAAAGATGGAGACATCAATTATTAAGGACCAAGCCCAGATGAAATAACATTGGTAGATGCTGCTATGAATCTTGGTTTTAAATTTGAAGGATAATCAGCAAGTTAATAAACTGTAATTTTAAAATTAAATTTAGTTTACAATTCTTGGCAAACCAAAATAAGTAGAATTATTAAATTAATTTGAATTTGATTCGGCAAGAAAAAGAATGAGTGTAATAATTAAGGATAATGGAATATATAAATTATATATAAAAGGAGCAGATAACATTATTAAATCAAGATTGAGACAAGAATAGCCTTTTTTAGGATTTATCTAAAATAAATTGACTGAATTCAGTTCTATTGGATTAAGAACTCTGTTAATGGCTATGAAAATTTTATCAGAATAAGAATATTAGGAATTTGATAAATAATTGTAAGCATTAGCCTCTTCTGAAAAAAGAGAAGAAGAAAAAGGTTATAATTTATGTAATTTTAGAAAAACTAGCTGATTTTATTGAAAGAGATTTATATTTATTGGGGGCAACTGCTGTAGAAGATAAATTATAAGACGATGTCCCAGAAACAATTGCTGATTTATTAAAAGCTAATATTAAAGTATGGATGCTGACTGGTGACAAATTAGAAACAGCCGAAAATATAGCAAGAAGTTGTAAACTAATTTAAGGAAACTTTACAGTTATGAGATTTTCAGAACAAGATCTTAATACTTTAAGAACTAAAACATTTGATAATAAGGCAACCTTCTAACTTTGTTTGAAAGAAAGGAGAAAAAGATCAATTTTGGTTGAAGGCGAAACATTAAATCTTTTGACAGGAGATCCATAATTAAAAAGAGAATTTGTAAAAATGGCTATGGGATGTGATAGTGTAGTTTGTTGTAGAGTAACACCTAAATAAAAAGCAGAAGTAGTACATTTAGTAAAAGAATAAAATAAAGTCACTCTGGCTATTGGAGATGGAGCAAATGATGTAAATATGATATAAGAGGCTCATATTGGCGTTGGATTATATGGTAATGAGGGTATGAGAGCAGTGTAAAGTAGTGATTATGCATTGGGTGAGTTTCGATTTCTATGGAAATTACTACTTATACATGGAAATTGGTCTTACATTCGAATTTCAGAGATGATTCTCTACTTCTTCTATAAAAACATGATCTTCACTGTACCTTAATTCCTTTATTCTTTTTTTAGTGCATACAGTGCCTAAACATATTTTGATGATTGGTATATTACCTTCTACAATCTATTTTTTACTTCTTTACCTCTTATAGCTAGGGCTACTCTTGATAGAAGTGTTTATTACAAAATTAGAGTAAGAAATTTAGCTTGTGTCAGTCTATATTAACAGTCAGAACAATATTTAAGAGGGAAATTTCCAAATTTATACTACATTGGATAGAAATAAACAATATTTACTTTACCTAATTTTATATTTTGGTGGGGTTAAGGATTTATTCATGGTGTATTAGTATTCTTTATTTGTTATGCATGTTTTCATACATAACAAATCGATTTAGATGGATAAACAGCAGGATTCTCTGCTCTTTCCATAACTGCATATACAGCAATTATATTTGTAAATATTAAAAATAATAATAGGTAGTTGATATTAAAATAGCATTATATACTAAATTTTGGACATGGATTAACATTTTTACTTTACTTATGTTATCCATTGGAATATATGCAGCATACTTTTTTATCTCTAATTATATGATTGGAGCATATTCTGAATATACTCCTATTTCTTTAGTTACTTCTCCTGGGTTCTACTTAGTTATAGCATTAATAAATGCTATAATATTTATATTTGATTTAGTAGTTAATGCTGTAATGCATGAATTCTACAAAACTGAAACTGATAACATTATAAAATGGAGAAGAGAATTCAAAGAAATAGCTAGGTAATCAAATGTGTATCAGAAAATTGAAATGGTTTAAATGGGCAAGAGAGAAGCAGGATAAAGAGACTGGGGAGATTCATTTTTTGAATAAATACTTGAAGATAGAGCTAAATCAGATGATCCTCATTAAAATGTATTTGATGAAAATCTAGCTATTGCTGATTCTAAAATGTAGAATTATGCCACTTCACCTGTTAACCATTGTAATGGAGAGGATTCACATCGTCCATTGCATCAAAAAACAGACATAAAATAAATTCCACATCCACTTCAAAATAACAATGCAAAAGTAATTGGTTTCAAATTATCCCAATAGCAAGAACTAAATTTAAAAAATATAAATGAAAGTAGCAATATAAACATTCCTAAAGATAACAGGTATGTTAGATGATTATTATTTTGATATTAATTATAAAAAATTATTAACATCATAAATCCTCAGAAATCTATTTTTTGCCTTACTTATCTACAAATTCACTCAATGCATCTAATGTAAATGGTCCATCATATGTTACTACTTATCTTGTTTTTGAATTATACCATCTCAACATTGGAACATCATTTATAAATTAATCTTTAACCTATAATTAATAATTTAATTACTTCATTTTCAGCAGCATTAAATCTACCAAATGCCTTTTATCCTCTATATTTACTAAATAATTATTCAATAATTGGAATATTCTTTTATGATGCTTTACACCAATCTGCATAAAAATAAATAAATATTTCTTCATGTTTGGGTAAATCATCACCAACAACAGTTAATATTTATTTTTCCCAATTTTCATTCTTTACTGGTGTCTAACTCTTATAATATGGTTCTAATTTATTATTATTAAAATTATTTATGAATTTTTTCAATTCCTTCTCCTCTGAATATTGAATTCTATATTTTCTTTATTAATTATTATTATCATAAATAACAGCAAATGGTCTTTAAATTCCTTTTACTCCCAAATAATCCATCAATCTATCTGTAACTTAATCTTATTTAACCAAAATTGTATTAATTCTAAAAATAGTATTAAAATATACTCTTTTTAATGAACTTTTGCAATATCACGATAATCTTTATCATCAAACACAAATAATACTGGTTTTTTTGGTTAATAAAATGCAGTTTGTGTAGCTTCTTCTGTAAATTCTTAATAATACTTTTATTCATGTTCCTCCACAAATTTAAATACTTTTTCATATGTAAGCTCACCATCATATTCATATCTATTAATTCCTTTTTCTGTAAACATAATAAGAGTAGTCTCTTCACCTAAATTAAGTAATTCCCTAGCATTTGGTAAAATTGTATATGTAAAATGTATATGATGTTTTAATGTTTTCAACCATTTTAATTCATCCTTAAAAGTATCATTGAAAACCAAAACACTAATGTTATGAGATTCATGAATCCATCTAATAGTTGGTTCTGAATTAGAATCAGAAATGTATGAGTTTGCTCTAATATCGGCCCATTGTTCTAATTATTTATGTTCTTGCTATCCATTATGCTCAGTAAAGAGTCCTTTGACATATAATCTAATTATTGGATATCTATTAATTTCATAGTTCTTAATTCGAGCAACTGGAATCCCAATACTACCTGGTGATCCTACTGTAATCATTTCTGATGCTTTTTCCAATTCTTCTTCTACTCTTGCACAGTGATTGCAATCATCACGAGTAAAGAATATGAGTGTGTAATTCTGTTTTGCAACCCACTTCTCTAAATTAGTGATGTTGGTCATTTTGCATGAAGCTAGAACAACTAGAAGAATAAAATACACGTATTGCATTAATTTTATTAATGGGAAACAATTCAGAAAAAAAGATAGCCCAATTTAAAGAGAAAGTTATTGGCTATTATTTCTATCCCACTATTGTTGTGGGTATATTATTTATACTTGCCCATGCTTATACAGAATATCTATTCTCTGTATGGGGTGCCATTGTTGTAGCAATCATTTCATTTGTTCAATACTTTAGCTACAATTAAATAAGTAAATCATTAGATCTGGGTCTCAATGCAGATTCATATTCAATTTATATTGATGTATTGGCACTTAATGGAGGCATTCAAGTAATATATATTATAATTAAAGTTTGGAAGCATATTTTTTGATTTCTTTTGGTATGGATATTGGATTATACCATTATTAATACTCTATAAAGGAGGTCAAGTTGTATGGGGATGGTTACAAAAACCACAATATGTATAAGATGAGGGAAAAGATAAAAAGAAAAAAGAGAAAAAAGAAAAAGTTAAGTATATTAAATGAATATTATATAATTTGTTATTTATTTTATCATCCATTATTATGGGTTCATTTATAGAGCTGCAATTTATACATCACTAAATCTAGAGTGTAATGAATAATCTAAAAAATATAAATATTTGTTGAGGTAAACTATTTTCAATTTTTCCAATTTGATATAAAAGTGAATTATTATATATTGTTAATAATAAATATAAATGCTTAAATAAAAATCAAGACCTAAAAGTTTGAACCAGATGAGAACATTTGAGATCAATAATAATGGGAAATATAATGGTTAACAATATCCTTCCAATATTCTTAAAAATTCCAAATACAGTCTTGTAACTTTCTTGCCTTTAACATTATTTGACTCATTTAGAAGATATATTCTAATATATTTCCTTTTCAGTGTCATTATTGAAAACATATCAATACTAGCCCTATAAAACACAATTTCTGCAATTTACCCTCTGATTTTCCTAATTTTAATATCCGCCATTCAAGAAGGTATTCTTTAAAAAGTAAAAAGCTTTGAAGAGCATCAAGTAACACAATTTAGATAATGAAATTAATTCAATTAATTGCATTAAAATAGTTAACAACAAGCATGTCAAAACAACTTGGGCTGACATTGAAGTCGGTGATATACTTTACATATCAGAAAATGAAATGTTTCCTGCTGATTTAATTTTATTAAGTAGTTCCTATGAAAGTGGTGTTTGTTATATTGAAACATCCTATCTTGATGGGGAAAAGAATCTTAAGCTTAAGTCAGCAATTAAAGAAACTTAAATTGCATTTTAACAAGACATAAATGAAATTTATAAGATTTAAGGAGCTCCTCTCTCATCCTCTTTGTAAGAATTTGAGGGATTTATACACTTGCCTAATGGAAGTTAGAAGTAAATATTACAATTTAAGAAGGCCACTTAATGAAAAAGTCTTACTTCTAAGAGGGGCTTTTCTAAAAAATACCGAATGGATTATTGGAGTTGTTGCATACACTGGAGAAGATACAAAGATAATCAGAAATACATAAACTCCTAAAAATAAGCCGATTGTTATCGAAGAAAAAATTAATAAATTGATTTTGGGCATCTTAGGTATTCTAAACCTATAAGTGATGTTGTTCATGTTTTCAGTCATGCTTTGTAGTTGGTGGTTTTATAGCCAATCCTGTGATCATCCTTATGTTATTTCAACTTGGAATCATAGTTTTTTGAAGGGATTCTCATTTTTTATGTTTTAATTACTTTCTAATTCTATGTTGCCCATATCCTTAATAATTTCAGTTAAGTTAATCGAATTGGACTTTATTAAATTAAAATTCTTTACTAATGCATAACCATTAACCCTTAATGATAAATTGAATTAAGTAGAATATATTTTTACTGACAAAACCGGTACTTTAACAAGTAATCGTTTGACATTAAAATATTGTATTATTGGTGATATCCTCTATGGTTAATAACCTAATTAAGCTGTTACACCACCAAATAATGATAATTAAATAAGAGATTCAGATCATCATGCATTCAAACATTCTGTATTTAGCTTTTAAGATCATTAATTAACTGGTATAATTGAAAACCATCCAGATTGTTAATAATTATCTGATTAAAAAAGGAAATATTTAATTTAATCAAATGATTAAACAATTTCTTTAGAACTAAAAACATAATAATAATTAATACATGAATATTTAATGCTTTTATCAAGTACACATGAATGTATAGTACAAAAGAATAAAGATGGAGAGATTAATTATGAAGGACCAAGTCCAGATGAAATTGCATTAGTAGATGCAGCTAAGAATCTTGGTTATATATTTGAAGGATAATCTTCAAATTAATTAAATGTAATATTCGAATTAAATTAAAGTTTACAATTCTTGGAAAACAAAAACAAGTGGAATTATTAAATTGTTTTGAATTTGATTCAGGAAGAAAAAGGACTAGCGTAATTATTAAGGATAATGGAATTTACAAATTATATATAAAAGGAGCAGACAGCATTATTAAATAAAGACTTCAATAAGAATAACCTTTTTTTGAATTTATTTAAAATAAAATGACGGAATTTAGTTCTTTTGGATTAAGAACTCTTTTGGTTGCTATGAAAATTCTATCAGAATAAGAATATTAAGAATTTGATAAATAGTTATAAGCATTAGCATCTTCTGACAAAAGAGAATACGAAAAAGGTTATAATTTATGTAATTTTAGAAAAATTGATTGATGTTTTAGAAAAAGACTTATATTTGTTGGGGGCAACTGCTGTAGAAGATAGATTACAAGATGATGTTCCGAAAACGATTGAAAAAATATTAAATGCTAATATTAAAGTATGGATGTTAACTGGCGACAAATTAGATACAGCAGAAAATATAGCAAGAAGCTGTTAAATAATTTAAGGAAACTTTACAGTTATAAAATTTTCTGAGCAAGATCTAAATGCTTTAAGAATTAAAACACTTGATAATAAAGCTACCCTCTAACTTTGTTTGAAAGAGAGAAGAAAAATATCTATTATAGTTGAAGGTTACACATTAAGGCTTTTGACAGGAGATCCTTTATTGTAAAGAGAATTCGTTAAAATGGCATTAGATTGTGATAGTGTGGTTTGTTGTAGAGTGGTGCCAATGTAAAAAGCAGAAGTAGTACATTTAGTAAAAGAATAAAATAAAATCACTTTGGCTATTGGTGATGGTGCAGATGATGTAAATATGTTGAAGGAGGCTGATATTGGAGTTGGGTTGTATGGTATAGAGGGAATGAGAGCAGTTTAAAGTAGTAATTTTGCATTGAAAGAATTTCGTTTTTTATAAGAATTGCTACACAATCACAGAAATGTAAAAAATAGAAAAGAATGATAACAACCTTATTGAATGATAAATTGAATTTATCTTAAATTAACAGAATTAAAATCTAATAAAAAATAAAAATAATTAAATAATATAATTTGTTATTTATTTCATTCAATCTCCACAAGTGTGGATTCTTTTACCACACTCTAAGTGGCATTTTGCCTTTTTGGAGAAAAAATTTATAATAAAATTACAGTTGGTATGAAATCACTCAACAAAAATAAACTAAATGATATAATTGACCTAAATTAAATTAATGATTACCAATATTGAGAATCTTAATCAAAATCTTCATCAGAATTTTCCTTAAAGCCATATTTAAAGGAAACAAGCCAATCATGACACCATATTTTAAGCTAAAGAAATGCTATTCTCAATAATAAACCAAATACTAAAGAACAAAGAGCAATGTCAAGCTTAAGTTAGAATAATTCCTTACTTTTTTTTTATATTAATCTGTTATAGTATGAATATTCTTTAGATGCCTTCTGAATAGTAAGCATCCAATAACAAATATAAATAATGCTAACAGTGATTATATAAAATAGAGAATAGAAAAACTATGATATAGGTGCCTTGATACGTTTTTTCAGTGGAATCATTCCAAATTTTTCCATTATGTATTTCAGTAATCACTAAAAATATTTGGCAAACAAACCAGAAAATGGCTAAGACTACTATTAATATTGTTTCAAGTGCTTTAAATCTCTTAAAATAATGAAAGAATTTTTGAAGAATACCGATCCTAATTCACTATTAATATATACCATTTGGCTCCAATTATTCCTAAAGTTAGATCATAAAATATATAGCTGCTAGATTATAGTGTCCTGAAAACAGAAGGTTCAAAGGTTGTTAGGCCTTATAATTTTAAAAAGCAACCACCAACTGCATAACTGTAAGCTTAAATACGTACTGATTGTAGTCTAAATAAATACAAGCTGATAAAATGAAAATTAATGTATGCATCTTCAAAAGTGTTGGATCCATTATACGAATGTAAAATTGAATAATACTCCTATAATTTACACTTATCCAAAATATTAAGAGTATATTAAGAATTAGAATGATTATTGCAAAAACTTACTCAAGTTCATTTGTTATGAATGCACTTAATGATCGACCATTTTAATTTATCATAAATTTATAATAGTATGAGTTTTTATATTCAAAATCACCCTACATTTCTGAACATTTTATGTACAAAATTCTTAAATCTTTCAGCATATTAATAGGGTGGAATAGCTGAAATTGTTGGTCCTTAAAAACATCTTTTACAACAATATTCTATTCTTTTTTTAGTGCTATTTAATTAATGTAATCAATACTTAAAACTAGTAAGAATATCAATTATTCCAAAAAAAAATATTTTATCCCCTGTTTTTGATTAAATTATTGATATATCTTCTGATTCAACATCATAAGCTGTTATTTCAGATCTTACAGATGTTTATATCATATTATTTTCATGAATTCCTAACAATAAACTGTAATCAATAATATTATTTTTTGCAAAGAAATCAGCATCCTTATTCAATTATAATAGTAATTCACTTTATCTTTCTAATCTAATATTTATTAATTCTTTAGAATCTAAGAAATCTTAATCCTTTCTTGCTACAGTATAATCAGCATTTGAAGGAGTCTTTCTTTAATATAAACTACCTTTAATATCATATCTTTTATGAATTTCATGTGATGTTTTAAATACATTACTCATAATTACAAAATGTATTTTTTTATCATCAAGTATTATTTTATGCATACCAAATAATTTAATTATTAATGATTATCTATAATCTTTTAAATGTTTATAGTAATTAAATAGTATTTATCTCATAAATGAAAATTCTGTTTTAGAAATTGTTTTAAGAGTATAGATTCCATCCTAAGAATAATAAAAGAAACTTCCACTTTTTCCTGTAGATGTAAGTTCAGAGAGAGTACTCAAATCACCTTTTAAAATACTTGAGAGCAATGTTTCAGGTCCAATACTACTAAGATAATCTTCATTATCAATTTAAAACATTCTTCTTATATGATTAAATACTTAAGGGGCATAATCAAAGAATTTACAAACCTTAAATGAAGCTTTT
The DNA here is from genome assembly GCA_000715435.1 of Paramecium caudatum. NCBI lineage: Eukaryota > Ciliophora > Oligohymenophorea > Peniculida > Parameciidae > Paramecium > Paramecium caudatum. Next base: position 182,846 of record JMSD01000039.1, read on the forward strand.
TCTTAACCAGCCCTTTTGGGCATTAATTCAAAATAATATTTTAATTTAAAATCTTTCTGTGTAACTTCATAATCACTTAATGCATTTACAGATTTAACAGCCATTTGTATACCTATCATCATATTTAATACAAGATTCCAATTTTAATGACCAAATTATACAGACAATGCATTACGTCTTCTTTTATTTATATTTGCAACAGTTGCTCTTCTTTTTTATTCAATTAATGATGCTCTTTTCTTTTTTTCATTAAAGTCATCTAATTTCTTCTTATACATTTTTTCTAATCTTCCTAATGATGCTTCAGTTTATTCTTTTAATTCATGAATTTTTATTAATGCATCCTTATAGTTATCTCTTAATTAATCTTCATTAAAGTATTTAACCTTTTCCAAAGCATCCTCCAATTAAAGTTCAGCAGTGTCTTCATTTTCTTATTTTCCATAACCAATTTTTTATGGTATTTCTTAATCACCTCTATGAATATATGGTAATAATGCACTATTAACTACTCCTACCCCTATATTTTGATGAGACTGTACTTATGGTTCTCCAATAGGTTTGAATTTAGGTTATATAGTACTTGACATTCTTAATGATAAAGCATCTATATCTTCACCCATTAAATATTATATTCCAAATTAACTATTAGAATTTGGTTTCCTACAATAAAAGTATAATATACAATTTCTTTTAACACATCATCAAACTACAAATTAAACTTGGCTTCATGAGTGAACTTGATTACTTCTAAGCTGGAACATCAATCATTAATTCAAATAGATTGGTTGTTTATTCTCTTATAAGATGAAACTCACTTAATACTAATTAATCTTATTATAGTGTTGCTTCTTTAATTGATACTGTTACTCCTTTTCTCAAAAATTCAAAGATATCTAATAAACTAGGATCATTAGTTAAAATAGCTTTATACTCTTATAAACTCACCTTCTCATCATTGTTCTTGTCCATTTAATTAAAAATATAAGATACTCTCTTTTCTAAATGTTCTCTAATTTCATCAGTGATTGCTGTCCCTGTCATAACAACCCATGACTATATTAATGCTTGCATTGTTTGCTGAAAATCTCTTAATGTAAAATAACCCTTTCTATTTTGATCAATCAATTTATATGATATTTCTGCTTTTTCATCTTAAGTCCCATATGTGATTTTATCAAAATAAGAGACAAACTCATTAAACTATATTTTTTCATCCTAATCTTCATCCATAATTTAGAAAAGGCAATCACTCAACACTTACACTGTCTCTAAACCCAACAATCCCATATTATCTCTAAATTAGATTTTTGTAAGAAAATTAGAACCATTTGTCATTCTCTAAAACCTAATATAAAATAGCACTTCTAACCTTTTATTTAATTCTTGAACCTCCTCTACTGAAAAACGAGTCTTCCTCATTAAGCTCTAAGTTCTAAATTATGCCTTCTAACCACAGCATAACATATTTATATAAAAATAATATATATTGATAATTTTCAATACTTATCATATTGATATTATTATATTCTATCTTAACCATTAATAGAATTCAAATAAATATTAAAAATATTTTTCATGTCAAGAAATTAAAAACCCACATAACAAATGTAAGCCAAAGCATAGTATGACAGTTCAATTAATTTGGTTAGTGAAGGATCCTTAGATGATTATAATTTAGAGAAATAACTTCTCTAAGAACTAAATGAGCAAAGAATAAAAATATAAGCATTCAAAAAGGAAATCCATGAAAATATTGAAAAATTATAAAAAGCGAAGGAGACCTTGTATATAGAGATTAAATCAACTTAATAAAGATTATCAGAATTAAGAAACAAAAAAATCAACACTTAAGTGGAAAAAATCAAATTATAGATGTCTTAAGATTCAACTCCAGGCCTATAATAACAAAAAAATAATAAATAGGAACAGCCTATAAATTAAAAAAAAGAAATCAAAACTGAACAAGCTAAAGGACTAATATAAACCCAACAATAAACTAAACCCGAATCTTATGGATAGGACTTTAGACAAAGAAAATATGGGAAAGGGGAGGACAAAAATGGCAAAGATAAGGAAAGAAATGAAAAAACTGATTGTAAAAAGCCATTTACGAAAACTTAAAATGAAAAATAGGTTAATGAAGAAGAACTCAATGTATAAAAAAATAATCGATCCATGATTCTTTCAAAAAGTGAAGCGGACACTTAAACTGTCAGCTTGCCCTTAGGATATAACCACCTTGAAAAAATTTAAATGCAATGCAGAATCACTGAAAAAACACCTTCTCTATGCTTAATTAATCATTAATCAATAGCATTATACATCTAAGAATACTAAAGTATATTGTATTTACTTTTCACAAAAGCTTAATCATCAATTGGCTTATCATTAAAATGTTTTTGTGGGAAAAAATTATGTTAATATCATATTATAGAGCCAAGAAATAGAATATTTTTTTAATCAATAATGGAAAAGTAGTTGGAAGTATTAATTCAAAATCAACCTCATTTAAAATGCCAAAGTAATTCTTGTAATTTTAAAGTCATTTATAATGCCAATCTTGGCCAAATATAATCTCATTACTATTGCCCAATGTGTAATGAAAAATGTCCCTTTCATTTTATCGTATGACGAATAATCAATTTAATGTGTTTTTAGTGTATTATTTAATATTTTTTCAGTTTATTTATGATAGAAAATTATACATTTCTCTGATGTAAATTAAAACAGGGAAATAAAAGCAAAAAAATTGGTTAGTTTCGAAATATAATCAATTATACCCAGAATTAAAGAGATTTATTAATAAAGCAAAAATATAGAAAATACATGATACTGATGGCAAAGTTCTTCCCTTTTTTTCTTAACAATTTATTAAAATTTATAATATTATTTAATTTTCACCAATATCCATTATGCATTTTGGTAAGGTGATCATAACATTCTGATGCTGTATTGAATACTAGCATGCAGGGTTTCCCTGTTTTGTCATTTTTCCAACAAATACTTTTCTTACAAACAGAACATGTAACTCTATAACAACCATCAATTCTTTAAATTAAAGCTTAACAACTTGGGCATTTTCTAATATCTTGTTCTTTCATTAATTTTTGAAGTAAAACTTAATCTCCTATTTTAAATTCTTCACAAGTCATACCAGGATGTCGAAGAGACTAAATATAATAACTAATTACTTTACAAAGTAAGCAATATGATTTTTCACATACAGTACAACTTAAAACATTGTTTTCTTCTATTTCTTCAAAATTATTACAAGCTGGTGTAAAGCAAAATGATAATGTTTTTATATTTTCTTAAACAAATTTGTTTATTGATAAATCTTATAAATTTTTCATATTTTCTTATCCAATAAGTGGAATCACATCATTTAAAAGCATTTTTTCATTACAAATTGGGCATCGAACAGGTAATAATTTCATATCTTATAATACTCCTTAGCAATGTAAAGAAATACATTCTTTACAACATTTATGACCACAACCTTATATTAAATAACTATGTTTCATTGAATCAAAACAAATTGGGCAATTAGCCTGATTTAAAGATTATTAATCATCTTAATAAATTTATCCAATTGCTGATTCAATACATGCAACAGCCTCTTAAATTGATTATCCTGGTCCTTCTAAAAATAATTCTTTTCCTTATTATTTATATTTAATTTAGGTTAAATTAAATTATTTCTTTAAACTTTCTAATCCTTACCCTTTTACACCAACTAATTCTTTAAGTGACCCTGGGGATATATGCAATTTGTGAGTCACAACTGATTAAGTGATTTCATTTACTAATTTTTTAATTTCTTAAATTTTCGATTCTTCACAACAAACTCTTATTACTTTTTTCATCTAATCAATCATAAATACTATATTATCAATCTATAATTCTAATTCTTTGAGTTTTTTTAGTCCAAATGGTGTAAATAAAAAGTCACTATTATTTGTTACTTCAATCTACTAACCAGAAAGTTTATTTGTAATAAATTAATCTAATTGTTAATGTACCAAAATGTTATATGTTTGCACTATCATTGTTAATTCACTTTATTTTGCTCCTTTTATTTCTTCAAAATTAACTTTAAATTTCAAATCATCGAATTTTAATAAACTCATAATTTATGATTTCAAACGATGTTATATTTTATGTGTTTGTTTATAAATAGGTTTTAGATGTACTTTAATGAAATTTGCACCAATTGAAATTGAGTTATTATTTAATTATTCTAATAATTTCTACATGACATGCTGATTCTCAATATTAACAATCAATTATCTTTTTCCACCTTGCTTTCTTATTATTTACGAATGATGTAATAAAGCTCTTCTTTCTCTATTATCTAACTAAGAATTTATTAAACTTAAAATCTTCGATGAATAATCTTCCTTACTTTCTGGTAGCATTTTACTTTAAATATCCACAAATTTAACTTTTGATTTTCCTCCACAAAGCATTAAAATATCATATTCAGTTGTTAAAGGACTTAAATTAGAAAACTTCAAAGTCACTTCATCAATTTAAGTAACTTTAATCTTTCTTCCATCAAGCATTTAATTATCAAATTATTTTTAACATTATTCTGCATGTTCTTTATTATGTGTAATTACAATGCAACTATCTACACATAGTTTAGCATACCAAATAATTTTAATTTAATATTTTTATTAAATATTCTTCTTCACTTCATTTTATTTTTTATCTGTTATTATAGAAATTAATCTATCTTATACCTCTGATTAATCATAAGCTTATATTATGTATGGCAGATCATCTTTATCTTCAATTACTATATACGCTTATGTTTCATTGGGTAAATAGTTTAATTTTAAATGAGTAATGTTTGTAAAATCATCAAATAATTCTTTAATATCAGCTTCAGTTGTATTTGGAGGTAAATTATGAATTTAGAAATCTTTTGACTCATGTTCTTTAATCCATTCTGTAATAACAGATCCACTTTAAAAAATTAATTTTTTCCCACTTTAATGTTTAATTTCCATAATTTAAGTTTTAAGATTTACTTTTATTTATTCAATTCTAGCGTTTAATTCACTAATATCTAATTAATCATCAGAATAAATAGTTATTAAATTTAAATCTGGATTAGGTTCTATTGTACAATTCAATTTATTTTCTAATGTAATAATTTCTATTCCCTCATTCTTCCATAACTCTTCAAGAATAGCATTACCAACATTATTTAAAACTATTTCTTTTTATGCAATTGATTATTTTCTATTTTTATTGTGTAGATATAGAATTTTATTGTTTCTTATGGCAAGTACTAAAATATGAGTTTGTAATCTTCCTTTTTATTTTTGAATACAAAATGAATCTAATTCGAATGACTGATCACCAATATGATATAATCTATCTTATTTTAATTCTGCAACTGGAAAATTTTATTTTAGTTACTCTTCAACTTAAGGTTTATCTTCTTAGGCTATTTGCATACTTGATGATCTTCTGATAGGCTGTAAATTGAATTCACTTAAAACATCAATATGAGGCAAGTTCTAATATAATCACTATATATACATATTACGAGGCATATTATTTAACATATAAAAGAACAATAATTCCTTTTAACATACTTATAACATTATCTTAACACCATTTTTCTAATTAAACTAATTCGAATGTACTCTAATTTTTATCAATTTAAGAATTCAAGATAATTGAACTTAATTATTATCCTAAATATTCAATTATTTCTATCCATGAATAAGCATCTCCTTTGCTTGACCATAAATTACTTGTTCTAATTGTTAAACTTATATTCTTATTTCTTTGTAACAGCGTACCAGGAGTATCTAAAACTCCTTTTATGATTATACTATGCTTAGTTTTCTCTTATAAATTATAAAATTCTGTTTAAATTGATTCATTTATCTAAATTTTAGCAGGTAATTTTATATACACCTCTTCAGGAAAATTGTAAATAATCTTTACACCTACTAAATTTGATTTAGGAATCTCTCTAATAATTAATTCTTATTTTGATAATAGCTATGTTTAATATGAAACACTATTATTTATGTATTAAGTATGATATTATTTAAATTAGGTATGTATAATTAATGTGATATACTCTGAATCCAAGTATTAGGGCTCTAATAACAAAAATATTGTATGATTTTGGTTTTATTATTTTCTTACATCTATTTAAGAGTAAAGCTCATTAAATTCTGGAGTCAACCTAATTTAAATATTACCAAGTTGTTAAAGTATTTCTTTAAATGATTCTAATTCATTGATATCCTAACAATAAATTACAACATCTTATTCTTCATGAATACATTTCTATAAATAGTTGTATACTTAATCTATTCTTTCTACATCATCTTCCCAAAGAAATTCAGTTTGTATATTATATTCTGGTTAACATTAATGCTATAGGACTTCATAATCAAAATTTTATGCATCAATTGTTTCGTTCATAATAACATATCGAATCTGCTCATCTATTTTTTTTGGAATACTTGTTGCAAATTTTAGATCTAAACTATTAGGCAATTCTAATTATTAATTTGTTGAGTCAACTATGAATCTTTATCCTATTTCATTTTCATCATTGTTATTTGATAAATCAAGTTATTGTAAGATTGTCTTAAAATATTATTGTTTTCTTTAAAGCATTGTTTCTCTATGCAAATAATAACTCTAACATTATGGAGCATCATTAATCATTTAAATTTGCTCCATAAAAAAAATTTTGTTGGGAAAAATAATTATATAAAGAGAAATAAAGTTATTATGAATGTTTCCTATTGATATATTAATATTATTATTATTGCATCATTATTGTGAAATATTTATATTTATTATGAAAGTTATTGTTTGTTTAGATTCTCAAAAACATGAATTACTTCTAGAAGAGCCTACCATAGAGAGACTAACTTAAATTATAACTGAACAATTTAATGTATTATGTGCTCATATACCAAGATTACTTATTAATTTGAATTACTTACAACTGACAATCAACAATTGACAGAACTAAAAGAAGATGATGAAATTACTGTTCAAAAAATATAGTAAACAACATCAGGCCTATAAAAATTGAAGTCTTTTTTTTCAGAAGCTGGTCCCAAAATTAAATAAAAAACTTTATCTCATAAATCCACATTTGTCGACTCCTTATTTAAGAAACCAGACACACTTGAATAACAATATGAATAGCCAGAAGTTGTTGAATAACCATAAGTTGTTGAATAATCATAAGCTGAGTTGTAATCTGAAATAAAAATAGTAAATCAATCAAAAGTATCAGAACATAATGAATAAGAAGTTGTAAAAATAATCGAAAAAGAATTGACAGTTGGAGAGAATAGTGATTCACATATTGTATAAAAATGTGAGCTATCAGGAATTCAATAACAAGATTCTGCAACATTATTAGATGAAAAATAATCAGATCGGTTGTTATTAAATGAACTTTAAGAATAGTAATAAGAATAATAAGTAAAGCATAATTCGCAATAGCAAAAAAAACGACCTAAACTGGCTTAGATTAAGCAATAATCTTAAACACAAAAAGATTAGGCCTTTGCTTTTGCTGAAGAAATGGCTAGTATACCAAGACCAAATAAAAGATAACTCATTTTATAAAGAATGGAAGAAGAAAAAGCAGAAAGAGAAAGAGCAGCCAAATAATAATAAGAAGCAAATAGAATAATCAAGTAAATTCAAGAGAAAATAAAATAAAAAGAACAAATGATAAAATAAAAAGATGAAGCCCTAATTATGCCTGAATTGGAGAAACGTAAAGCAATATTAGCTTAAAAGAGAGAATTGAGTTAACCAATTAGATTAAATGATATAACTGAGCATTAAAAAAAATATGAAGAGGAGAAGAAAATTAAAGAATTTGAAAGAGAACATCATAAATAGGAAGTGGAGATTGAAATTAAATAAAAAGCACCACGATTTCCAAAAAGTTAAGCATAATTAAGAGTTGAAGAGGAAGATAAACAATAAAAAGGTGTTAGATAATAAGAAATGGAGAAAAAGAAATTAGCCAGATTAAGGCAATTAAAGTATGCTGATGTAGCATAAGAAATGTATTTTAAGGAACATCCAGCCAAACCAAAACAAGTATCTCCACCAAAAGAAGATTAATCAAAATAAATTAAAGAAATTCAAATAACAGAATAAAATATTAGAAAAATAAGAAAAATAATAGCCCCATAAAAGCATTTGAGTTAAGAATCTAAGGAATCTCCCCATGAAAATTAAGATCGTAGTTTTCATTAAGAGAATAGACCTCCAAGGCCTATTGCAAAAAAAGTTCCTAAGGCAACCGCAAGAGCACCTGAAAAACCTGCTGCTGAATTACCCCCTAAACCCAAAACAACAGATTATTTGCAGTAATTAAGACAACAAAGAAAATCATAAGTTCCTGTTGAGGAATAATGGGAGAAGTAATAAATCATCATAATCATAGAATTATTGAAAATAAATAAATTGAAAATGAATAGAAATTTTAAAATGTTCTTAATAATGTATAAAAATTAGAATAAAAAGCAAAAGAAAGAGAGAAATTAGCTTTATATAATAGAGATATTCAAGCAGAAGAAGAAGCAAACAATTTTTACATTGCAAGTATAAAAGCCAAACTTGCTATTTTAGAAAAAAATTGAATTACTTATTTGTTAATTTATAATTTAACTTAATGAGCAGTCTAATATTTTAAAAAAGAGAGCGCTTCACTGTAAATTTAAGAAAAAATCAGAAGGAGGAAATATTCAAAAAGAATAGAAGGCCTATCATAAGTCAACAGTCCTTATTAGAATTAATGTAGAATTACGATGATGAATCAATTGATTATTTAATTGATGTTAGTTCTGGTTCAAAGGAAATGACTCTATTAATGATTGATTTAGGTGGAATTTAATACTTTTATGATGTACTCTCAAAAGGAAAAATTGATGAAGGAATACTTGGATTAGGAAATCTGTGTTCAGATCGAAAAGCATAAGAAGAGATACAAAATATGGATGTCATCGATTTTATGCTTGAGGAAGTTCATAAATATGAAAACATCGATTAATTGACTAAAAGATTATGGTTTTTGAGTGTTTTGGCTAAAATAAAATGTGAACCCTTAGATTATGATATATAGGAATAAAGAGAGAAAAAAATGTTTTAAATCTTTTTGAAGTATTAAGAAAAATACCCTGATATTTAAAAAATCTAACAAGAATGTTTTTATGGGTTCTACTTTTTAGTTAAACGTAGCTCTATTCAATTTGATTTAATATAAATCTGCTGTGACAATTTAAATAAAGGACTTGATAATATTATTGTTAGAATAATGTATAATCTTATTCATGACAATTACAAATTAATTTATGCTATACATAAAAGTTAGTTTATTTCTCAATGTCACACTTTTTTATAGATTAATGATAGATAAAGGCATACTCTTGGTATATTATCCTTTTATGCTCAATATTATCCAAAAAATATTATTGAGGATGATTAATTAGTTGAATAAATTAAATTACTTGTAACAACAGATAAAAATAAGAAACATGTATTGCAATTGCTTTTTATTTTGCTATTAAGATCTCCTACTGCTTTATTAATGAGAATTGTTGAAAAATTTGAAATAATAGATTATTTAAAAAGTGAACTTACTCAACCTAATTTTGATGAACAAAATTTATTTATTATTGCATCATTGAAGTAATAAAATGAAGGAATCATCCAAGAATTGATTCCCTATCTTGAGAAGATTGCCTTGGATAAAAATACGACTAAAATATTATTGAAGAAAATCTAAAAATTAATAGATTGATGGTGTACTTATCACAAATATATTATTTTTCATTATTTTTGTAATTATTCAAAGTTTAATCCAAAACTTATAGGCTAGGCTTATTCAGGATTGTATTCATATTAATTAATTTCTTCCTTTAATTCCTAATAATAAAAATATTTTATACATCTTATTTTAAGTCCAACTAAGCCTCCTTTTTAATTTATTCTTTATTTTACTTCATTCTTTATTTATTTTCCTTTTTCCTTTATTGATATTATGCACTCAGAATTTTTGTCCAATATTCTTCAGCTCCTTTTCTTATTCTTTTTTCAATTTCAACTCTTGGTACTCCTACATTCCAAATATTTTATTTTTAATATCACTTCTATCTCCAGTAGCATTTGGGATCCTAAATTTAAATTAACATTACTTTGTTAAAACTTCATGATGTGCAGATTCAACATGATTTTTCAATGAATCGCATGATGAAAATTTCTTTAAGCATCTTTAACATGTAAAATGCTTTGCTTTTTAATGCTAATGAAGATAAACTTCATTCTTAAATGTCTTATCACAATAAAAACAGAATGGCTTCAAATATGATAAATCCCTATTTTTTCTTCCCATTATTTATAAATTATATAATTATATCATTTGAGTTTAGGAAATTATTCAAAAGGGGAAACATTGGATTTAGACATATTCAATATTTTTCTTTTACTTGTAAATCCAAACCCAACTCTTGCCAAAAATCTCTTAATATGTATACATTCATCACCACATCTTTTGTGAACCTAACATTAAAATTATAATTACCCTCATATAGTTCTCATAATATTTTTTAAAATCAAAATAAGTTATTGCTTGAACACTTTTATTGCAATAAGTAGAAATTATAAATAATAATTTATCCTTCCACTCATTTTTCTATCTTTAAACTAATTAAGTGAAGACTTTCTTTATTGATTCCTCTTTTAAATGATCTTATATTATTTCTAAAGGTTTTCCAAAATTATGTCTAACAACCTCTAAATCAAATTCTTCATCATTTTACAAGTCATCTCCAAATATCTAAAAAAATAATTATTATTCTTTTTATTCTCTCTGTTAATCAGGAGATTTAGATAAAGAGACTTTCTATTTTAACATATCATCTAAAATTTTCTGACTTGAAGCTGAAGTACGAAGTTTATTATTATATTTTTAATCTGTTGGGGTAACTGTACCATAAGTAATAACATGTACATTATCTCCTGCATTTATTAATTAGCTAACACTTCTTAATCCTTAACTTGAATTAGGATTCATAGGACTATTTGATCTAAACATATTATCATCACCAGGATTATTTAATCTATTTTAATTACCAGTAAATAATATTTAACTTTATTAACGACTAACAACAGGTGAATGCCAAGATGTTGGTTATGTTTGTTAATTCTTAAATTAATCCTCTTCATTCTGTTCCCCTTAATATATGTAATTTGCAATCCCATCTGCTGAATCAAATCTTTATTAACTACCTGTTCTAACTTTAATAGAGTTTCGAGGTCCGAAACCCTTATCTAATTATCTTAAACTATCCCTCTTATAATCTCCTTATGTATCCATCTACATTGATGAAGCTCTAGAAATCATTTTTTATGATAAGTCTTTTCATAGAAATGAATAAATTATTATTCATTTAAAAACACAGTTTCTAATTTTTTAACTTATTCTTCAGATAATCCCAAATCTCCTGCCATTTTTTAAAACAAATTCCATAAGAAAAAATCATCAGTTTAGGTAGTTTTTTAAGAAACTACTTCTTTTGTTGGTCTATAGATTTATGATTCATTCATTTTAATTGATTCTTTTGTTTTTTCTATTTCCCTAGAGTTTACTTTCTCTTTCTCCTCTTTTTTAATTTGTTATTAAACCTTCTAATGATGATGAGTATCTTCAAATTTATGATGCTATTCATCTTTAAATTATACTTGTATCCCAATATCTTTTGTTTTATTAACTCTATAAAAATCAGATTAAAGATCACTCGAATCCACTAAAGATGCTTTTTTTATTTTATTATCATTTTTTGAAATAGCTAACTCTCGTTATGAAAAATTTGTAAATGACTATTTATTACTTTCTAAATGAGATAATGTAGGTCGACTAGGAGGATTTTATTAAACTGATGAATTATCATCTTTTTTTGATTCACTTTCATTATTTTTCGCACTATTATTTCTATTACTTTTCATATAACTTGGTTTTTATCGTAAAGTAATGTTTGCTCTATTAGTTGATTTTGGACTATTTACTTATTCCAATGCTTTTGGAGTATTACTTTTTCTCATCTCCTCCATTTAATGTAATTGAATTTATTACTTTTTAGATTTAAGCATTTCTTCTTCTGTAATTTCTTATTTCCTTTATGTAACCACTTTATCTAAATCAATAAATTCAGTTATTGGTGGATCTTATGGTTTAGTAATCTAGCTCATTCTTTTATTCTTATTTCTACCTCGTTTTTTTGTTGATTATTAATTGTAGCTTTCATCTTCGTCATTCGACAATTCATCTAACTTTTCTAAAGGGGATTCTGGATTAAATTTCAATCTAGATCTAACTATTCTATAAAGTTCATTTGGGGCTAATCTAGCAATATCTTCAGCAGAATTATCTCGAATATATTGTAATAAAGTTTAAAGTGATATAATCTTATTCTCTGGTGATAAATCACTTTGCAATAAAAGCAGCAAAACTTCTTCTATTTATTTAGGAGCAGTTTCACTCTAATATTTATCTTCTAATGCTCTTTCATGAAGAAATTTAAGCTCTTCTTTCATTTCTTCATTTTCATCCATTATTTCCTATAATCTTAATTCAAAAAGCTCTACTCTTGGATCAATCATTGATACCTATATTTCAACATCACTTTTCTTTCCATTGTGGGAGACAATAGTATTACATACCTCAACTTTTTATGCAGCTTTGTAATTATCAATCTATCTTAATAAATTAGCAAATTTTCTTTCTTATTCCTCGAACTTATGAAATAATTAATTTATTTTAGCTTCTTTTTCTACAATTTCTTCATTTTTGTCTTTTATTAGTTTTTCCAATTCATCAATCCTTCCAAAATTTTAAGTTTTACTCTTTTTTATTAAAATTCCTGCAGCCTTTTTTACAACAAAAGCATCATATTCAGCTTTCATTTTTCTTTCGGCTGCTTTAATTATTCTTTCAGCTGTTTTTCTCTATACCAAAGTAATCTTATCCTTAACCTCCTTTCTCACATCAAATTCTTCATCATCTCTACCTTCATTACATATCTTCAGCTATTCAGATAAGTATATATCATTTTTATAGACTTCTCTTTCCATATGTTTATTTAAATCACTTAATTTATGTGATGCATGACTACTAGTTATTTCCTACCATACATTTCTTAGTTTAAGATGCTTACGTAAATCCATCAATATTAATTCATTTTCTTCCTACATTTTTAATAATTCTTTTTCAGTATCACTAACTACAGTACCCTAAAATAATAATTTAGCTGCATCCTCACTAGTACATGTACCTCTTGATTCAACCTTTTTAAATACTTTCTATTTATTTGGCTTGAATTGTTGTTCAGCTTCAATAAATTCTGACTGTTTTTAAGAATATATTTCTAAATTACATAATAAAATTACTAAAGTCTTATACTTAAGTACCACCAAGAACAGCTCTTGTTGTATTTGGTTATCTTTTACAATATTCAATTGGTACTTCAGGGGCGTTGACAGCTTTTCTTGCATTTATTTCTATAATTTTATCAAAAACAGTCGTATAATCATTGGACAATTTCTAAAGAATTGATGATTCTGTGTACAAATCTTTCTTTAATAAATTAAAATTCAATTCATCAAGACACAATTTTAACCGATCTAATATCTGTTAGAATAATTTTTTATACAAATCGAAAAGTATTTAAAGCAGCTGGATTCCAAGTGACGAGAGGCTGCTTCTGCATTTCAAGCATTGCTTTATCAGCCATATTATTGATTTTCCCTAATGTTGATTCCATAGTTAATTTATTGTATAAACTTTTATACTAAAAATTGAAAATAATGCTTAATAAATATGTGCTCTATTTTTTTTGTAAAATCAATGCATTTTTTAAAATAATGTCTGCAACTTAAATGACTGAAAGAAACTCAATGGTTTTCGCTTTTGTAATTCTTTAAACAGGTCAATCAGTTATTGGAGATTTTTTCAAAATTTTCCTCTTTCTTTGCTACCTACCTAAATTTAATTCTTTTTATTAAGTATTAAATGTTTTTACTCATTAGTGAGATGTTTTATGCGAATAAAAAGGAGATTAAGGGAATATGACACTCAAATATGAAAAGAAAGATCAGAATTCAAAATCGATTTTTTTGTTAAATAAATCTATAAAACACCCTTAATTACATGATATAACTTATAATTTCAGTAAATTAGGTTAAATGTGACTTGTTTCAGGAAAAAAATAATGTAGCTTAAAAATCATCAACCAAGAAATAATTAACAATTGGAATCAGGATTAGAAGTTTTTTCGATTAGCATTGAAGAATTCATAATTTAGAAGGTATGAACTTAATTTTGGATAATTAAAAAAATCAATTTAAGTAAATGGATTACAGTGATTAAAGCGTGGGACTTTGCTATTGTTGCATGTTCTTTACTTTCAAACATTATATTTACTTTATGATGTCGACTAACACCATATAGGGAGTTGTTCTTTTAGTAATTGGAATCTTTGGTCTGATCGGGTAATTTGAATTACTTATGTTTCAAAGAACAATCAGTTTTATTTTCTTAAGTTTAGGTACATAATGTTATATTTTAGGTGTTTTAGTTATTTTTGGACTCTTATTGTAGTTAGGTTTCTTAATTAGACATAAGGTATTATTTATTGGAAAATTAATGGTTTTGATAAATGTACTGACGTCTTTGTTAGATTTACTATCTGGATTGTTTTTATTACTCTCTCTATTTGTTGAATTATCTTTCATTTAATTCAATGAATCTCAAAAATAATTCAGCACCACCAAAAAAACAGTGACACTTGTTATTGCTATAGGAATTATTATTATATCACTCTATGGATTTTGGATGACATATCTCTAATACTAAACTATTACACCATTATAAGAATTATTGACCAAATAGGCTTAAGTTGTCCCAAAAATATCTTTGAGATAAGCAGTGGCTAGAAGATTTACAAAGAATTTTATTGGAGAATTAACACCATAAAATGGAAAGACAGGAAGAACAGCAAGAGCAGATTCAACTAGTGAAAATTCTTAACCATATTAAAGGGTATCTATAAATGTAATTTAGTAAAAATTCAGTTCAGAGGATATGTAGGAACCACATTCACATTAAAGAAGTGAAAAATTAATATTGTAATTAAATACACTAAACATAGGAATAATGAAAAATAATAAGCACCAGAAACCATCACTCCTGATAATGAATTTTATGCACCTTCAACCAATACCATTAGAATACCATAGGATGATATCTAACATCTAAGAAAAGTTAGAACTCCAAGATCAACATTATTGCAATAAAAAAAAAATTGATTATATTAAATATAAAAATAATGTTGCCAACCTCCTTAATTATAATAATCATCGCTCTGTTACATACAGGGTTTTGTGATGAGTGTTCCGATGTCACAGATATTTCAAAATGCCTTTCAACTTCAAATTTTTGTATTCTTTTTATTAATTTAGGTTACATTGTGGAAGCAAATGTACCATATGTATCAAAGAATTAGACTGATGGAGTAGTACAAGATAAAGTAAATGATGTTTGTAGAGTAAAAATAATAACTATTTATTAGAGCTTAAATTATTTTACTCCATGTGAATAATTAGTAACAAAATAATCTTGTTAACTTGGTAGTTGTCTTTGGGATCCAATTGATGAGAATTGTTATGTAAAAATATTTAATATACAAGGAATGGGATGCTGCTCCATGTTCTAGTTATCCAAATGCTATATGTTAATGGAACCCTTCTTGTTAATTATATAATTAAACTTTAACATTAGATTTAGCTACAAATTATACATTAATGAATTCTATTGATTAAAATTAATTCGATGGAAGACTTCCAGGTACATGGCTTTATGAATTTGGTTTAATCATAAGTGTTACAGATAAATAATAAAATTAAGAAACATATTTATTTACAAAATGTTAACTCAAAAATACTTGTAAATTAATATAAATATATGACTTATCATAAGCAACATTTATATGTTAAAATACTGATATGGATTGTTATTATAGTTCAGATAGTGGATCATGTGAAACTATAAGTCATTTATCAAAATGTTCAGATATAACATGGTAAACTAAATGCGAAAGTGGTGCAGCACCATGTATATGGTTATCAACAAGATGTGCTCCATATGATGATCCAAAAGTTTCTTGTTACATTTTGGGTGCAACAAGATGTTTAAATAATGAAGATTGTTATTTAGAAGGAAATACTTGTAAACCATATCTATAGTGTGAAGATTTTATTACAAAAGCATAATGTGATTCTACACCTATTTATCATTGCTATTATGATGATTATTATGGGACTTGTAAAATATTAACATCAAATGTTTAATGTAAAAATATTGGATCAAAAATAAATTGCGAGGTATTTAAAGGAAAATGTGAATGGGATACTGCAAGTTCACTGTGTTATGATATGTTATAGGACTTTTATTGCCAATAATTTGTTGAAACAATATGCGAAGATAAAGTTAATCCTGGAACAACTAAGCCACAATGTTAATGGAATATTAATTATCAATTGTGTGTGTGGAATTATACAACAGATTGTATTATAAGGACAATTGATACTTGTGATTCAAGTGTCAATATAAATAATAGTTGCTATTATGATAAAGTATTGAATGAATGCTCTAATATTTAACCTAATACTAAATGTGAATTTTTGGGATAATATGCTTGTTCACAGAGTGATATTTAATAATAAAATTATTGTTAATGGTCAAAACAGCGAAGTCTTTGTCTTTCTATATTTGATATGAAATGTGAAGATTTATAATCTAATTTTTGTAATTATAGAGAAAAATGTTTTAAAAATGGTAATTCATGTAGTAGTAGAAAATAATGTTAAGATTATACATAAATATCAGATTGTTAAGATGATACAACATTAGTTTGTTATTATGATTATTCATTATTATAATGTAGAAGAGTAACAACTTAATCTAAATGTAATTAAATATTTAGAGAAATTTCATGTAGTTAAGCTATTTGTGCATGGAAAAATGGTACATGTTAAGAATTAGAGGAAGTAAGTTGTAGTGATTTAACAATTTAAAATTGTAAATATTCAAGTGACTGTTATTATTATGATTCTGAATGTATTCCATTAGATGCATGTTAATTGAATGATGGAAATGAGGCTGCATGTATTTAAGATAATCATCATTGTTATTATTCATCAGATACAAATAAATGTATTTAAATTGATGGTAATTCTGCTTGTAGTAATGTTATTGGAGCAGATAATTGTAATTATGCAGCATGTAAATAATATAATTATTAAAAGGTGTACTTTAACCTGGTGCAAATAAAAAACTTTAATGTTTAGAATATTTTGATGCTGATTGTTCTTATCTTAAATAATAGTATTGTAACTTTGGATAATGTACATGGAATACTACCATAGCTACATGTGTTTCATATCCTCCTGTTCAGAAAATTGTAATCATAGATAATTCAACATCTACAAATAATACAAATGTTAGCAATACAACTGTTGATAATTCAACTGTTAATTTTGGATTATATTTGGTGGCAGTTTCGTATTTAGCATTAAGTTATATCTGAATAATTAAAGATATATATTAAAATTAGTCTTTTATTAAAAATTAGTTATATAACTACATCATTTAGCCATTAACTCTAATTCAAGCTTTTCAAATCCTACACACAATTATTTGTTTTCTTTTAAAAGTATTTCATGAACCTGCTAAGAAACTTTGTTAACTAAATCTCTATGCTTCTCTCTAAAGAGACTTAAACTTCTTTTATTTTTTAGTTTTAATTCATCCACCTCTACACTACTCTTTTCAGGTTAGGGTTTTTATTTTTTGTAACCATGCTTTAATCGAAAATTAAGTCTTAAGTATGGTATCGTAATAGGTTCCTCTCCTTGAAGTGGCTCGAATTATATTTGTATTACTGCTTTGGAGAATATAACTAATTAGGTTGAGCTGTTGTTTTTCGTTAATGTTAACTTCCTATATCTGGGAGATTTTATTTAGAAGTATTTTATGATCTATGCATTTTAGGAATAACGAAATTTTTCCCTGATTGATTGGAAAAGGTTTTTGTTGGACTCAAAATATTTGAAACGAAATAGTTCTAATTTTAAACATTATTTTCATTTGGTGTTCTTTTCAAAGATCTCACTGAATATAGTTATTGAATATGGTATTCTTTTGAGTAATTATCAAGCATACAAATTATATTATTTATAAAACTAAATATAATTTTGGTTTCTACAGAGAAATACTGATTAATATTCATATTATTGATTAGGTATACTATAACAAACATGACTCAATCTTTATGATTATTTATGTCAATTTTCTTATATTATTATTAAAAAATAAGAAATAATATTTGCTAATTTTTAATAAAATGCTTGAATCTGATATTAAAGGAGTACATACTATTAATCTTCTCAGAACAATTTGTTAGAAAGCCCTATTTAATGTAAAGTAGCAATAATAGTTTAATTCTTAAATTATTCTTCCTAAAAAATCCTCAAACATAAAACCTAAGAAATAAGAAATCATTTAGCTTCCAAAATTAAATAATCAAAAATCATAAATGAGAAAATTAGGTATGTTCTAATTCGAAAAAAATATCAAGCGAAAAATTTTTAAACCTGTCCTTGATAAATGAAATAAAAACAACACCAAGAATTAAGAATAGAAAGTTTAAATTCAATTCATTACAATTTTGATCTTATAAATAGAGTCTTATATAAATATTTTCAAATTATTTTCAACTAAGCTTTAGGTCGAGTGTTAATTTATCAAAATGTTTGCATAGTTTTTCATCTTAAGAAGAATTTACCATTTCAATTAATGATTAAATATTTTAGACTAGTTTTTTTTGTCTCTTATTAATTGTTTATAGTGGAAAATGATGTTTGCATTGAAAATCATCATTAACATCAGTTTTTATTCTCTTGTTTGGAGAAGGAATCTTATTTAGATATAATGGAAATTTATGAGGGCCCTTTTTACTAAAATGAGGTATTTGTAAAGAATTAGATTATACTACAGGATCTATATGAAGTTTATATTTTTCTTCTCTTGGACTGATGTTCTATTTGAAAATTTTAAAATTGTATGTTGGTACATTTGTAGCCCATACTGTATCAGTACTTTATTCTATGGCTGTATCAAAAGACTTTTTAGTTGGCGATTTCATTGAAACTTTTTCGAAAAAGCTCTAATTCTCTTGCATTCCCTTTAAATTTCTTACCTTCATACTCTGCTATCCTTTCTGAAGCTGTAAGAAAGCCTTTTAATATGGAATCTCTAATAAGTTGAGTGGCTTTTCAGAAATCTTCGGCAATTGAAAATTCATATTATAATTAATTAAGCAAGCCTAGATTAAACGAAATAATTATTATTTAATTCTCAATTATAAATCCCTTCAGAACATTTAAGTATATTAACAGCCGTCTAAATTAGAATGATTTTTCAACAAACTTTTAAATATATGTGTTCATACAATATTTTTTTTTCATTTATGATATAAGTATCTCTAATTCAACTTTTTCCATTTATTGTACTTTTCAAATTGTTTATGCATTCATGTAATTAGAGTCTTATTAATAATAAAATGTTTAATAAATATTCTTTGACTTTCTAATCCAGAACCTTAGAAATGGAGTATAGAGAGAGCTAAACATCAGTTGTGAAAACATAATATACAGCATTTGCTATATAAGTTTGTGTACAATATTTTATAAATTTAGTTATATCTCATACTTTACTCAGCCTATTACTTTCAAAATCGTCCTTACTCTATAGCAATCTTGCTAATTATTTGCTTTGTTTTGATCTTTATAGTTTTCTCAAAGTTTATTATTGACAAGTATGCAAATGCAATCAACCTAATTTTACCTTTTTTACAATTCCTCATAGCGTTTATTCACTTTTTAGATAAGGTATTTCCTGCTGACAGTGATGAGGAGTATTATGAATGGTATAGTGGATTTTCTGCATGTTATTTTCATATGGGTATTTTTATTATTTTTATATTTCAGCCCTCTTTATTTAGGGCTACCTATTGTGGGCTCAAACATTCGTGATTGTTGCAATACTTTTAATATATGTTTTATGTTTTGTGAATTATACATACGTATATGCAATACTGTTACTTGGTTTTATTTCTATCGCAGTCGGAATGATTGCCATCAAATATAATATCGAAAGTAATAAAAGATAATAATTTCTCCATAACAGAGAAAGTAAGAAATGGTTTACGGTATTTTATAAAATAATTTAGATCTTGGATACTATTTTAGAATAATCAATTGTTGTGATTAAACTTGATAAATAATAAGATTAATTAAGAATTCATTAAATGAATAATATTACATCAAGAATGCTACATATTAAAGATGATAATGATTTAAGAACTATTTTACGAAATGTATTTTCAATCTTATTTTAGCTTACCTACATGAAAGATTCAAAGATTTCCAAAAAATAAAATAAAATAACCTTAGAAAGTCATATAAGAAATATGTTACAAAAAAAGTAAGTGGCTACTTCTTCAACACTCTATAAGCAGAGAGGATCATCAGATAAGTTTATTAATACTCTATACTGTTAATCATAAATATTGGAAAATTAATTCAAAGTTCAAATAGTCAACTACTGGACAGATGAATAGTAAATGGTTATAATGGCGACTGAAAATTTAGATGATTTTACTTAAAATTAGGACAAATAAGAATTAAATGTAAAAAATAGGATGATAACCTATTTAGCCAAACATTGCTTGCAAGTCTATTTCAAACAAAAAAATAATAGATTTTCTTAGTTATAATGTATGAATTATTTTGCCTCACTAAATTTGTTTCTCAACCCTTAAGATTTCGAATAGAATAGAGTGAAAACATACACCCAATCATAAATATTACAAACTATTCAATAGATATTTGGGAAGTCAGTGGAGATTATAAATAAAATAAATATTGAGTCAATTAAAGTAGACTTAAATTCATTATTACTTGTTATTTTGACAATCTTTTAGTTTAGATCATCAGATAAAGCTAAAATTAAGTTATCAACAAAAACAGGAGAATTACCTTAACTAAATGTTACTGTAATGTGTATAACAAAATAAATAAGTCAAAATATGAAACTGTATTTTTCAAAGTCTCTTTTCTTTTTTGAAGAAAGTGACTTGAATGTAAATATTGAGAAACTTAAAGAAAATCTCCTAATCTTAGATAAAAAATTAACACAAACACAACCTTTAAAAGCAGTAACCTTAACTTTATTAAAATATATTTTATGGAAATATGGTAGTACTACTCGCGTCACTTTAAATCAAAAGAACTCAATGACTTAGTTTAAATTCTCTTTTTTATGCCAATGATTTTGAATAACTCTGTATTTATATTATTAATAATGAATTCCTCATCAGAAATTTAGAATGCAGAGATTTTCTAAAGTGATGAAGAATTGGTTGCGAAAGCATAATAGGCCAGACAAATTGAAATGCAAAACCTCCAAAGTAACATATCTCAATTGGAAAACGAAATTAAGAAAATGGAAGAAGAAAAAAATAAATATGAAGTTCAATTGGATTCATTAAAAAGTTAAATTAACCAATCAGCAATTATAAAAGAACTTGAGGAAGAAAAAAAAAAATTGTAAATGCTTCAAGCCAAAATTGAATACATAAGGAATAAGATTTAAAATTAAATTTAAAACCCTGATAAAAATTAAGAATAAGAAATAGCAACAGATTCAATATATCTTTAAACATTATTGAAATAAAAAGATGCAAGAATCAAAACAATCAGAAATAAAATAGATTCATTAAAACCAATATCAAATGTTGAAATTAACCTCCAAAAGTTATACGACGATTTAGAAACATCCAAAAAGAAGCTTTAAATACTAAAAGAAACATCATTCGGAAATAAAGAATCAAATTATGAAGAAACCTACTAAAGAATGACAAGAAAATTATAAGAACTTAAGATAAAATAGGAAAAAATGGAAGCAATAAAAGAGTAAATCAAAGAAGTTAATAAATCTTTGAACAAAGAAAAAGATAAATAACTAACTCTAAAATGTAAATTAAAATTAGTAGATACAATTTATTTGCATTATGTGAACCAATGTGAGTAATAAAAGACAATAATTTCAAACTTATAAAATGAAATATAACCTTATGAGAATAATGTATATTGATTATTAAATAAATGTCTCTGTCTTTTTAATTAAAAAATCAAGAACTATTAATTAATCATTTCAAAAATAAAAATATATAGTATTTTCAATTTCTCTTGTAGTATTAGGGTTAAACATAGGAACTTGCTTAATAAATGGGCTATTGAGCTTAGACTTCATGGGCAGAATATCTATTCATTAGATTTTAATGAACTGGCCTGGTTGCTTTAGCAGTCTGTTAATAACTTTGAATTTTATCAATAATGCTTGTATTAAAGCATCTCTCCTTAGGTGATTATTCAATTACTGCTTATCGAAATACCTTTGGTGAAAAATCAATAATTTTAGAATAGTTAACATGTGGTTCTTCTCTTACAACAGCTTATTTTTCTTCACTTTTGAGGCGAATTTCAAGAGATGGTTTATATACTTATGAAGGCTATGGTACATATTTAAAGTTTGTTTCCTAATATTTTAAGATTCTACTCTCTAATTCATTTACATAGACATCCTTTTATTTCATTTATTATTTAATTATATCCAATTCTTTTTTAAGATTTGTGATCTCTTCTTCTTGGAATCTTATGTGTTTTTAAAAATAATCATTTTTTTATGAAAGATGTTAACATTCATAACATTTTTAAATAACATTTCTTTCCTATAGTGGTTTACATTCTGATTTAAATCCAAATGTTATTTCTTTAATATTTTCATTCCTTTTATCTAACTATGATTATTAATTAGCAACATCTTATTTAAATTATTCTTATTTTTTCTCTAATTTTAATAATTCTTATTTCAATTCTTATCTTATATCATCTTCCTTGAATTCTCTTCTATACTCAGATTTATTTTCTTTCTTTACATCAGCTCTAACATCAGGAGTTCTTGGAATATCTCCTTTTGGTTTTGAATCTGATCTTAAATCTAATTTTAAGTCCTATCTAAAATCATTTTTATGTCCAGATTTATATAGATTATCACCAACTTCAGTTAATTTCACTTCTTTTACATTACAAGTTTCGAATTTCATTTATTGATAATCAGAATTTTGATTAGTCAAATATTATTATTAAGTTAAATATTATGGAAGTTATGTAGATTATCTTAAAGCTGAAGTTGGAACTTATGAAGTTTTCATTGTATTAGAGTATACATATGAAGCTGATGATTAATATTATGTTGATTATCTTAAATCAGATTATTTATAGCTTGATCTTGATCTATATTATTCTGAATCTGATTATTAAGATACATATGATCCTTAATCTACAGCCATTTATTGAATAGGTTTTGGTATGTCTTAAATATGACAACATGAAAAAACTATATTTAATCCTGAATATATTTAACCTTCTACTATACTAACTTTTTATAATTAAATTCTATGAGTTTATTATTAAGAGTAATTATCTGGTATTTTATTCATACCAAAAACATACCAACCATCTTAACATTTTAGCATAGCAAAGTTTTCTCCTGGAATTACTTATGTAATCTTCTATCCTTCATCTAGTTTACATAAATCTTCTAAGGGTGTACATTTTCTTGCATATCCCCAACTACCAGTACCCCAAAAATAAATTTTATCTTATTTACTTATTGCTCCACTGAATGTCCCCATTGAAGCCAATATTTTAGATACTTCAAAATTAAGTGGTAATTTAACTGGTTCTTTAATAACTTAATCTGCAAGTCCACATTATCCAAAAAGATTATTTCCTGTCACAAATACCTAAATTGAAATATATTCTTACAGATCCTTTATATAAAAATATTGAATGATCTAATCCAGCAGCCATTTACTCTACAGGTATTCCTAATTTTAAAGGCAGATTTTTAAATCCTTAAACACCTAACTACCCATTAAAGTTTTCTCCCATAACATAACAAGTTTCCTCATATCGAATCAGTGTATGAAAACTTCCACAACAGACTTCCTCTCCTTTAATGTTTAATTCTGTAGGTTTTTCGACATTTTCATTATCCCCTAATCCTAATTATCCCTCTGAACCTCTTCCCCAAACAAAAACTTTATTATCTTTAGTTATGGCTACTGAATGATATAATCCAACAGCTATATGATTTACATTCTTCATGACTAACTGAAATCCTGAGCCTGTAGTACCACGCTACCCAAATTAATTTGATCCATAACTATAAATACTACCATCCTATGTTAATGTTAATATGTGAGATTGACCTGCACAAATCTATTTGACATACCCAGGAACTGTCATTTATGTAGTTTCATTAAAATTGGGAACATTTCTAGGTGTCCTTAATGTTAGAGATCCAGCACTCTCAAATAAATCTGATTCATCATGATTGATGATTCCGTAGACGGTGATTTTTGAAGTCATTAACGGAATATTAATTATATTAAAAATGTAAGACTCGTAAGATTAATATGCTAGAAAAATATAAAAGTAATATTTAATATTATGTAGAGCATGGAGATCATTTACAAACAAGAAAATATTCTAATATTACAAAGATATCATTTTATTTAGATGCAAGTATATATTATACTAATATAAAGAGGAAATCCAGCTCGTTTATTAAAAGCAATCAATCCAAATGAAGCATAATTATTAGATGCTGCTTGTAAAGCACATATTAGGTTTAGATTGGGTGGAGAAGTAATATATTGATCTATTTAGCAATTTCCTCCAATTATATATTATAAAATATACAGTCATGGAGGAGTTGTAGATATGAATGCTTTTGCACCAAGAGATTATTCAGTGATTTAAAGAGATCCTTAACCACACACCAAAGTTGCATATTCAGAGTATAAGAAAAATCAATCTAAATATGATAATTAAGGATGGTATTTGAGATTAGATAATAATGGATGGAGACCAGTAATTATATATTAATATTAGATTTCTAATAAATAATTATAGAAGGCTGATTTTGTTGAATTATATACAGCAAATAAAATTAGATATTATCATCATAAGAAAGATAAAAGAGAAGAAAAAGTAAACAAAAAAACTAGATTAAATAAATTAAAATGGGTTTAGAGTATTAAAAAACAAAAGGATGGTTAACCAACAATTTAAGAATAATAACCCTAAGATTTTTTTACATAAACTAAATAGTATTTAGAAATGGAGGATGTAAAAATATACTAATTATTAGGAAGAATTCGATAAAGAAGTATAAAATTTAATTGATTGGAGTGAAAATTTGGATTATGATAAATATATGTCAGAATGGTTTTAATTATCAACATCTAATGCTAGTGAAAACTATGTTGTTTAATAGATTAATGTACATTTTATAATTAAATAGTAAACCAAAATTGATTCAGTCTTAAAAAGCAGCTGAAAGTCTGAAAATATTCTCAGTAAATTAATTCATAAATTTATCTTTTCTTCTTTCTTTTTCTCTTTAATAAGAACAGCTTTTTGGCCTTTCGCATCCTATTTTATATTATTTTGTATTCCATTATTCTAATGATTTCATCAATTTTTTTATTTCTCCTTATTCTTCTGATTAACGTTTACAAGTTTCTTTTATTTAATCAACCACATGATTAGAACTTATACTGATAGAAGTCTTTGGCCTCTCTGTACAACATCTAGACTTTACAACATATGTTTGACAACTTTGATCTAAGGATAGCTTTCTTGTTTTAGTTGATAAGGGAACTTCACCAAGTTACAGGATATAATTTTTGCCCTTTATCAGATTGTATACTTTTCCATAAGAATTGTTGATAAATCGTCCTCTATTATCCTTAAAATGATTAACTGTTTTTGTACTGATAGTAGAATGCTTAACTTAGAGATTTTTTCTCTATTATTCATTTCTGTACAATTTAGAATATAAATGCTTTTTTTTGAAGTGTTCTAGTCTTTCTGGAGAAATGATTCCAGTTGCAGCAAATTTAAACTTTATTTTACTGTAATCTAAATTAATCTTCTTTTTATATATTTCGAATTCATGGTCAGGATCAAAATGACTCTCAAGAAATGTAAATTTATTTTACATAAAAAATTAATTTATTCATTTTTTCCAATTCATAATATTTAGCAAGGAAGCAATCATTAGCGCATTGCCAATTATTCTGCTACTGCTAATAGGAACATTAAAGATTAAAAAATCTATTAATAAAGCAAAGATTATCTAACTTTAACTTAAATTCGATATTATTGATAAATTTCCATTTCTGAGAGATGTTAAATTCAAAATTCCTTGTATTTGACTACCTACTGCTACTATTAATATTAAAAGTATTCCCCTTAAATCTGGTACAACAAAATTATATTCTTATTTTCCGATTATCAATGGCAACATTATTCCGGGTATCATCTAAAACAAATTTTAATATTACGAGATAACAATAGAATCCACCTATATATATAGCTACCATATATACTTAAGAGCTGATAGTAGCCACTAAACAATTTTGTATTCCTTGACTTATAGAAGCAAGTAGTACTAAAATTAAGCCAAAATAGTGCGAGTAATCGTTATTTTAATTTTAGCATTTACTTTATGCAATAAACCATAAACTTGCAAAACTTAATACTAGGCTTGATGCTAATTTTAGTGTCATCTATTCAGTTTTCTATAAGTAAATAGATATTAGGGATGTCCAAAAAGGAGCTAATCTTGTAATTAGAAATGCTTCTGCTATAGTAATATATTGAAGACTAAAAAAGAAAGCAAATGATCCTAAAGAACTCATGATTCCCCTTATCACTAAACTCTTGACTATTTCTTTTTTGTAATCATAGACTTTTATCTGCAATTAGTTTAAAAATATATATCCAAAAATTATACTAAGCATGGACCTAAGGTAAATGAATTATGAGATAGGCATATCCGTTATGAGTTTGGCAATCGTAGCTGTTATTGTTGTAAGGAATGCGGCTGTCAATTATTACAGAACTGGTATTATCATTTATAATTAAACAAAAACATAACAAATTCATTGGGTAAGTTCAATTGCAATTAAGACTTAACAGACCTTATTCAGGAATTAGGTCGAATTTGATCCTCAAAGAATCATATTAACAATATGAGAAACAATTTCAGATTTTCTTAAAAAAACAGTTTCAAATTTGTTACAAAAAATTTTTGTATAAAATAATTAGAAATAAAGCTCTCTAAAACTCATGTAATTTAGATTTTTCTTAGGTCTAAACACTGTTCCTAATATTCACATTTCATATCCCAATATATATAATGCTGCTCAAAACTATTCTGCTTTTATAATTAAACATATTTATATTAATTAAATTTTTATGACATAACAAACAGGGTTATTTAGTAAAGAAGAGAGCTCTTGTTAAAAACAATAATAAATATGTATTTATTCTTAAAAACACTTTAAATTCATTTCTTAGATTTCTTCTGCTTTTCAAATGCTTCTCTTAATTTTCTGTCATTTCTTTGAATATTTTCTAAGAGTTCTTTATTTATCTAAGCTTGTGGTATATCTCCAGCTTTTAGTGATTATAAATCAGATCTATTTTTATGATCACTTTCTAATGGTTATTTATCCATTTTAATTTTGAATGGGACGACATACCTGTAATCCCAATATCTGACATTATCAAAATTAATATATCCAATATATGTTCCAAATACTGTTGATATTTTTTAACCCTTGCATGTGATATCAGCTTAAAAGTAATCAGATGTTCTATATATTTTTATATAAATACCTTTTTTTAACTTTTCCAATATCAATTACACATTTTAGTCCATTTGGTTTATCTTCAAATGTAATTTTATTGATTGATTCTTATCTCAATTAACCAAAAAATGTGCCACTATATAATTCATTAGGAAAATCAAAATCAATCTTCTAACCATCTTTGAAAACAATAGATCTTTTTCCTTTATTAATAATCTAAATAGATGATAAATATACAGTGACTGAATTTAATCCTGCTCTTCCTTCAACCAAATAATATCCATAATATCTATACATTTTGTTTGGTCCATATACTAGGAAATAACTGACTGGAGGATGATGTGTAATTTATTCACAATAAACTTATGTACCATCATTATAAGAGGCTTGTAAAGTTTCTCCTAAAATAGGATTAAGCTATGTTTAAATGTGTATGTTACAGGCTTTAAAAAAGTGTTAGTCCAAAAGAAGGATGAGAGAGTAGCTGTAATAACTAGTTTAAATCTCTCTAAGAAATCTGGTGTCATGGAGGCCTTAGTAATGTACAATGGAAATATGGATGCTACATAAATTAAAAAAAATACTTGCATGAACTGCTGTTTCTAAGGCAGTTTTAGGAATCATCACTCTAATTGGAAAACTAACTTTAGTTAAGTTCAATGATCCAGACAGTATTTTTTTACCAATTTACTTTACCATCTCCTTACCAACACTTCTAGCTTTAGTGACTACTTTCTTATCTGCACATATTCTTCCTCCTTTTTCATAACCTTCTGGATGTCTAACATCTTCTTCATTAGGGAAAAATTTAAATGAAAGTGTCAATTGTACCATATCATCTCCTGGAATGTCATGATATCCTAGATACTCCAATTTATCTGGATCTGCTATTCCTTCATTCTCTTTATCTTATTCCTGCACTTATGTCATTGGATCAAAACCTTTAGCCTCTAATTCTTTATCTTCATTTGTCACAACTTATGTCTCATCCTAATAACTTATAATTTTATTGAACTTCAACAAAATCACTTTCATCTTTTTCTTCAGGTTGATTTGCTTCAGGCTTCTTCTTTTTGAACCAACTAAGCATTATTTATTACGATAAAATAAATATTTAAATTGTTTATATATATACTAGTCAAATTGATTTCTCAATTTTTAAAAGTTAGATACTGTAATAATTGAAATCCTATTACATTAACTCTCTTAAGATAGTTTTTAAACATTCTTTTAATTTTATTCCTTATTCTGGTACTTTACTGAGATCCATTCTCTGAAAATAATTAAACCATTCAATTTATCTGCTTGCTTTTATTCTCAAGTTTTCTGCTCTCTAACTTAGAATAAACTCTCTTTTTGCTATTTTCATTTAAACTTCTCTTAATTCATCTTAGAATATTTAAAGTTATTTTTTATATTCTACATCTACTTCTTTAGTAATTTGAATAGCCTCATCACTAACCTTTAAAGATGAATTATTAGCCTTTAAACCAGATACACTATCAATTGTTGATGCTGTAGGATCTCGTTTTATTTTTGATCTAGGAATTAGATCACAAAAATTAGATTCTTAAATTAGTAAAGCCATTATATATTCACTTTACTCTTCTTAACTTTGATTAAAAAGAGTATCAGCAGTATTTAAAATTAAGTTTAGTGAATTTTAATTTGAATATTCACTACTTGTGTTTATTGCTTTTTTAATTCTTATCATATCTTGATTTTTTTAATTTTTTACTTCTTTAATCAATCTAGCTATTTTATATTTAATAGCCAATTCTTTAAATTCGACTTCAAAATACCAAGTAGGATAGGCAAATTAAAATTCACTCAACTTCTTATCAATATTTTAATAAAAGTCTTAACTATTTTAATAATTCAAATCATCTATAAATTTTTCAAGTGGATTTGGATTTTAATCAATCATTTTATTATCAAATAAAAAATAATCTCTATGACCAATCCAATGTATATTACACTCATTTAAATTTGCATCAATTATTGAATTTATGTAATCATAAATCAATTGAAAATCATTCTTCCAATGAAAATTTCTATAACTATCTAAAAGAACTTTTTAAACTTCTTCTGTCAACATCGTTTAACACCATATTCTCATCATATATCCTATTAATTTAATATGAGGAATTTCTTCAACATTCTTGAAATCAAAATAATCTTTATAAAGATTTTAAATGAGATCACCTAAGACTTCATATTTACAATTATGATAATTCATTATTTTCTAAAATTTATGATACAAATACACATATAATTTAATATTATATGCATATTCCTATTATTTGTAATTAGTAAGGAAAATCTCCTGGTAAAATTAAGAAATATGAGTTATCTTTGCAAACAACTCACAACACTACTTTAATAACTAATGTTATGGTTAAAGTTTTAGTCCTCTAAAATAATCTACAACACACCATCTCAAACAAATGAGGGAATATAAATCTCCATCTAATAATGGTATTTTTGATTAATCAAAGTACATTTGTTCTTATTTCCCTTCATAGTGATCTCTTCTTTTTTAATATTTTGGTAAAGCCAATGCTAATTAGAACCAACTTGAAGTATAATTGGCTATTGAGTCGTTATGCAAGATAGCCAATGGTTCTGTAAATTCAACATTTACATCAATTTATGGTTAATGGCTCTTCCTTTACTGTCTATTAGGATTCTCTAAATGAAATTATTCTGAACGAATCAATTGAAAATGGTTTGAGCAAAATTTACAATCTAATGAAGTTTATTATTGAAGAAATTATTGTTAAGGCTGAATTTATGGTAAAGTGAGATCATTGTATGAGATATTACTGTTAGTTGAGACTTAACCAGGATGACTTTCATTTGGCCTTTCTGGAACATCCTGGAAACATTTTGCAGCTAAATTTCCCATATGAAAAATATAAATATTCTTTGTAGAATTAATTAATTTCTGCATTCACTCCAATTATGATGCATCACATAGGCCATAGAATTTGATTTGTATCTTAATAAATAATTTCATAATACGAAATAAGTTATCAACAAGAAGGAGAGTCCCATACATAATAGAATTATATTAGTTTTACTCTTATCTTAAAGGATATTTATTAGGATTGGATTTATATTTTGTCGCTTGTGTTAATGTTTAATTTAATTTCTAATATCTCTATTTATACGTTGAGGAGTCGCATATTTTGATCCAGATATTGGCTTATAGGGTTTAAACCTATATTCAGTTTATGGAGGATTTCGATTTTCTTTATCCTCCTTCATTTCACTTCTTAGTTAATAATTATGAGCTTTGTCTATAAGTTCTTTAAGACTGATTCTCTAATTTTCATCAATTACTAACATATTTTTCACTAAAAATTTTAAGAATTTACTTTAAACTGTCAAAAATTGATTGTTTAAGAATTGTGCTATATTGATTTATATCATTACTTATAAGTTTATTTTCGATATCCCTCAATAAATCATGTGTATTGTATCCTATAAAGGGTTATTCCCCTTTTATTAATTCAAAAAGTAACACACCAAAAGACCATATATCAGTCTTGGGAGAATATGTTTAACGTTTTAACATTTAAGGTGATTAATAACATGGCGTTCCTAATATACTATTCATTTATTCCTATAAAATTATGCATAATATTACTTAATCTATATCACCTAAAAACTTTGATAACCCAAAATCTGCTAGTTTATACTTTCCATTATGAATCAGTACATTTTCAAGTTTGATATCTCTATGAATGATATTTCTTTAATATAAATAAGTTAATGAGTCTAGCAATTACCAAAAAACATCTAAAGCAAGCTTCTCATATTATTTATGATATGTTTGTGTATCAGGAAATGTTACTTTTAATTATCTTAACTTCTATTTAAGGGTTCCACCATTACAATATTCCATAAATATATAGATATTTTATCCATCATAATATTATTTCATCATTTTTACAATTGAAGGATCATCTAAAGTACTCATTATTGATAGTTCTCTATCTATTAGTTATCTTAACTTGCTTGAATAATTTTTGGAGGTTTGGAGGGAACTAGTATATTGTAGGAAAATACATAATTTTACATGCACATTCTTAATAATATTCATTTACAGCTAGAAATACATTCCCAAACCCACCTTTACCTAAAAGTTTATCTTTATTGATTTAATAGTTCAAAATACGCTAGTTCATGAATTTAAAATTATAAATTATTATCAAATTAATTAATAATATCACTTTGCATCTTTTTAAAAGCTAATATATTCTTAGTATTATTTTTAAGTTAAGCATGGTTTTACTTTTTCTATTGCTTTCATAAAATCCTCTAATCTAACTGGCTATATATCTGATTCCCTCATAGACATAATCATTTTTTTATCAATATTATCTCTAAATGGTTACATACAAGCCTCCTTAACTACTGCTTTTATATCACTTGCAGAATATCCTTCATATACTGATAATTTACCTTTTAATTTTTGTACTATTAAATTAAAAGATCCTTCTAATAATGAATGCTTTATAGACTACATCATAGTTTTTAACATTGCCATTCTTGCTTTTTCATCTGGTTAATCAATTAAAACTTTAACTGTCTATCCTTACATAAAATAATACGAATCTTCTTAAAACTGCTGCATCAATATCTTATGGTCTATTTGTGGCAGCTATCAAGTACACTCTATCCTGATCTGATGTTTACATTCCATCAAACGAAACCAGGAATTCTGTTTTAAGTCTTCTACTTGCTTCATGTTCTTCACTAGATCTACTTGATAATATAGAATCAATTTCATCTATAAAAATAACCTATATTAATTAGTCGAATACTGATGGTTAAAATTTAAATGCTATTGTAAAAAGAGCTTTCATTAACTTTTCTCCTTCTCCCAAATGTTTTTATACCAAAGTTGATGCACTTACATTAAAAAAACAACATTTTATTTAATTAGCTACTGCTTTTGCTAATAAGGTTTTACCATTTCCAGGTGGACCATAAAATAGAATACCTAAATTCCGTAAAATTGATACCTTTAGGAGGTGCACGAATTCCAGTGAAAATATCAGGTCTCAAGTTGGGCAAGACAATGACTTCCTCTAATTAATTTTTTATGTTTTCTAATCCTACTATGTCATCGAATTTAACATCACATTTCCTTATCATAGCTGTTTCAATAATCTATTTAAAATAAGGATCAGATGCAGCCTATATATAATATATTCTATTACTATTTATTTTTGCATTTGATCAATTCTTTTTGAACATTCCTCTGCACAATTAAGTGCTTTGTTTAAGTTTTCAAAGGCTAAAGGTTTTTCTATATCAACAATTTCTAATGTAAAACCAAATAAGTACTATTACTCTTAATCAATGGTAGCAATGATTAAGAGGCATTGACTAAAATAACTTTTGATAATGGATATTATTGGTTTTAATAATAGTTGATTCCTTTCTCAATTTGATTATAAATAAAAGCTGTTTGATTTTCTTCTGATTTTTAAACTTATGGTGCTGACTTTCTTATTGGTGATCTAGGTATTGGAGATCTTGATTTTCTTTTATATTTTTCCTCCTGTTCCTTTTTGAGCTCAACCTACATTGTGTGGAATTTTGAGTTAAAATATTTAATGAAATAGTAGTAAAAAGGATAAAGGAAAAGAGCAAAGAAAGGAGATGTGTAAGGAGACTTTAAATGCACTTATTAAGGATGCGGTAAAGAATACTTAAGTTATCCTGCACTCTATACACATATTAAATCAAAACATGGTGATTAGTTTTTAAAAGGAATGGAAAGACCAAAAACATAAGGTAGTAGAGGAAGACCTCGAAGAGATGAAGTAATTCAATCACTAAATTAAGTTAACAACACCTTAAGTAAATGAATAACCTCCTTTGTACTTAAGAATTTAAATTGAAGCCAAACAATCTGTTGATGATTTTCTATTAGAGTTGGTGGAATCAAAATATAAACAATTATTGTAATCAGAGGCTGAAATGATTTCAAAGTAATTTATTTAAATATTAAGTGATGAGATTCGTAAAACTATAGATCAAGTAATGTAATTTATTTAACATAATTCAAATGGAAGTATTTAAGACTCATTCATAGAAACATTAAATTAAGTTTTAAACACAAAAGAAATGAATTATGTTGTGCAAGATAATATTATTAAGATAAGTTGTGATGAAGCAATAAGTCTTTTTTTAAAAGAACTGTCATATACTCTCAATTTATCATTTTTGGCAAATATAGCTTATTTTCTCTTAAGCTTTAGAAATTTTGCTTTTTAATTACATTAAGTTCAACCATCTACTTAGCCTACAAAATTTGGTGAGTTTTTAAATGATTTTATGGAGAAGAGGTCAGAATATTTTAATGTAGAGACTTTACAATAATTTTATGAAGAATTAAAAGAATCAGAACAGTAATATAATTATATAATATTAGGGTATTTTTGATGGATAAAGCAGAAGATCTC
Source organism: Paramecium caudatum (assembly GCA_000715435.1). Taxonomy (NCBI): domain Eukaryota; phylum Ciliophora; class Oligohymenophorea; order Peniculida; family Parameciidae; genus Paramecium; species Paramecium caudatum. The sequence continues at coordinate 217,251 of JMSD01000039.1, forward strand.
TAAAGAAAAATTGGTTTACATTTTTGCAATTGGCTATTTAGTTCAAGATACACAAGCCAGTAGCTGAAATTATAATGATATTAATTTTATTGATTCTATATTAACATTTTTAAAATGTCAAAAATTCTATTAGAACTAAGGGTTAACACATACATTCATGGCAATATAGATTGAAAACATCTATACAATATATGGAGTTGTTGTTTTCTAATAGAAATAAACAAAATGATTAAGAAATTCTTTATTATATTTATTTAAAGATTCTACAAGAATTGTCCAAGTTTATTCAATATAGAATAAAACAGATGTTCATTGCATAAATAATTTAAATCAATAACTCCATTAGTATATTGAATCGGGATCCAGCTGATAATCACTTCTTTCTCGTTGATCACTCTCAACTGAATTTTGAACTTGAGTTTAGGACTCTTAATTCGAAAACTTAGAAAGCCAATTATCATAAGGGTACATTTTATCTAATTCTTAGATTAGATTAGGAATATAATTGATGTACTATTATTTTGACTCCTAAGACTTGATCTTTGAATTTGTGAGTACAGACTCTTCAGCATAGCTTTAAAGGAATTGCTTCCAGTATTTTTATGTTTAAATCTTAGCTTCATTGTTGAATTCATCATTCATCTCTTCTTTTGAAAATAGATCTTGAAGATCACCGAGTTCAAACTTCTTCTACCTGGAATCTTTTGATTTTTTAGTGTCTTTTAAGTACTTTACTGCCACTTTTAGCTTGCATTTCACTGACCAATGAAGGAATTGATTCATCATAAAAGGAACGATCCTTCTTCTAAACATTTCTTCCCTATTAACTGACTTTTTCTTTTTAGCCAGCTTCTCTATATACTCTATAATGTTTGGTAGGAAACTTTCATTCAAGCAAATACAAACTTTATCACCTTTTCGTTCTATTTCATAAGCAAATTCAGATATCATAATTAAATAATTGCTTAAAAAGTATCCTCAAGACTATTATATTCGAACACTACATCGGAAATGGTCAGATGCCTTTGGAGAATTCTATTAGCGAATTAATGGAGAATATTATTATGGAATGACTATTTAATTAAGACTAATCTATTAAAAAAGTAGGTATTTTGTATTAATAAAGGTGTATAACCCTACCTACCTTGGTTGTGGAGACATACAATTGTCTGTAAAAAATTATAGTATTTAAGAAATTTAAGCTCTCTTTTCATAAAGTTCATAAAATGGCTACCCTTACTTAGCCTTAAAACATTAGTCATTAAGATAGTCATCTAATTGTATTAATTAATGAATTTTTTTCTGATTTTAGCAGAATTAATTCACTTTTTATCATTTTTTTTACTCCTTAAAAAAGTAAAGACTACAAGAAGCTGCCTTGGCATATCATACAAAACACAAGAAATCTATTTTATTGTGTTTATCACTCGATTTTGTGATTTAAACATTCATTTTGAAATGATTGATTATGTGATGAGAATATTTTACCTAGGTTGCACAGGTGTCCTAATCTATATGATTAGATTCCAAAAACCATTTAGCCTAGTAATATAATTTCATTTATTTTAGACTTACCAAGTTGAATAAGACTAATCTCCTTTGTATAAATTCATATACCCTACTGCAATTTTATTAACACTATTTATTCACACAGGAGATAGTGTTATACAATGGAGTTAATCTTTTTCAGTATGGTTAGAGGCTCTTGCTATAATTCCATAGTTGAATCTGATGCGTAAAATAAAAGAAGTTGAAAATTTGACAGGATACTATGTTCTATTCCTAGGAATATATAGAGGACTCTATATGATAAGTTGGTATTGCAGAGTGTTCCATGTTGGTTGGTGGTGCTCAACAACTATTTTTGGAGGTACTTTGGCTGCTTTGGTTTATGCAGATTTTTTATTTCTTTACATAAAAAACAGAGGAAAATTTAGAATAGATGTTTGATGTATACATAATTAAAATAAATAAAATATAAAAATCAACATAACCCTGCCTTAATAAATGGTAGCCATTAAATGAGACGTAATTAAACCTCTTTATGAACACTATTATCACTATATAAGTATACTTATTCAGTAAATCTTTAAACTATGGTATTTTACACTTAAGTTTATAAACTGTTCTACATAATTCAAATTAATCATCAAGGGATTACTATTATACATTTGAGTCTATGAGTGAATTAATTTCTTCTGCTTTTGCTTGTAATGCTTTCACAAAATCATAACAAATATTTGGAGATTTTATTGTAAAAAGTTCATATTCTTTCAATTTTACTTGAATATCTGATAAATTAGGTTTACTATCATAATATTGCTAACTTAACTAATTTAATTAATCATAAATATACATTTTAAGTATAAATATCTGTTATATCAACAAACATATCTCTTATTTCAGCATCCCAATGTTATATTTTTGTTAGTGAAATTTTTAATTCATTTAATTTAGGAAGAGTAAATTTAATATCAGATTATAAAATTTATTATTTTACTTCTCTTTCAAATTAATTTATTAATTGTTCATATTACTCTATTGTTAATGATTATTTTATTTATGATTATAATTAATTATTCAAATCTGATTAAACTCTTAACATAAGAATAGTTTTAATAATTTAATAATCCATTTCTGATAATAAATCAGGATTTGATTCTTTAATGACTTAAAATAATTATTCTGTTTTTTCTAGTTATGTCTTTTTAATTTATTTAGATTTAAAGGTTGCCTTACTCTACAATAATTCATTAGCTGTATGTAAAAATTCTTTTTAACTTATCAATTATAGTAATTATTTAGTTTAAGGTAATGCAATAGGTAACCATTCACTTTCTGAATAAAGTGCAATCAATTCATTCAAATTCAATTATTTATTATTATCATATTTATTTATCCATTCTTCTACTCTTTATTACAATAATTCCAATAATTCAAGTTCAACTAGTTAGGCTGGTAAACTTTTGCCAATTTTTACAAATTCTTTAAAATCAGCAAAAGTTGGCAATTCAAAACCTGAATATATGTAATCACCAGCAGTAGGTAAAACATTTTTCTCAAATTAAGCCTTTTATTTAACATATTCATCATAAAGTTCAGTTCCTTCAAGATGTTTTTCCCAAAGTGTTTCATTTAAGATTAAAAATGGTACATTATTCTTTTATAAACAAACTACATAATATAAATAAATACTTCTACAATTATATCTATCTTATTATTCTTTTTATTTCTTTATTCCCATACATTCATAATGATACCATTAATCACAACTATCACAACATATCATAAATTTAACTTATAATTGCAATTTGGCATGATGAGAATAAAATTATTCAACATTTTTTTCTTCCAAACTTTTAATTATCTAAAAATCAGTTATTGCTGATTCACCACCCTATCTACAAGTACAATAAATGATTTCTGAGCCGTACAAATTTAACAATTCTTGTGATGAGGATCTAAGAAATTCTAAAAAGTTTGCACTGCCTGGTTCATTCTCAACCTATGGGGGTAGTTTGCGATTTAATACTCTCTTATAGCTTCTTTTTATTGGCTTCTTCAACGCTTACATGACTGGATCGGAAGGCATAATTTCATGAGGAGATTACCTAAATGCTTTACCTAATGGAACATTTGCATCATAAAATGCTATACTTTCATCTTACATTAACTTTGATACTTGTTTTACTCTTTTAGAATGTTTTACTGATTAACTTTCTTGATCTTAAGTTGGTTGAGATTCTTCTTATGATTTTACTTTGAATTTGTGCAAAGATTTTTATATTTTTTTTTTAACATTACCTTATGATTATACTGATTATAATTGTGGTTATGATTGCTATTGAGGTTAAGGTTTTTCAATATTGAATTCTTAAGGTTAAAGTTAATTCAAATAATCTAAAAATGGTTTTAATTTTTATATCATTATGATGTTTTTCAATCTTGGAATATCATTTATCATATCTTAAGCCATTTAAATCCAATTATTTATTACCCTAAACTTTTTAGCCATTACATAAAATTGAGGCATGAAAACCTCTGAATAATGAGTTACTTCTTTTACACTTTGCACTTATAATGCAATTTATGTTTCATTATATATTTAAACAAGTTTTTCAATAGAACTTAATAATTCTTAACTCAAATAATTCTTACTTATACCCATTAATACCAAACATAACATTTCAGGAACTTTGAAATAATATAACAATTCTCCAGTTAAAGTATATGCATCCTATTATTATTCCAAATTTGATTTTTTCTTTTTCTTTGATTGCTATTAATCATTTAAATTTGATATTTATTATTACCAATTTATAAATTACTGAGTCCATTCTTCAATTTATCTATATACATCATCATTTTAAACTTCTTTTTAATAATCTTTGAGTTTTTATATTTTTACATATTATATTTTCTTAAGTTTATTTTCATCAATTGAATTGAGTTATGCTAAATAACTATTAATAGTATTCTGATGAGTTAAGTAAAATTATTATGCTAATTTTGATAATTTTTAACCTTCTTTCTTCTTTTTATTTAAAGGATTTTATGAATAGATATTTTGCATATCCTCTTTAAGTTATTTTATAGATTCATCAGTTTCTAAAGCTTTTAAAATAGTTTCAAATAAACTTTCTTTAGATGTAATAGTGGAAAGAATCCAATTCACTTTTAAACTAGATGCATGTGATAGTTATAGTTCTTATACTAATTATTCATCCACTGGTAATTTAGAAGATTCATCCAATAAAGTTCGAATCCATTCTTGATTTTAACTCTATAAAGCTTCTTTCGCTTCCTTATTCCACTTATCTGTATGTATTGTCAATGCTTATATAACTTATAAATCTTTGCTACCATTAACAAAAGGGGATTGGAATTTCTGAAGTTTCTCTACTTATTCTAAAGTAGTTAATGTTCCATTCTTCTAAATGAACATTTTACATATTGTATCTATACCATCAATTTATGTACTGATATCATCATTTAATCTAAGTGTTTATTTAATAATATAAACTTAAGCATACCAATCTAAAATTTATAAAATTATTTATCTAACTTTATTCATTAGACTAAGTTCTGTTTTATATCTCAAACCTTCTTTAAATAATTCCCATAATTTATTAAATGATTTATTTTGATTTGTTTTTCTTAAATTAGCTTATTATTAAAATTATTTACAATCAATTAATGATATCAATTAATCTTTCCATTCCTTTATTCTTTCAGCTATTAAGCTCATCTCCTATAATTTTTATGGTTCAAGCTAATTAATAATATCTTAAGGTGGTGATGTTAGTGTATTTGGATATTATTACAATTCAAAATTATCATTATAAACATCAATTAAAGTAACATTTTAATGATATTCTAAAATTTCATCAGCCAGTTAATTCCATTCCAGTACTTTTTATGTTTAATTTTAAAGATATTTTAGTTCATCATTTATTATTCCTCTATTAAGAAGTTATATAATCTATTAATTTGCATACAAATGTTATCTTTCAGCCATCTTTTGTTTAATTGATTCCAAAATTTATGAATAATCTATCATACTTTAAAGTCTCTCTTAAACATCAAGATAAAATGGACAATCAAGAACTTCTCCTAACAAACGTTATTAGACATCTGTATCATCTATCTACATTTTAGCCTTCTCATTCAAATCTAAAGCCTAGAGATAAAGCTCATTAAAATTTTCAAAATCATCACAACTTACAATAACATTATTTATCTAAGATGCAAACAATCCAGCTTATTAAAGTGTCATTTTCTCTGTTTTCTCACCTTAATTTGAAATTTATTATCCTAATCTGGTTTTAGTTTGTTAAATTTTAGTAAACTTATTGATCCTTTCTGATATGTCTAAAATGAAGTCATACAATCGTTTATGAAGTAACTCAAAAGCCTTTATTTCTATTGGTAATTATTTGTATTCCTGATTATAATTAGCAAGAACCTTAAGCTAAATCTTTTCCCCACTAGGGTTATTAATTAATTTTTCAAAAACTTATTCAAAATTCTGATTATCATCAAGAGGAATAGGAAGCTTTTATAATTTTGAATAGAAAATTTCTGACCTTTGTACTTATTCTCGAAGTTACTAAATCTCTGTTGTGATGACTGGTATTTGATCTTCGTACTTTTCTAAGCTTTAGCGTAGTTTATCTAATGTTTATTTTTCTTTAGGTAATTTATTTAATTATCTTTATATTTACATTGATTGTTAATAAATATGTTTAATTTATTCTGGGACTTCGTATTTTAATGATTATCCTAAATCTAATAATTATTGTAATTAATTGAGATGTACCTTTTATTTACTATTAATCAATTCTGTTAAATCTTATTTCCACTTATTTTATTACATCATTTTATCTTCATTCAATTTGCTGATGTATTGCTCAATTTTTTCATTCATATATTCATCAGTGAATTACAATGAATGACGGTGTTTAAATTGGTTATAGACCAACAAGGTAGGGAATAGTAAGTAAAACTTTGCTTTTACAATACTGTAGTCCATGCTTTTTAAAAACATTAATGCCCTCTCATTGACTTGTTCTTAGGTTATTGTTAGTCCACTTAAAATTAGTCCATCCCCACTAAATCCTTTATTTTTCTTTTTTGTATCTTCTAATGAGACTTCATCGACCTGATTAAGAACTAATGATTATGCAAATAGTAGATAGTCATCAATGTTGGGCAAATTTGTAATTTTATCTGTTTGGAATAGTAAACTTGGTTTCTATAATATAATTTGAAACTTACATGCTTTGTGAAAGAGTCAACAATTCTTTCTGGTTTATCTGGGACAATAGCTTAACATTTCTCATCAACTATAATTAGTCTTTTTTGATGTAAGAATCGATTTTATTGATGAACTTCTTAAGGTCGTACTTCATTCTATTGATCCTCGATCTCCATTGGTTGCATGTGTTCGTCTATGAAACTCATTACTATGAAATTAAAATATTGTAGTATTATAAACTAACTATATATAGTGTCTTTTTTTTGTTTACAAATTAAATATTCAAACTAAAAGCTATTATTGCACTTCCTTCTATAATTCAATCGTTGATAAAACTTAGATTTTTCTAAACTCATCACTGATATCTTCCTTTTTACATAATTTTTCATAATCTCTACAATTTAGCAGTCTTAAAATGTATATTAACAGATCTTGGTTTAGAGAAGATTTATATTCTTAGTGAATGTATAAAATATATTGCTACAAAGATTCTTTAAATATTTGTTAAAATTCCGATGTTTAGGTCAACTAATAAATTTCTTTTTACCAAGTTGGTTAAATGTATTTATTGAGTTTTTCACAATTAGCTCTATATGGTTATATAAATCATACTATACAGTTTGAAATTCTATGGTTATATGAATATGTAATAATTCATTCTCTTCCTCAAATTCTCTCATAAAAGACTTAAATAGGTCATTTTTCATTAGATTATTATATTATGGATTACTTTTTATTGTCTATCTTAATTTTAGATGCTAATAGTATATTTATTTCATGAGCATATAACTAACAAAAATAGATCTAAATATTTATTTATGATTGATAGTTCTCATTTAGTTATAAGTTATGCTAATCCATGTTATAGGAAACTTTTATTTAACATAATCATTTATTATAGTACTTTAGATTTCCTCAAGTGATTTCTCTACTTGATATTCTTCTTTATGTTAAACCATCAACTCTTGAGTATTCAATGGTTGTGGAGTAGGAATTGGTTTATCTTATATAATAGGGGTAGAATCTTATATTGTATTTTTTTTTTAATTCTGCTCTATAACTTAGTCTTAGTCAAAATAATTTGCTTTTTCAGCCTTTTCATAGAATAATCGTGAAGCGTAAGGATCAATATCAGCTAAATATTCGGTTTTATCTTTCATCATCATTACTAAATAGTTCATAAATATACATGAGCTTTATCCCATAAATATTCTATTATTAAATAGCTCTGTCCACTTTAATCTTTATTAGGGATCATATTTAAGCATTTATGTTAATAATGTAATGATATTAGGATCAACAGGTAAACCACCTTAAAGTTTGAATTTAGGAGGATCTTGATATTAATAATTATATACTAGCATTTTTAACTTCTGATAAGAATACCTTATCATTACAAGAATTAAATGGATTTGTTTCAAAAATCATTTAATATAGGATGACTCCTACTGCAAACATATCCGAAGATAGACCATAAGGCTTTCCTTCTACTACTTCAGGTGCCTTGTGCCCAGGAGTGCCCAAATTTAATTACGTTAAACTCGTCTACCCAGATAGAATAAGCAGAATACATAATTCTTAAACATATGGCAAAATCCAAAGTCAGCAATTTTTAGTACATCACCATGTACCAAAATATTGGCCATTTTTAAGTCTCTATGAACAATTTTTTCCTCATGTAGTGCCTTCATTCCTTTCAGAATTTGTTTGAAATAATTCAAGGCTATTCCTGAAGGAAATCTACAATTTCTCTTCATCCATAAATCTTCTAAAGTTCCACCTTACAATTTTTAATATTTTTACTGTCACAATATTCTAAGATAAATAAACCTTAATTATCTTCTTCAAAATATTCAATTAATTTAATGACATGCAATGATTTTAATCTCATTAATGCTCTTTTCTCATTTTCCACTAATTAACCAACTAGACCACCATGTTCTTTATATCGCGAAAGCAGAATAGATTTTACTGCAACTATTTCACCATCATTTCGTATTGCTTTATAAACCTAATTATCTTATAAAAAATAAAAACCACTCCAAATGATCCTCTTCCTAATTCTTCTTAAAGAGTATAGTTTCTATATTTTATTCCTCTCATTAAAGTTGCATGATTTTCCTACATTTATATAATTATTAAAAATCATTTTTTTATAATAATTATCAAATTCCTTTTGTTTAGTTCAGGGATTCTTAAAAGTCTTTTCTCACCTATTCTTGATTTTAGATTTCAAGGCGAGATATTTTTAAATCAAACTACAAATCTTGTTAAAGTCTATCAATATCTGAACTTTTATTTATACAGTATTTTCCACATTAAATAATGTGATAAACATTATGTGTTATTACTTAATTCTAACATAAATATTCTTAAATAGCCAAACAAAAGATTATTCCAAATTTCAATCCATCAGTTACATTTTATTTCTTTATTTAATCAAATCTATTGTCCCCACTTTATTTAAGTTAAGTAGCAATATCTTCTAATTAGAAACCTACCACATCTTAGAGCTCTAACGTTTTCATAAATTATGTTTAAAAATCCCTTACATCATCTTCTAAATCTTTATCAAGCTTGTTCTTATCAATTTTTTGTTCAATTTCAACTAATGTTTTTTCAGCCATGAATTATATTTTTTAACAAATCAAAGCAAAAATCATGTGTGCCTTAATTTACAAGCTAGTAATCTCATGGAGAGTATTTGAAAAATAGTATATTTAGTTAATTTTTCCATTTATTTATTTGATTTCTAAATCAATCTAACTTTTCTTTTAATTAAGTATTTTGAAATTTTCATCTTGATCTATCCCTTTAATTTTATCTGAAAAATCAATAACTGGTTTTATTTCTTTTAATGGTTAAAATTATTGAGGTTTATTTTATGGTTATAAATTAGGCCATTATTATTAATTTTATTGTAGTTGTTCTGCTACTTTTGAAGCTACTCTAGTTTATATTCGTGTTTTTAATCTTTCACCTTCTTATTGAATTTGTTAATTAAAAGTTTAATCTTGATAAAAACCTTCATTTCCTGATAAATCAATTTACCCTGATTATATTTGAATCCTACTAATTATACTGAATGTAGGTTTTTAAAATGCTTCATGAACGGATATTTCGGCAAAGGTTATTCTTGTATTTGGATTAAAATCTAACATTCTTTTCAGTAATTATTCTGTGGAATCAGACACTCTTATTTTGTTCTAATGAAATTAAAGTTATCCTAAAATTTTATATAATTTTTACTCTTAACATCAAATCCTAATCCTTTTTAAGTGAAAGGATATCTTCTGTAAAGGATATAATATAGAATAACACCTACTGAATACATATCAGCAGATAATCCATATTATTATCCATTTGCAATTTCTGGGGCCATTGTAGGTAATGTACCAAGCTATAACATGGATTTTTAATTCTAAATAGGAAAGAATGAATACTTCATCATCTAATTATCTACAGAAACCTAAATCTGCTATTTTATAAATTGATTTATTGTGGACCAATATATTTGGTAATTTTAAGTCTCTATGTATAATAAATTTTGCATGTAAATCTTTTAAACCTGACAGGATCTGCTTGATAATGCCCAAAGCATCTTATTCATTAATTACAAATTTTTCATCTTTAAGTTGTGCCTCTAAATCACCAGCTTTAATTATAATTTACAATAATTACAATCACAATATTCCATTACAAGATAATGAAAATTAAAGTCTTCAAATGTATCTGCAAAAGCCACTACATGATCACTCTTAACTCTTTTCAATGCTTCAATTTCCCCCTAAATCAATTGACCTAATAAGCCATCATTTTCTTAAAATCGAGATAATTCTATCACTTTTATGGCATAAAGCTTTTTGTTGTTTGTGTGTTCTGCCAGGTACACCTAATATGAAAGCAAACTCTACATGTCCGTACTATCCTTTTCCTAAAAGCCTTTTAATGGTATAGTTATTAATGGCATCTCCATTTTATATTTTTTGCATTTAAATAAAAAATATAATTCATTAAATTTTTGCAATTTCCTTAAGCTAAGAGATTGTCCTAAGATTGGCCCCCTCAAATTCTTGTTAAACTGTTCTTTCATCAAAATTTTCAGAACAAATCTGAATATGAACAATAAGTATAAGCATTGCCTATAACTCTATCATCTAATTTTGTTTTTAAAGAAAAGGAATTTCAGTTCTTTTCATGTGATTTATTAAAAAGTTCATTGCTTTCTCATAAGTATCATAGAAATTCTCATTTTATATTAAATTTAATTCATTTTACCATCCATAAATATCATCATATTTAAGTCTAGGTTCGACTTTACATAAATTAATCGATTATTCTAATTTCTACCTAATTATTTAGAGATTAATTTCTAAATTTTTGATCTCTGATATAAACATATTATTTTCATTTTTTGATTTTATAACTTTAATTAGTTCATCCAATTCTAAATAACATCTTTTAAAGAGCATAAGTCGTGGAAATTAAATTTTCAATATATTATAGAAAGTTTTCCCTGCAAATTCATCTGCTGTTTTATCTAAATACAAGATTTATTTGGCTAATTAATTAATCTTCTCTTAGGTCCACTTAATAGTAGCAATCATCATTAAAGAAATAGGATTCACTTTTCTAATTTGTATTTATTCATGATTCATGGATTAACATAAAACATTTTTTATTGCATTCAAAGATGGACGTTCATTAGGATTAAAGCTCATCATTGCTCTAATTAATTTGATTATTGATTCCTTAGTTGTTTATATAGTATATGCATCAATATTCAAGATTTAATTTTAAATAGAAGTAATATAATTTTATGTATTTGAGCAATCAAATGGAAGACTGCCAGTTAAAAGTATATAAAACATACTCCCCAAAGAAAATATATCTTCAAAATAACTTGGCCTATATTAGGATGTAAAACATTCAGGTGCTGATATTCCTAATAAAGGATATATTTTTGATTTAGTCTAAGATATAATAATAAAAATAACTTGATCGAAAGCATATCTTGCAAAACCAAAATTTGCTATTTTTGGTTTGTTTTAATTAACAAATATATTCTTCATCTACAAGTCTCTATGAATAATTTATGCTTAATGAATTGTCTATAATCCATTTACTATTTCTAACATATATCTTATTGCTTATTATTCTGTTAATCTGTAATTGTTGTCAATTAAAACTTGATTCATGCTTGCTACTATTAAACAACAGAATACAATCACAATGTTCAAACAATAAACAATGCATCTAATTACTTAAGAAATAGGACTATATTTTTATGACATTTGGTGAATTGATTTTTTATAAAGCCGCTGATTCCAATGATGCTATATCACCTATTTATTAGATTGTTGACGCAGGAATGCATTTTAATAGTGTAAGAGAATTTAATGTTCTATGTTGACATCTATAGATCTACTGTATAAGTTTTTATTTACTTAATAATTATTGGCATCTTCAGGTTAGGTGAGTGTTTCGAGTATAATAAAATTTTCTAATTATTGACTATCTTAGTTTTTTGGATTCATTATATAATTAATACATATATACAATTCTTTTTATAATTATCCTTTTTATATAAATCAATATGGAGCTTTGAATTTGGGGTTATCTGTTAAGTTTCCTCTTATTGCTTATTCAAGTTCAATAGATTAGAACAATGATTTGAAATTACCAGCACCAAAACCAGAATGATTTCTTCTCTGAATAATTTCTATAAATAATGTTGGTCTATCTTCTAATGGTTTGGTAAATATTTATAACAAGTATCCTAAAATATTTGCTTTAATTATTTACCTTTGTCATCATAATCAACCAAAATTTTGTTTTTCTAAATTATGTCAATGTCTTCTGCAATTTTGAAGTTCATGTGGGGAATATTCTTTCTCAGATTATCGTAATAAGTATCTGGGATTGATAAGAAATCTAATCCTCTTTTTCTCATGGCATCAACTTCCTTCAAAATATTATCTGTTTTAAGAGCAATATGTTAAACCTAAATTTAAGAATTTTGTTTACTCCTGGTCCGCTGTAATAATCAACATATTCTTAAATTTGTGAGACCTTTTTTCCATGGGCTGGCTCATTTATGGGCATTTTTATGACTTCATCAAAATCAGCCACCACAATAGATTGGAGTGAAGAATAATCTGTATGAAGAATAGAATCGTCAACAGACCAAAATCTATGGAAATCCAATGTTTTCTCGTACCATTCTGCAACAGGTACCATTTCATGTTCAGGTTGATTTCCTACAACATGATCAACCACCATAAATTCAACAGGTGGAAGAAGATCATTGAGTGGATCAATTTTTGGATGTTTCTAAAATCCTGGTAAGAAGAATCCTTTGTAATCGTTTCTTTGAACAAATGTGTGGATGGTATCACCATAAGTCTGAATGGAAGCCAATATAACACTTCCGAATTCATCTTTTTCCTCTGAGGGAGCTCTGATTGATGTTGCTCCTTTAGCAATTGCTTTATCATAGAGTGCTCTAGCATCTTCTACTTTGAAAGCCACGTCTCTCACACCGTCTCCATGCTTGGCTTAATGTGTGTTCATTCTTTCATTGTCATGATGATAGGGAGATGAAAAGGCAAAGAATACACCTTCACCATTTCTAAGTACATGAGTAGCAACATCTCTGACACCTGTTTCTAAGCCTCTATTATTTAAGGGAAAGAAAATACCTATAAGCATAGTATTGGAATCCAAAACGTGCCACATAAAATGTGGCTGCTTAATAAGCATTACCAACCCAAAAGTGAATGTGATCAAACCCTAAAAACTTGCCTCCCTCTGGTCTTTGTTTATCTGTCATTGTTATTTTCTATTTTTAATATATCTTATGATATAAATTTAGGTGACATATTAATGTGATGACTTCGCATTAATGACGTATGAATTTAATATCATGTTGAGTATAATATATTTATAATTACAATAAATAATACATTTATAAAATTCAATATATTTTGTAATAATAAATCATGGACCTCTTCTTAAATTAGCTGTTAAAACATTAGCTTAGTTTACTTGTTCTTGAGTTTATTTTCCCCGTAACTATGCTAAAGTTATTGCTTTAGCTAAACACTTCTAACTTTCAGTATATGCAATATTTTATCCTTCAAAATTCTCTTCAGAATAAATTGTGATTTAGAAACCCTCTGGTAAATATATAGATTTAATTTCAGCTTAGAAATCCCTATAATTAATATTTAAATTACTCAACTTCTTTTAATGACTCACATATTGGGAGGCTTTCACCTTGAAAATCACATTAAGAGTAAATTACAATACAATCTTGAGCTTTTTCATCAACACTTATACTTGCTTAAGTTGAATCAATTTCTGCTGAGTCAAGTGCTCTAATTTTATTTTACAATTTACAAATAAGTCTTCATTCCATCTAAAGAATCTAATTAATTGCCTAAAGAATCATAGACTGCATTTTCATTTTAAATAGGTCTAAATTTAAATATAGAGTTACAATTCCAAACTAGCAGAGTAGTAGTGATTATCACCATCTTCATTTTCTTATTATACGTTTGTTTCGTCTTCTGGAAATTCATAAGGAAGTGAGTTTTCCATATCGATCATAGGATCTAATTCAGCATCTGCAGATACAAGTTCCTGCATTCCCTCTGCAGATGAAGCCTAAAGATCCTCTGCTTATTTATTGGTTGCAAAAACATCATTTGGATCATTTACAGCAACATCTGCTTAAACAGTTGGCATAACCTCATCCTTTGCTTATGATTAAACAAATTTTCCATCAATATCAATATATCCTTAAAGTTGCTATTATGGCACAATTTATTCTTATGATTTTGAATCATTATTCTATTCATTTGTGTATACAATTGTTGAAATTGGGTTTGAATCCATTTCATTCAATATTTGATTTTGACCAAGCACTGTTATTATGAATAATGCTACTAGAACTGATTTCATAATATATATAATAATATATATTGGAAAATAAAACGGATATCATTTACTAAGTTTAATTAGTTCTTCTTCTAAATCATTAAAGCAATCCTAGATCTATGCTTTCATCATTCTCAGACGTTGCAATTTATCACCATCTACATTATTTTTCAATTGTGTTTGCATATTATTACGTAAAGTTTAAATTATATCTAATTCTTGATTAAGTTTTTGCATTGATCTCTAGCTATTTTAATAACTTAAGTCTTATACACTACTACTCAATCTATCTTTTGCTGTTTGTATTCTATTTAAAAATCTTATTATTTATATTAAAATTTACTTTTGCATTTCAGATATTTCATGGTGAATATTCGTTATCTCATCTTCTACATATTCTTAATAATATTAATCGAATGTTTTAGGTTATTCTTATTCATTTAATTATTTTTTATTTTTAACTTCTCTATTTTGAATCTAATTTAACTTTTGATCTATTTGTTATAATGATTATTTAAGTTATTGTTCTTGATATTTATTGAAATGTTAGTTACTGTTAGATTTCTCTGACTAAAAATATTATTAATTTAATGAATCATAAAATGCTTTGCTTTAATACGATTGTGATTAGTCAGTTTATGAGAGTTTAAAAATATCATCAATAGTATCAGTGTCTTGCTTTGCATTTGAATTTTCATACAAATATGATGATTTTTCCTAAGATAAATGTTGTGCATATTATGGATAATATCCTTAGGTAAATTATCTTCTATCATCAACTAATGATTCAGCTGTCTAACATTCTGGATTCATTTATTTGGAGGATATGGATTTAAGTTATGAATGTTTTTAGTTACTTAAAACCATTTCTAACTTGTTTTCAAATTTAACATAATTTATACTTTAATTTATTCAATTGTATTCAAATGTTTCTTCAATTCTGTCTTTCCATTTCTACAACGGTTTATCCAATCTAAAATCTCTCTATTCGATCTCATTAACGAAACAATTTATAATTAAATTATATTTTTTTTTTATTTACTTTTTCAATTTTTCATAAAGTAGCTGTTCTTCTCTAATTCCACTAGATTTGTATTCTTTCCAAAAGTATATTCATATAATTATTACATTCTTGTTAAATATTCTTTTCTTTCTAATTCTATTTATTCAGCATCATGTAATTCATCATCGGATTTCATATCATGATCAAATAAAATAGTTGTTAATCCTCTTGTTCTGATTTGTCCTTCCCTATAATAATGTCCTCTAAATGTCTTTAACTCTTATTTTTCTGTTTATTTAATTGCTTATTTTGAAGCTTTATTACAAATTCTATGTGAAGCAGAAGGAATTAAATCATAATTAGTTAACACATATGATCCTTCTGAAGTAGTATTTTATTTATTCTATTTTCTTTCGCCTTTTGCTGACTTTTTAATCATTAATGAAAATTCACTAGAATCCTGTTTTGCAATACATTGTTAATAAAGATCATATTTCTTTTACCAATCAGATTCTAGTATAATTAACTAATAAATTTTAGATTGTTTATTTGCTTCATTTGTTTTCAAGAGCAGTGGATGATTTGAAATTATCTCTTCTGAATGCAAATTTATACTTATAGATTTTAGATCATTTACATAATCTAAAAAGAAAGCAATTTATCTGAACTCTTATCGACTGAGATATTATCTATATTGTTCAAATCTCAATAATCTGTCTTCCTCATGATTAGTAGCCTCTACTAAAAGAAGGGTTTCCAATTTTTCAGCTGACCTTTTCAGCATTTTTACAATAAAATCAGTTTCATCCTTTAAATCTACTGCTCTCAACATTATATGTACTGAGGTATAACTAATTCTACCTGTAAATCTCTCTTATCCTAAAAATCTTTATTTAATTTTTATAGATGTGAAATATGATTAAACAAATAGTTTGAGAGCCTGGACTAAAAATGTTTACACATACTATCTATATCTATTCCTAAATAGCCTAAAATCAATAAGAAATGTACTTTTTCCCAGTCTATTGGAAAAAATCTGCATTTCCTGCTTTATGATTGCCTCTGCATTTCACTCCTGTTGTATAAAGCACTTGCAGTTCATCTTTGGTTAAATTTTCAGTGTATCTAGTAAACATCTCCCATCTAGGTTAGAATAAAGACTTACTTTTTTTTTAAATCAAATGTATTTTGTACTTTTATCCCTGTAGTATCCTCAAAAACTCTTGCGACAGAAGTCCAACATCTACATTATTCACCACCATATGTTTCAACAATTTTAATTAATTACGCTTTCACACTCTCCTCATAACCAGTTCTTGCCATTGCAATAAAATATTCATCTATTATACAGGTGTATGATCATTGTAATTGCATAATTTTACAATAATTATAAATCCGTTTTTATTTAATATGTAAAAATTACACATTCTAGTGTTGCTTTTAGTCATTGTTACAGCTGAAGATAGTTTTCTTGAAAAATAGAAACATGTTAAATAATAGAAGGATTTAGCAACAGAAATTTATACGATTAAGAAAAAGGGAACACCTACATTTTTAGGAATGAGCACAGATGATTCCCTAAAAGATTAATTGCAATCACTTATGACTTATGAGGAAGCATTGAAACTCACCCCTGAAGAAGGTGATCATACAATTAAATTTGTTGAGTCAATGTATATTATCGATTAACCAAATACAAATGCAATTAGAGCAACAGAACTCCCTAAATATTAGACCGAATTCCCAAAGCATGTTGATGATTTTAGTACTGAAAAGCTTACTACATTCAAAGAAGATTGTATTTATGTGTTTAGTGAATGCAATTTTAAAGGAAAACACGCAAAATCATGTCCGGGACATACAAATTCATTTTTAGGTTTGTCTTTTGAGGTTCTCTCAATTAAAATGCCAGAATAAGGATCAATGACTTTACTTGAAGAAAAGGGCAGTACAGCATATCATGGAAACAATAAATGTTTAAGAAGCAATCCACTTAATTTCATGTTTGTTGATGGATAGATTTAACAATCATTTGGAGAGGGCTCAATTTTTATTGGAGCTTGATATAGAAATAACCATTTATTAGAAATATAATTTTTCACATTTGTTTCAATTATCAACTTACACTATTCTTGATTCTTAGATGTTACTTTATAATACTTGAGTATTATTGAGATGTGATGGTTATATGGATCCTAAGAATACTCTTGATTTTTTATTCTCTTCTACAACAGCTCTAACTTCTTATTTTACTTATTTCTTTTCATCCATATAATTACTCGCAATAACGTATCTAATAGATTAATTTTATACCTTTCAAACTTTGTTTGTTTTTCTTCTTCTCTTAATGGTTCATTTTCATCTTCAGGTGCATATATTTCTTCAATATTATTTTCATATCGTAACTAAGATTAGAAGATAAATGGAATTTGATGTTAAAAGAATGGACTTTAACCAAAATGACTAAATTTAATGTGTCTTAATTGATCATAACTTACAATTCCATGAGTGCATAGAATTTATGCAAGTACTTTTAAGAATTCATTTAAACTCAATCTTTCTGCACAAAGTGACATCATTTGAACAATTTAAGATCCTTCTCTTACACTAAATTTTTAAACTCTAATTAAGAAGGTTATAAAACTCAAATAGAATAGCTTATTTTCTATATATAATAATGGATATTACTTTAATCACGTACTTTTTCAGCAGATCGATATAAAACACACATAATACAATATGATAAAATTAGACCAAGCATTTATAAATATCCAACAGGTTCAATCCATAACATTGATAAATATGCAATAATTAATTCAGCAAATATTCCACTAAAAAAATATGTTTCGACATTCCATAAAAACATTAATTCAAATGATCTAATAATATAAATAAATTTACTTTATTTTACAAACAAAAAAAGAACCTAAAAATATAGTAATCCAAACATAATAAGATACATGATCCATTGATACAAAATATCCTGATGCATATAGAGAGTCAAATTCATGATTAAAAAAAGCAGCAAAAAAACAAAATATTCCTTCAAAGAATGCAATAATTAATTATATGTATGGTGTTTCATCATCCCATATATATTCATGTATACCATAATCTTCAAAAAGAATTTCAAATTATAGATTCAAATATTTATCAGTTCCAAATAATTCTTTATATTATTAATGTTGTAATTAAATTTAATAGATACGTTCTCTTATCATTCTTCTTACTAAAGTATCTTCTTCTTTATAAAGTGATGGATCATCAACAGCTAATTTATAGTAATATAAGATACCTTCTTTATTAAAACTAAATATTCTAAACTATTCCATTTACTAAAATGAATAGGTAAGATTGTTTTTGAAATATTCATCAATTAGGTTTCTAATTTCCTTTTAAGATAGACTATCTAATTACATTGAGTTCTATTCACAATGTATCCTTAATTATGCTTCAAGATATTTACTAAACAAACTATTCACTACACACAAACTATAAGTTATTTTATCTGGTTCATCAGCTATGTAATTAGCCCAAGATACTCTATCAATAAAAGCCTTTTATGTTTAATGCATTCTCATTGATAATGTCTTAAATAACCAAATACCAAGTGTATGTGAAGCTGCTGCTCCAATAACCATTAATAGAGGTTACCAATCAAATGATTTTCGAATGGAGAGGTATTTATTTTAGAATGCATTGCCTGGCAATATTATAATCCAATCTTCTAGTAAATAGACTAAACCCATTAATAGGAATGAACAAAATATAGTATTTGGAGTAACGTTATTAATCCAGCTTCTAAAAAAGGCTCTAAATATATGATAAAGAGCAAGGAAATGAATAATGCTGTAATATGCTAACTGATATTTTGTGGAATTCTTACTGCATGTATTGTAAGAGCCAATTAAATGAATTCGAATATTGAGCAAGTGAAAACCAGGGAGAAAGAGAATCGGAATGGTTATGCTAATTGATGTGGTGAATTAACCTGAGGATGTTACAAAATTAAGATCTTACTAATAATGATTAGGATATTGATTACTAAATAAAAACGACAACAAAAACTGCTATGCTGCTTAAACGAAGGAAGAATTACGATGCATAAAGTGCAACTATTTCGTTATTGATTAGGTATCTAATTAATGAAACTGAAACTATTTGCAATGATCCAAGCCAACCCAATGAATATATTGTATTTTATAACATTAATAAATTAACAGGCAAAATACTCAAAAATTCAAATTAATATGCAAAGAACAACATCGTTAGCAGATTTTACTATTCTATAAAAATTAGGAGAAGGTTCATTTGGTTAAGTTTTTAGAGTATATTATTATAAATAAATAGGTTAAACGTGTAACAGATCAATGTGAATATGCAATGAAGAAAGTTAGAATGGGAAACCTAAAATTAAAGGAAAGAGAAAATGCATTAAATGAAATAAGAATATTAGCATCTATTACTGATATACATATAATTGGATATAAAGAAGCATTTTTTGATGAACTTTCCAATTAATTATGTGTAATTATGGAATTCGCTGCTGGAGGTGATATTTCTAAACTTATTTAAACTAATGTTAAAAGATAATCACTAATGGAAGAAAAAGAAATATGGAAAGCATTAGCTCATATGACATTAGGATTAAGGGTATTACATAAAACAGGAATATTACATCGTGATTTAAAGAGTGCAAATGTATTTAAATCAGCAGAAGGAATCTATAAGATTGGAGACTTAAATGTAAGTAAAGTTTCTCATGGAGCATTGGCTAAAACTCAAACTGGAACTCCATGTAAAATTATTTATTAATTTTAGATTATGCAAGTCCTGAAGTTTGGAGAGATTAACCATATTCATCACCTTCTGATATATGGTCATTAGGATGTGTTATATATGAAATGGCTGCTCTTAAACCACCTTTTCGTGCTTAAGATGTACAAGGATTATTTAAGAAAGTCATATCTGGAGTTTATGATAAAATACCTAAATCTTATTCATCTGCTTTGAATACTATGATCTCTTCGCTCCTTAAAGTACCTGCTCATTTAAGACCAACCTGTGAACAGATTTTATCTGATCCTAATGTAAAACCATATGTTGAATAATATTGTTAATCAGTTGGTAGTAGTTAAAATGAGTTATTGCAAACAATTTTATTACCTAAGAATCTTAAGCAATTGTAAGCAAAATTACCTAAACCAACTTATGAAACAAATATTAATTAAAATGAAAGCATTAAACCACCTCCTAAATCAACAAGATCTGCATCTGTAAATGAAAGAAAAGTATCCCCAAGTTAAACACCATAGATTCCAAAAAAAGATATCTCGAAACCTGTAATTAAATTAATTATTTAATTTAGAGGATACCACCAACTCATAGAAATAGTCAAATACCAGTTTAACCTATTCGTCAATCTAGTTTAAATAGACCAAGTTCTTCAGTTAAGAATCTGAGTCCAGCTCCAAATATCAAATCAGTGGAAAGAATTAATTAAAATAGAAAGAGTTCCATGAAGCATAGTTAAGATAATAAAGAAAATATGAATAATCTTAGTAATGGTGGACAAAGAAGATCATTTTAAACTATCAAAAATTGATTATTATTATTAGGATTAAAACATTTTATAAATTATATAAACAATATTTATCCTCAATTAAGTAGGTAGTGGGCAAAATCTTTAAATGTTGTCAATTTTTTAGCTATTAAGGCCAGAAGTTCCTTATTAATTTATGATTCCTCAAACATTTAATAATTTATTTTAACTCCTTCAGTTATACGTTATCTAAAATATTTTATGTATTTACATATGAATATACTCTAAATTTGGTTAATTTAATATATATGTAATATATTTTACAAACCAAAAGTATGGAATTCCAATTTTCTATAAAAGTCTTAACATTTCTTCATTATCCTAATCTCTGAATGCTCTGTAGTATTCTTCTTAGTCTTGAAATGCTTAAAAGTATTTTGAGAATAATTCTTAAAAATTTTCTTTCAAGAATTCCATATTTTCAACAATTTAAGGAAGTAAACGTCTAATTTGTTGCTGGAGTTCTTCTTCGGCAAAGTATTTTTTTTCAAACTCAGAGGATAGCAATTCATTTTGTTATGCTGGACTTAAATTGGAAAATTATTCAAAGGCTACATCAGTGATAAAAGATCTTTCGAAATCATATTTAATCATTTTCTCTAAAAATTAATATAACGAATCTCCTTGCTGCCTGATACATTTTTGACATACATCAAAAATAAATCCAAACGTAGCGATATTTTTTGAAAGAATGCTAAGAAGATGAATAATATATTCTAGTTTATTACAATGATCTATAGATTCATTTTAAATTTAATTGACTAAAATTTTAATTATCTCCATGAATTAAAAATTATTTTCTTAATCTAAATCCATTAAATCAGATAACATTAATCCTATCTCATAGTAACATTTGGACCTTAGTTCAGCTTATTGATCATAAGTTTAGGTTTAAATAGTTTGAATTGCATCATGAACTATATCAATAAACTGTTATAATCCATTTTTATTAGTTAAGTATTTGATTATTACAATAATAAACTTTTTACCAATTTGACCAATCTAATCTGATTCAACTTTTGTAAAATCACAATTTAATTTATACTTCTCTGGTTCAAATATAAATGACTTATTTATACCAAAGTTAATACATCTCCTCAACTTTGGATAGATTTTTTTATGTTTTTTCATCACTCTATAAAACAATTCGGCTCGAATATTTAGCCATAAATTTTCATTGAATTTGTTTAAAAAATCATTTTGCCAATGTCTGTATTCACACAAAGCCCATTAATATAATTGATTTTTTTCTTGTCCTGGTTTGTACTAATATTAGGATAGCAGATCGAGAATCAAGACCCAGTTTTCACTCTAATTCATTGAAAATTTCATGAAGTCAAATAAGTTTTCAGCTCTACCTATTGGTCGAAGGGAATTTAGTATAGCTTTTTCTTCTTCATTCAAATATTAGTATGCTTAATCATATTCTCCAGAAAGTATATGAATCCATGCTTTTTCATTCATGGACATTGAACTACTAATTGTTTATTTTCCAATACTCTTATGTGCCCAATTACATATTTAATATAATGTGTCAAATTCACTGATTAAGTCAGCAATGAATTAAGCTTCAGTATACTAATAAATCACTAGATTGTGCTCTCCATCTAAATTGTGGGGAATTTTGCAATAAAAGCATTACATGTTGAATTATTTCTCCTCTCCTCTAATTTTTGTAAGGGTTTTGATTTGATCAAGGTCTTTTAGTAGTAACTTTAATTGATTGTTTTTTTAATCATGAAGATTGGAAGTGTATTAAAGTAACCCGCTCATTATTATTTAAAAATTGAATTAATATTCATTTGTCTATTATAAACACTATCATAAATATTTTTTTTCATTCTTAGGGATATTGTTATCCCAAATAAATTGAATTACAACATTGAACTTAAAACTAACTATCAATTTTACATTAAAATTATGTTTAAAAATGATAAACCAGTCATTATCGATAATAAGTATTTGCTAACAACTGTTTACTATAATGGTAGAAACTCAATTTATTATAATGCAGTTTTAATTTAAGATTAGAATAAGAGTGCTGACATACTAGTATAGATAGTATACTTTGAAACAAATACATCTAGGTCACAAATTAGTCATTGTGCGTATGCAGATTACTTAAAAAAACAAGTGATAGTATTCAATTTCCTCTAATTTAGATGGCATAACACCTCATGTTTATTAATTTGGGATTCTTAAGGTTGGAGAATCTTCTTTCCATTATATTATTTAATAGAAAGGTGGTCCTTCATTGAAATTGTGTATTCAATTAATGAAAAGGAAGTTTACAGTTTAAACAATAGCATTGTTAGCCCTTAAAATGGTAGATTTTTATTTTATTATTCAGATTACACATCTCTCTTAATTACATTCATTGAACATCATACATCATTGCTTAAAGTAATCTAATATTATTACAACACTCTAATCTGAAGTATATCTAACTCACTTAGAATATGCTACAAAATTTATGGATAAGAATGGAAAATTTTTAACTAAAAAGTAAAATAAAATGAATCCGGCTGTCAATAGATTTTCATCAATAGGAACTCATCTATAATAATGTAATTATAGTATAAAAATTTAAGTTCCATGTCCAAGAGATGATTTAGAATCATTATTTTATATATTGTTAAACATAATAACTTAGGGTAAATTCTTACCATCATATTAAAATGTATAAAGATAAGAGAAACTTAAATATTATTATGAAATCAAACAAAGATTTGTAGCTGAAAGAGAACTTAAAGGTTTTCCTGAATAATTTCTCTAACTCTACCATTAAATTAGATTACTTACACCAAATGAATTCCCTAATTATGAATAGTTAAAATAACCTTTTTTTCAATTATTAGGGTAAAATGAATTGTAGTTATCTTTTGATTGGATACCTTTACTTAGACCATTAAATAATAAGAGTAGCGTTACGTCACTAAGTCCTGTGAAATTATAAAAACTAAAACATGCTGGAAGTGTTGGAGATCTAGCATTTCTACAATAAATCAGAAAATAAGAGTCAATCCCTGATTCAGCAAGTCCTCCTGAAGTTACTCCTGTTTCAACAATGCATCATTTTTAATAATCAAGTAGAAATAATACAACAAAATATTTGCCTCCTATTTAAGAAAAGTAAGAAGCAGCCTCTAATTATTCGATAGAAAATTAAAAAAAGTCTAAGAGGATGTTTCCAGGACTCTCTATTGTAATTAAAAAATAAGACACTTCATCATCAGGTAATATTAGCTCAATGAGTGATGATCAATCGGAAATTGATACAAAACCTATTCGAGGTTAAATTCGAAATAGATCAAATGATTGATTATTATTGTATATTAATAATTATGGAAGATAACAGGGATTTAAAGGTTATGCTAATAGGCAATTCAAGTGTGGGCAAGACAAGTCTAATACTCAAATATAAATCAAAGAAGTTTTCGAGCAATTTGAGTTCTACTGTAGGAGTAGATATGACAGTCGATAAAAATGTGACAATTAATGGATAAACATATGACATTGCTATATGGGATACAGCAGGGCAAGAGAAGTATAGATCAATTGTGAAAATATCATGTTAAGTAACAGTGGCTTAATCCTAAGAAATCAGATGTCGCTATGTTATGTTTCGATTTAAGTGATCCTCTTTCATTAGACACAATTGCATCTTGGATTGAGTTTTTGAGATCAAATGCACCAGAGAGAATGAAAATTATTATAATTGGAACTAAAAAAGACCTACCATCAAAATATACATCTGAATAGCTTCATTAAGTCAAAATGGCATGGTTAGCTAATTTTAATGAAGAATTTCCAATATTAATGACATCCTCTGTAACAGGAGAAGGATTAGAAGAAGCATTTTAAATGGCTTATAAAATAGCTGCTATTTCAAAATATGAATAAGGTAATACAATATCTGCACTGTCAAAAAAAGCAAGCTTTAAAATTAGTACAACGAGTCATTGCAGATCTTAAAATAATTTTTAGAGAACAGAACAAATAATATCACATGCAAATTCAGAAATAAAACCTTAACCTAAACCTGTAGAATCAGGTTGCTGTTGAATTAATTTTTTATATAATTAATAATGAACGAAACTCTTAAACTTGTTCTAGTTGGGTAGTAAGGTGCTGGTAAAACATCTTTACTCCACTGTCATCGTTAAATAGAGTTCCATAGTTAAAATGCTCCAACTATTGGTGTGGACTACCAAGCTCTAAAAAATATAGAAATTGATGGACAATTGTTTGATGTTGCAATATGGGATACAGCAGGATAAGAGAAATTTCGATCAATAACCAAAATGTCTATGAAAGTATAAGTATTTATAAACAATGTAGAATGCTAGCGTTGCTATTCTATGCTTTGATTTGAGTGATCCTAACTCATACTTACATATTTAAGGTTGGATTGACTTTATTCATTTGAATTGTACTGATGATATTGGAATAGTAATTATTGGAACCAAAAATGATTTACCTTCTTTTTATAGTCTTGAGAACTTAACTTTGTTTATTGATAGTTTAAAAATCCAGTAATTTTCGAAGATCTTTCTTACATCAGCAAAAACAAATAATGGAGTGTCAGAAGCATTTAAATATGCTTATCGTGTAGGAGCACGTATTAGAATGAAATAATAATAATCAGAAAAGTCTTTCATATTAGGTCTATCTGGAAATGAATTTAATAAGAATCGATCATATTTAGAAACAATTTATGAAACTAATTCAATTACAAAAAGATGTTGCTGTTGATATATATATTTATACCTTATTGATTAAAATAATATTTTAAATATGACTGATAGAAAAGCGTGGAATTAAAAAGTATATATAATTACTATTATCACTCTATTAGGAAGATATGGCTATCCTTTAATTGGTTAAGTAATATGGAATTAAGAAATGGACAATAGTTGCTGAAAAAATGAAAGAAGTCTACTGTTTATATGGCAGATCAGGTAAACAATGTAGAGAACGCTACCATAATCACCTTGATCCAGCTATAAATAAAGAGCCATGGAGTGAGAATGAAGAAAGAGTGATATTTGTAGCACACAAAGAACATGGCAATAAGTGGGTATGGAGTTACGCAATTTTTTAAATAGGCAGAAATTGCGAAACTGTTACCAGGCAGAACTGACAATGCCATTAAAAACCATTTCTATTCTACATTGAGAAGAAGTCTCAGACGTATCAATAAGTTAATAGGAGACAAGAACAGTAATTCATATGAATATATATTTAGCAAAGAAAAGGGTACCCAGCAGATCAAGGACATTAAACCTGGCGTTTTGTCCAAGATCTTCATTCTGGCTGAAAAAAATCCATCAGAACTGAAAGACGATCATATGAGAAGACTTTGTTAGGCTTGTAAAGGGTTACAGGATTCAATTTTAGAATTTGCTCAATCGAAACAAAAATCTTAAATCAACCAATTTAATGAGGATAAGTTCAAACAATTGATTGATAAGATAATGGAGTTTAAGTAATATATTAAACTATTTCTAGTGCTCTCTATACAAAGTAAAGAGAAAGTAGATTAAAACTGAAAAGAAAAAATCATAAAAAAAGAAAAAGTAGAATAGATGATGATGATGACGATGATGATTATACTAGTGATTATAAATATGAAGAAGTCAGTAACAACATGCCACTTAAAAGATCATCAAGACTTAATGCAAAAAAAAGAGTGGTACTTCATATATTATATATAAGCATATTGACAAAGAAGATTATATTGATATATGTATTAGGACTAAGAAAGGACCATTATTTAAAATTATTAGAGATGAATTTGAAATGCAAATGGATGATGAAGAAGTAATTTATTTTTATTAATTTTAGCATTCTTCCAATAATTTTTAATAATAATTTGTTTATGATTACAATAATACCAATAGTCCAAACAATTAACATTAAACTCCTGTGTTTCCAGTACTTACTCCAAGATAGATTTTATTTTAAAAACCTTAAACCCAATACTTAGAAGATTAAATACCCTAGGATGATTAAGCATTGAGTAAATCTCATTTCGTTCCAATTGTTATTACTAAACCTTTCACCTAAAGTAAAGAAAAAACATTTGATAATATTATTTCATAACTAAAGCATAACATAGGTACTAATCATTACTACATAGATGCTAATGCTAATAAATATTAGAATGTTTAATAGAATTAAGATTTAGATTTAGAGTTAAGCCTAGATGCTATTGATATGGCAAAAGATAATTTTAAATCTCCAACCAGTAAATTTGGGTACAGTCCAAGTGCTTTTAGAAAATATAAAAAGGAGAGAGAATAAGGATTAGTTAATTACATGATCACCCCTCACAATTATAAATGATCAATCATATAATGATTTCAAAAATATATAATTATTATTATGGACGATCAAGATTAGATGTTATTAAAGAGTCTCCAACTTTAAGGAGTCTAAGTACAAACCTAATCATTACCATAAGTATCTAATTTTATTTATAAAGCTAACAAGTGATGACCTCATATCTATATCTTTACAATTTTTCGCCCTTACAGGATTATAGCAGTTCGAAATTAGTGCAATAAAAGCTATTCGTAGTTCATTTAGAAAGGCTGGTAAGATTTAAGAATTACTTTATCCTATGGGTATCAGAATTGACATTTAGGCTATTGTCAATCCTAATCCATAGGATTCGAGAAAATTGATAGTAAGTTTTCTTTCCAAGCTAAGCCAAACCAATAAAAAAGAAGTTGGAGCAAAACACTTGACTTTTGAAGAGAAATTATAAGAAGAGAAGGCAGCATTTAGAACAAATTAAATGTAGAATTTCTTTCAAGAATGGGTGAATCCATCACTTATATCGTTCACTGAAATAGAACATCGATTTTTAAGATTACATGTGATGAATATTTTAAAAAAAGAACCATTAATTAAATAAGTGGCAAATAAAGGTGTGAGAAAATATCTCTTCAATTCTATAGTTAGGGTTATGGATTAACATTTATAAAAGAAAGAAATTGATTAACCCCTACAAGAGCGATTATAACTTATTAAAAAAATGAGAAGATCTGATGATCCAGATGCCATTTTAACTCAATTTAAAGGTTAATTTGCAGCAGAGGCAGAAAAAAGTGAATGGGAAGATATTTAAAAAGGAAATAGATAATTAAAAAAAGCAATTAAACTTTTAAAAGAAGAAGATCGTGAGGAAGAATAAGCAAGAAAGTAAAAAGAAGAAGAAAATCAAGGAATGTTCAATTTAGAGATACAGTTTTAAGAGGAGGCTAAGGAAATATAATAGGAAATTTAAGAAACTTAAGAAAGCAAATCTGAAATAACCTAATTATTAGAAGAAATATAGGCTAAAATTATAGAGCAACAGACTGTGTTTGAAAAACTTTAAAAAAAGAAATAAAAACTTGAAGATTAGAGTACTAAGCAACAAGATGATTATACATAGTTATTGGAAGAAAATAAAGATAAACAATAAGAACTTGAAAGCTCCCATTCTATTTTATAATAGATAGAGACTAAAAAAGGAAATGATCCAGAGATTGAATAATTGGAAGCGGAAATAGAAAAAATAAGGTCTGAATGGGAAAAAGAAAAAATATTATAATAGGCAGAAGTAGACGAATTAGCTACATAAGTTCAGGATAGAAAATTAAAATTAGATTAGATTTAAGATAAAATGAGAAGATTATAAGAAGAAAATTAAATGATTAGAAATCAAGGAAAAGTAAATTTAGATTTAAAAGAAAAATTATTGACAGATTTATAAAATTAACCAAAAGAAATTGCAAGAAACTAATATATCAAGAAAATTAATGACTTAAGAATATAATTAGAAAAATAAAAAGTAGAATATACAAAAGTAGTAAAAGAATTATCCCAATTAGATGATTCAATAGCATTTTAAGACAATATGATTAATAGATATAGTATTGAAATTGAAAATCTTATTAATTAGGATCCAAAAAAAACTGAAACAGTTGTGAGATAAATATTAAAGCAATATCAAGATTATAAATTAGTTTATAAATAATGTGCTGAAGCTATCCGAAATGTTGGAGAAAAGAGAATACAGATTTATGACACAGAAATAAGAATGGAAGCAATAGTACTTAAGGGATATAAAAAGAATGTAGAAAAATTAAAATAAGACCTTGTAGACATTCAGTAAGAGAATAAGAATTTATCTAAACAGCAAAGATGACATGTGTTATATTAAATATTAAATTAATAATATGACTGAAAAATATTGGTAGAGATATAAAGAATAACATGATAGAGATCCTCTAAACACAAATGAATTATGGGTGAGAGTAAAATAAGATTTGAAAAGACGGGAGAAACCAAAGCATCATCTAGAATTATATTCATATTGCAGAACAGAAAATCCATATATAAAATAAATAAAGAGTTCTCCAAATATCACAATGGATACAGTTGCAGAATTAATTTGTAGATAATCTGCATGTGAATTATAATATTGCATGAGTTTATAGAAATTAGCAGTAGAAAATAGTAGATCTAAAATAGAGTAATAGTAATTTTCATTAATATAGTTTATAGGGATGTAGAGATTAATATAAAACAATGACATCATGCATAATGAATGAAAAAAATAGAATAAAATCAAAAGAAGAAGAACTTCGTAATCTAGTATTAGGCTTACAATAACCAGAAATTAAATAATAAATTATTAAGAATAAACCAGTTCTTACGGAAGAACCTATTATGTGATTTAATATTATTTATTATAACAAAATGCTAAAACCTTTAAGTGGTAAGATAGTAACAGTTATTGGTTCCTCTGGATATGTTGGACAAAATATAATTAAAAATGCTATTTAATATGGAGCAATAGTAAATGGAGTATCAAGAAGGGGATAACCATAATAATTACATAATTGGTCTAGAGAAGTAAATTGGATAAAAGGAGATGCAATGAAAGCAAGTGAATTTAAAGATGTGCTATAAAAGAGTGATATTGTCATTCACACTATTGGTACATTAATTGACACTTCAGTTTTAAAAGGAAAAAATCCGTATTATATTAATAATATCAATAGAGGTGATGAAGGAACATATGAATAAATGAATAGAGATTCTGCTTTAAATGTAGTTAAAGAATTGGTAGGAACATCAGTTAAATTTGTTTATGTAAGTGGATCAGCTCATCCTCCATTTTTAAGTCGTTATTTGACAACAAAGTAAGAAGTAGAAAAACACATAATCGAACTTCATTAAGTAATTTATAATGTATATTTTAGCAAAAATAATTAAATCCAATAATATTACGTCCTGGATTTATCTATAGTTTAAGTTAGAGATGGTGGAGTGTTCCATTAAAATATGATTTAGCAGTGTGGAAATGTGTACATACAGGTTTATCAAAAATTGTTCCAAAAGAAACAAAAATTGAATAACTATTCAATTAATTTAAAGTTGATTCCTCAATAGATTTATAAGATGTTGTTGATTCAAGTTTAGCTCCATTAAGATTTGATTTAGTAGGACAAGCATTAGGAAATGAGGAAATGGAAAAAATTGCAAACTAATTTAGAAGATAATGATATAAAATTTATCAAACTAAACCATATTAAGTTTCACCATATAATTATATTGGCATTTTTACAACATAGGCTGGTAAATTTCTTTCTCCTTTACCATTAACTAATGCCTAATATGTTTTAACTTCTGATTATTAAAACAGTGTATCATAAACTGTGTTTAATGGACCATTTTCGTCAAATAAGCTAGCCATTAACACATTAGAATCCACAGCAGTCCAATTTCCTAAGAGTGTTGTCATATGTGGAAATTAATTTTCTATTGGAACTGAATAGTCTTATCTTTTAACTACACAAGCTATAACTCTTTTTGGTAGTAAAGCTACTGCATATATTTTCATTGTTTAAGGAAGATTTGGCTGAAAGTTTTTATAATATTCTGATTATTCTGCATCTTTATTATCACCAATATAAAATGTTGTAATATGTAAATTTGGAGGTGACCTATATGTTTTATTATTTGTTAATTCATGATACATATCTAATATTATATTAAATTAATTACATTAAACATCTTAATCTTATGGATATTCATTCAATAATATTTTTACTGCTTCCAATACTTTAAGTTTCATATAAACTTTGGCATCTTGCTACTCATTAGCAAATATCCCTAAATATAATGGTAGTGCTTAAATTGAAGTAATAAAGAAGGCTATTACCAAATTCATAAAATAATTTAATTAATGGAAATAACATTAATAAATTAAAATAGTTCTAAATCATTTATGTTCTAACTTCTTTCTTTCCTTTTCTTTTTCCATTAATTCTTATTTATCTTTAATAATCCTTTTCATTGGTCCATCTACAAAATCTTATAATTACTAAATAGACATCTACGATAATATAATTTATAATTACTTTATCAAGAGTAGAATGTTCATTGATATAACTTTCAAATCCCTTGTAATATAACTCAAATCCATCAGTCGAAAACGCATCTCTCAATACTTAACAACATTATTAATTGTTCAATGAACCATTATTATTTGTATCCTTTCTTAAAAAATACCTTTTCACTATAGATTTTGCTACTTCAAGTCCATGATCCAATTAAAGAAATGTAAACCATTCCTAAATTTAATATTTAAATACTTGCAAACTAATTGAACCATTTCTATCTTTATCAAGTTAATTAAATCTCTTTCTACATCCTTAAATATTAAACCCTCAAAACCATAAATAAGATAAGGTAATTCCCTAATACAAATAGATCCATCTTTATTTATATCTGTTGCATAAAATGCTGACCATGCATAATTAATTTCTTCAACAACTCTTTCAGAAACGAGTTTTTTTCTCTACATAATAGCAGCATAACTTTCTTCAGCCTTTTTTATGTATTGTTATAACCATTCATCTTGTTTAGATTAAAATAATTCTTTGGAATTGAAGATTTCTAAAGTCCTTCTCTTTGCATTTTGAAAAGTCTGAACCTATGCATGTTAAAGTAAAAAGTCTTGTAATTCATAACAGTTGTCAAGCCATTAATATAGTTCTTCATAAGAGATAGTTTTATCTAGATTTCTATCCATTTCTGTGAATATTGCTTCCACATAATTTTCAATGTCAGTATATCCTGGTGGTTTCATATTCACGATTTTACACAATGCTCTAATGCATGTTTAAAATATCATAATTAGTTCAATCTTTTCAAGTTTTTATGATTTATCCAAATCGAAGACTTGACTAACATACTTTACTTTGGTGGCAAAGTCAGCATCAGCAAATACAATCTTACATAATTATTATTTATACTAAAACTGCTTAACTTTCATAGATGTCAGTTAAACCATCTGTACTATGATTATTTTCTAAAGTTTCAAACATCTCTCCACAATGCTGCTTTAAAATTGCATGGTAGACATCAAAGAACTCTCCTAGTGATAAAACATTAGTGGCAGGGTAATTTTGTTGTACATATTTAGATACTTTCTAAATTTCAGTCAAAGATAGTTGCCTAAGAAACTACAGTAAGTCTGAATTCGGATTTGATTTCTGATTGAAATAATTTCCCATTTGATAATTTATTATTTGATTATGTTTAATTCTGTGACTAATTAATTAATATTTCTAAAATATGGCTGCCTCATCCAATATCAATTTAGACCATCTTGTTTATCCTATAATGATGCAAATAAGATAATTAAGAGACTTACAATAAGATAAATAATTTAAGCAAATTGTTCTCGTATTTATATTCAAATATAATAGAATTGCTAAAATCAAGTTGAGTGCTTAGTACTTTGTTTAATGAAGTTTACATTAGACTATGTGATTTAAGGACCAAATAAAGTTGATGTTATGTACTGTTACGATAGATAGAAACTTAGAAAGGAAATACTGTTAAAATTGCAGCATATATAAACTTATATGGGAACAATGGAACTATCAAAATTAAGAAGAAAAATGCAGGAAGATCTTGAGAACCCTGAAGGTTTCAGTGAGACATCGAGTGATAATGAGGAGGAAAGTTTTTAAATTAAGATCGTATAATCTATATTAATAAGACAGGTCATCTAAAGGAATTCAATCCAGAAATTCAAAAATTGAGATAAATTATCTAAGAATTGAGCCAAAAATTGCACTCATATGATGAAAAAGAAAATAGAAGAAGAAATTCAATTGATTAACTAACTACTGCCCATATAAGGGAAGTACAATCCTTAAAACAACAAATTAGAAAGTAATCTTAAGATGAAGAAATTGATGATTATATTGAAGTAGTTTATTTTGATAAAACTGCTATATTAGAACCAGAGCTTTAAGAAATGATGAATGAAAAAATAAAAAACATCAAATAATAGTATGATAAATACATTCACAATATGATGCAGAGTAGACAAAATTAACCCCATAATGAAGGGCTTAAAGAGCATATAACAAAGACTATAGAATCTTATAGCGTTAAAGAGCTTCTTAAAATGGCTTTAGAAAAGGAACCTAATTAATATAGAATATGGAAAATTATTGAAGAACTAAAGACTTATCGATATTTATTAGCTGTGATAATTAATTAAGATAAATCTTATGGAATTGCTTATAAAGAAATAAACGAGTTATTAAAATGTAATAGGTAGGAAATGAAAAAATTAACTGAGTTTAAAAATTTTATGTAGGATACTCAATCATAAATGGGAGCATAATTTACAATTTAAATTTAGGATCTAAAAAAATAAATATTAGATTTGAATAGTTAAATAATCAACTAAAAATCAAATACGTTAGAAAAATAATCAGTTTCTCAATTTTAAGAACCAATATAAGAAGAATAATATAAAGTTATACAATAATTGCATTAATAAATAATAGAACTATTCAATGAAATTAGCTCTCAATAGCATTAGATTAATTAATTAAATGTAGCATTAGCAGCTCAAAAATAATAATATAAATTCCTATAAACAAATGCTACAAATATCTTTAAAATAATTGATATAAATGCCTAAACATTCGTATAATTCAATAAATGTGATACATTTCAAGATAAGCCAGCAATTATTACAGATATTAAAAAGAAAATAGATAATTTATAACCTGAATAAAGTGTTCTTTATTCATTATATTTTAGTTAATTACTACATCAATCATAGGTTGTACAAATATGCAATTAAATTGAGATTCATTAATAATCATAATAAACATAAACACTTCCAAATAAAGAAGAGATAGCTAATTTAGTCAGATTATGCAAATTGAATTATCAATCTAACAATTATGAGAAACCAGAGCTAACTGATAATTATACTTAAACTGAAAAATTGAATTTTCTAAATACTTTGAAAGGAAATAAAACTGAGGCCACTGATATCGGAAGAACAATTACAATGATAAATGAACAAATAATGAATTCTCAAAATTAGTTACCTAGTAATGCTTTTGAAAGATTATTGGGAGATTCTGTTAAACTCAATAAGAGACTCAAAATTATAAGACCATTTATTGAAAAAATAGTGAAAATGAGTTCACAGATCTTGTTCATATTTTTAACACACTCTAAATTAAAGTGTCTAAAGAAATTTTTTAACTTGATTTTTCAAATCGTGTAGTTGATCTTCCTTAGCAATAGCCTACTTGTACGGAATCTTTGAGAGTAAAAACACTATCTGTTCCATAGCGAATTAATAATAGTAAAAATGTAATTAGAAAGCCAACCAAATCTATTGATTCTAGTGTTATCAATTAATAAGCAAATAAGTATCAAATTTTGTAAATTAGTTTATTTATCAACTTGGAAGAAAAGAGAGAAGAAGCATAATAATTATTTATGAGTACTCGTATAAGTTCATTCAATAAACGATATGCAAGATTAATACCAATCCCATTGGGAAGTAAATATGGCAAATTTTCTTGATATATATATAAGTAGAAGCTTTTTTAATAATAATAATATAGTGACTCAGCGATAATGTTATACCCTCCGAATATTTATGTCATATTAGAAAATATTGTAGAGAACTACAATATTTTCACATTAAAACTCGGCCTTTTATATTCATCATTAATTAAATATTTAAAAAAATATGAAACAGAAATAATATTTATATGTCTTTTTTAATATCTCATCCACTTTTGAATAATAGAATTGCCACTTGTCCCATGTAGAAGTAAATGAAATGTTTTGTTTCGTGGGTCACATATGAACCAAAATTTCTTCCTACAATACAATGCCAAGTTGGATTGTATTTCTTGTCGAATTCCTTTTTGATGAAGGCCTATAGATTATTGTGTAATGTACAGCAATATCCTTTTCAATGTTGAATTTTTCTAATGCCTAGTTGGCGCAATCAATAGCATCCTATTGCATTTCTTCTGACATATCTGCATTTTTCACAACTGCTTTTCGATCTGCTTAAGCCATTTAAATATTTATATTAATAATAATGATTCCAGAATTTCTTCAAATTTCTTTCCTGCATTTCGGACAAGTTGGATTCAATTTTAACCAATCCTTTATACATTATTCATGGTATATATGATTCTCACTACACTTTAATCTAACAAATTCATTTTCAATATTTTCTAAGCAAATAATACATTCTAATTAAGCATTTTCTGGAACAATTTCAATTCTCAATGCTTCTATTTATTACTTGTAAAATAAATTATACCTAAGTATTACAGTTATATCTTGTAAGAGGATGAATCATTTGATAGAAAAGGATGAAAAATCTCATTAAGGGCCAAATAATTAGGTAAAACCTTCTCAAAAAATGTAAAACCAACTCGAAAAGTATCAAACAATTTAAATAGTTGGTTGATTATTGAAGAACCCCAAAAATTTCAAAAGGAACAAAAAGAACAAAAATCAATTCGAAGCTGAATATAGTAGTACATTAATACATCCAATAAATTAATTTCATGAGATAGAAATAGATGTGATAAAATTATATTCCTCTATTCAATTCCTCAGGATTTACATTGTTTAGTAAATATAAAATAACTCCTGAATTTTGGTTTCTTCTCAAATTGTATGAGTACTTTATTAATAGGCAATGATAATATGAGTAAATCAGTATTCCCTTTGAAATAGTTTTGAATAATTACTAATGTATAAATGAAAATGGCTGAGTAAAAACATCTGTATAAGGATTAATTATCATTAATAAAACAGGCAGTAACTGAGAATAAAAGTAGTTCACATAATCTTAAAATAATTCCTTGTTTATTTTATCTCTGTAGTGTTATTAGATTGTCTTATAAGTTCATTTTATAAATTTATGATAAATTCACAAAATTAGGAAGTAGAAAGAGTTGATGAATTGAAATGCTCTGACATTTGTATAGAATTTGACTTTCCGAATAAGGTCATACTTGGTGCTGGTACTTATGGGTAATCTTAAATTTTATTTTAGCAAGGTTTACAAAGTAAAGAATAAATTAGACAATTAATTTTATGCCTTAAAATGTATTAAAAAGTAGAATGAAAAAGAAGGAGTATAATGATATTGTATTTTAGTTTCCTATTACTTCTTTAAGAGAAATAAAATTCTTAACAGCATTAGATTAAGAAAATGTAATAAAAATAAAATAGATATACACAAGAATTAAGAAAAATAAAAATAAAATCAAGTAAATAAAAACATATTGTGCAATGGATTTGATGGCTTATGATTTTCTTCATATAATCAAACAAAATTATGATACAAAATTTTACTTTACAACTAATTAGATTAGAAGCATTTTGTATCAGTGTTTTAAAGGTTTGCAGTACATTCATTCATAAAAAATCATTCATAGAGATATTAAGAGTGCAAATATTTTAGTGAATGAAAATGGAATTGTTAAAATAGCAGATTTTGGATTGGCAAAGTTTTGTCCAAAAAATGAGGGTATTAGAAAGACTCCAACTGTTGTAACATTAAGTTACAGAGCTCCTGAAGTATTGTTAACAAGAGGATAATATAGTTTTTAAATCGATGTTTGGAGTATGGGGTAAATATATTATCTATATAGATGTATTGCATTGGAATTAAGTTTTAATAGACCTGTATTTCAAGCAAAAGATGAAGCATAATAAATTTAATAAATAATGGAAAGATGTGGTACTCCAACATAAGAAACATGGCCAGAAATTCTTAAATCAGATTACTTTATTAAATTTAATCCATAAAAATATGAAAGAAAGTTTATATCTTCAATAAGAAGTTAAAATATGAATTTTGATGATGAATTGCTAGATTTATTGGATAAAATATTTGTTCTTAATCCTAATGTTAGATTATCAGTTGAATAAGCTTTAAAACATCCATTTTTTACTAATCATAATTTAGAAAATTGTTATAAGGAATTTAAAGAATATATAGTAAAAAGAAACATGAATTCAGGAAAATCAATAGTTTATGTGGAAAAACCAGTTATGTAAAAAGTAATAAACTTTGTATTGTGATTGTGTTATGTTATACATTTTTGATTTAAATCAATATTTTCTGCTCCAAGGTTTTTCATCGGGAACTTCTTATTTAGGTTGAAATTGGTTTGCTTTAGCTTCTGGATTAGAATCGAAGTATTTCTTTGCTTCCTCATAAATTTAATAGTCTTCAGCATATTTTTACATATCTTAAAATATATTGAATAAACTTACTTTCTGGGAATTTGCTCAAATCTTATTCATATTGATCTTATTAGCTATATAAATTTTCAGAATCCATGAACATTGGTGGTTATTATTTCATAAAAACTCTTTATTCAACAAATTCTTCATCTTCATATTCAAGTGGGAAATTCATTTATGCAAGTTTCTCTAATACTTCTTCTTCTGCCCCTCTTTATTATTTTTATAATCTTTCATCCATATCAACAATTACCTAAATTAATTTTATAATTTACTTATCTAAATCCTTTTGATGTTTCTTCTGAATGAACTGAAGCTAATTCTTACAATTCTTATTTATATTCTCTCAAGATCTGCAATTCTTAAGGTGTAATATCTCTTAAGTATTTTGCGGGAGATCCAGCCCAAACTTCTCCTTATTTAATTTCAGTGCCTTCAGGGACAAGAGAGCCAGCTGCAACAATTCCTTGTACTGATGCTCCTTATCTAATTGTAGATCCCATTCCAATAAATGCATCATCTCCAATTTAACAACCTTATAAATTGGAATTTGGCCCGACATATGCATTATTTCCAACAGCAACAGGCTTAGAAGCTTTTACATAAACATTGTCTTAAATAAGAGCATTTTTCCCAACTGTTATAGTATTATTATCTGCTCTAAGGGTGGCTCCATACCAAATGGAAGCACTAAATGTTAAAAATAGATTTACTTTTGCCTTAAAACAACATTTCCAACCAATACTGAGTTTGGTGCTGTGAACAAAGCTTCACCAGTTTATGGAGTATGTCCATTAGCTGATACATGCTTCAGACACTATACTAAGCGATCATCACTAGTATTGCTTCCTAACATATCATTTCCTTATGAAACTAAGCTCAATCCTACCCTTCTGTAAAATGGGCCAATAGTATTCAAGACAAAAGAATCAAATACTTGGAGAATCTTTAGTTTGAACATAATTATTTATGTAATTTTAATAAACTATTCAATAAAAAAGAGAGGACTTCAGATTCTCTATTAGAAAATAAGAAATAGAAGCTTTATTTAAAGAGAAAAGATATAATGTTAATCCTATTGATACAACATCCTAATCAATAGAATAATTACTTGAAAATATTTAACAAACTATCATTTAAAAAAACAATGATGTGTTATGGTAAGAGCTTAAATATTTATCAACTAAAATATTGGTCAATAAAGTAATGTCAACATCTCTATAAGACTTTACGTTCATATTTAATTTGATAGATAATCATTTAGAATATTAGTAAAGAATTATAGCTTAAGTTCTGCTTATCATTTATGGTTTGACTCTTTCAGCAGATATTCAGGAGTATGAAATACTACTGTAAAATTCATAAATATTATGTAAAATCAATTATTTGATCTGTAATTGCTCTGATTTTCCCCTTGAAATAATTGAGCTTCTACTTTTTCTACTTGAAAGTATTATGAGAAAATCATCGAATTGCCTCTCAATGATTATTGAAAATAATTTTACTTCCACAGTTAGATTGATGATAGATCAAATTGATATAGAAAAAGATGAAAAATGTTTGTTAGGTTTATTTTGCTTTTTAACTGTGTTTGTAGATTAACATTTCAATCAACAATTTAAATAACTTGATTAAATAATTCTCATTATTAATAGTGTTTGTAAAAGATTAATAAAATTAAACTATTTTAATATTGATAATATATTGGCAGATTAGGATAACTGTTAAGATTATGAATTAAAGATCAGCACAATAAATAAATTATTAACCCTAATTAAATTTTATGTAGATAAAATGCTAAATCAATTGGACTTAAAATAAGCAAAGCATGTTTGGAAAACAGTATTATATATAAATTTCTCAACTTCTTATTTGACTTTGTTTCAAAAAATTACTTCATATATTATCTTAATTTAATCTCACACTTGTGGCCCTATTGTGAATAAAATTATATAAGATAACAATGAAATAGTTAATAACCTTTTACAATGTCTAATAATTCATCGAGATACACTAGGAGATGGCGAAAAAATTAGATTGAATACTGCCACTACATTGAGAAATTTTATGTTATGCAATAATGTTGATAAGAAACTAATTTGTATTGATACACTTGCAGAAATCATATCATAAGAAAGTAAGATATAAATTGATTTTTTTAGACTCTTGCAAAGTTCTTCCTTATTTATATGAGATTTTTTATCTTATTTTATAGAATAATCCAAATGCTAAATATTTAATTTTTATTGAATAATGGTTAAAGGATGCCTTAGAAAAAAGTAATTGGACTTCTTTAAAACATATTTTATCATGTATTTATTTTATTAATTTAGGTGTATTATAAATTGTGTAGATAGATTAGATGAATTCAATAAAAGAATCATAAATATATTATTATATCTCACGACTTAGCTTGAATGGAAGCAAATAAATTTAGAATTAGGCATCACTTATACTTAATGAAATAGATTGAATTATTTTTAATTCAACATTATATCTATTCTATTTTTAAAGTATAAAATATAATAAGAATCAATTGTATGAGATTGCTCTTCTAGTCCTCATTTATCTTATACTATTTTCTATTTACTCCCTGGCTATTTTGAGATTCAAATCATTTTGATAGTGTATTGAAGATTGAACCATTATAGTTGCTTCAGTTCGAGTTTCTCCTTTTAATGTGTCAAGTTTAAGTTTTGATGGTTTTTTTCTTTTTTTAGTTTTCAGATTGTCCTCTTTTGACTTTTATAATAAATAATCATATTGATTTCCTCTTTTTTAAAGTAATTATGCATTTTTAAATTGTTCAAATACTCCAGATTTCCATTTAAAAGATTGTTTCGAACATTAATCATAGTTTTCAATAAATGCACATTTTTATGCAATAATTCTGCTTCCAGTATCTAAATCATACGATCTATTAGTAATTTTATCAACAAATTTAACTTTACTTGACTCTTGTCTTATGACTTTACTCTCAGATTCTTCCCATGATTCATTAATTTTTTTATCCTATAAATTGCTTAATTATGGTCTTTGAGGTAACTGATACTCTGGTGACAAATTCAATGCTTTACCATACCATTTTATTCTTTTATATTCTTGTTCTGGAAGTAGTTAAATATTCTTACCTAAAAGGGAAGTGCCCTTTTCAGGCTTTGCAAATAATATATCTTCAATCTTAACATGATTAAATTGAAACTACTTTGGTGAGTCAGGACTTATAGCCAATTAATGATCGACATGCCTTGATCTATCGATTTCAGGTTTTGGGGTGTCATCCCTAATAAAAGATAAAATATTAGTTTTGCGCATTAACTGATTAATTAATATACTAAATAATGTTGTCCAGAGGCCTATCTACTCCGAAGCCAAAATAGGAGGTGTTGCAAATTGTCTTTGATCTTGGAGAAAAGAAACAAGTAACTAAATATAGGATTTAAAGGAAACTTTGCATGTTTATGATGATTCAGACATTACTATGATTGCAAAAGAATTTGTTAATAAGCATTAATTGAAGGAAGAAGCTACTATCTTAATTGAATAAACTATTATCAGTAATCTTTAGGATAGTAACTGTTCTAAATT
The DNA here is from genome assembly GCA_000715435.1 of Paramecium caudatum. Classification (NCBI taxonomy): domain Eukaryota; phylum Ciliophora; class Oligohymenophorea; order Peniculida; family Parameciidae; genus Paramecium; species Paramecium caudatum. Next base: position 258,756 of record JMSD01000039.1, read on the forward strand.
AAGCATTTTCGATCGTCTTCATAATGAGGCTGCCGTTAAGGCTCAGAAAAGGCAGCAATAATTTATTACAAATACTTTATCTTAAACTCTTAGCCCTTCTAAATCACTTCCATATAACCCAGGATAATAACTATATTAAAGAGAATTGTAAAGCAGAATTATGGCCCCTAAACAAGAAAATATATATCCTTTTAGGCCACATATTAGTGAAAAGTCTTTATAATTAGCCAGAAGACCATGTATGCCAACTTAAGATTATTTGATTTAATAAGGAAAATAGATGATGTAAAGAAAAGAATAACTAAGAAATAGTAGAATGGCATAACTAAGTGAAGAATGTTCATTCAAACCTTCAATCAATCCAATGTATTAATAAATCTAATATTTAGAAGCTAAAAAATTTCATAAGAAAAGGAAAGAAATTATTCAAGTGATTCAAAGTTAAGAATTCACGATAGGCTTTACCATTAAGGTTTAAGTACTATGAAAAGAAAAAAAGAATCAAGTGAATTATTTTATTAGTCTTAAATGGTATCTCCATCTAAAGGGAAACCATCAGAAATACCATTTTTAGATAGAATGCAAATTTCTATCTAAAAAAGATAAAAAAAACTTTAAGAAACAGTAGTTACAGAAGAACCAACACATGATACAACAACAGGATAAAAATTATTTCATCCTATTATTGGAGACCACCAAATGATGTATTAATGCTTTAATTATTTAGAGGAATCAATAAAATTTACCTATTGGTGATTATTTATTTTAAATGAGAACAGTTTAAGAGGACCACTAAAATTATTTATACGAATAGCATAAATAATCAATTCTTAATTCGATGGCAAAATCATCAGAAAAATCAAATGAAATATATTTAATGAAGGTTAGAAAAATACTTGAAGAAATTTTTGGAGTTTTGGATTCAGATGGAGATGGATAAATTTCAGCATCTTCGATTGAAATATCTGGAATATCATCTGAAGTTTTATAAATATTAGCACCATTACTTTGTGAAATGGAGACAATATCTGCCTAACTTGACCTCGAATCTTTTATCGATGCAGCAAACAGACTTATTTCCTCTCTAAATGTTGCAGATAAAAATAAATTATTAAATGGTTTGAAGCCAAAAAAAATAATAGATCTCGATTAATGCACATTTTAAGTATTTTTTTAGATTTATTTTTTAGCCGAAATTATGTAAGCATTCAATGAGAATAGTTAAATCTGGGGCAAAACCTTAGTTTATGGTATTTACTTTATATTTAATTTTAGAATAAAGAAATATTGAAAGAAGAATAAGAAAAAAAAACTATGGAAGAATGCACTTTCAAACCTTAATTATATGCGCCTATGAAAATTTACGAATTCATGTTAAATTAATGATTTGTGCAAGAATTTTTGAGTATTATAACTAATTACATACTTTACAAAAAAATTCCTCTCAATCATATTATTTATGGGAATGTCTCTCTATGATATCGTTGCGTTACTTCAACCAAAAATCTCTATATCGTCTATCTAATTTATTCTCACAGATCCATCTGCACCTATAAAAATTCACTTTATTCTAGTTTATTAATCATTTATACACTTATTTACTCTTAAACTGTTTAATCTATGTTATCATTAACCAATTTATCACAATTTGAATGACAAGTCTAATTTTTGAAGTAAACTAATTTGTCAACATTTTTTAGGAATTATTTCAGGTCCCGAGTTTCCTTTTTACAGTCAGTTAAGCAAGTATCAAGTTTTTACAAACCCTCTAAGTGATTCTCAAAAATAGTGCTGTTATTTTCATAGCATTTGTGATAACATTGATATTTCCGCTTTTATTACTAATCTATGTTAAATAGTCTCATTTTGCTAAATGCTGTTATTGCCTATTTAATTTTGGTTTATTCATGATATTCCATGAGTTTTCTTTGATAATATTCATTTTCATTTTCAGTAGCATAAAGTTCCTCTGTACTCTATATTTTATCAAACATATAATTAATTAACAGAATATGACTGAAAGCAGAGCATTATCATCATATGATGGAACTTACAATAGTTTAAAGGATGTATAAAGAGTAGGATCCTATGATTATGGAAATGCATTCTCCAATTTCAATACTTAAAAATATTCCAATTCAAAACCTAATCACAATATGATTGATACAAAATCATATTTAGAATAGATAGAATAGAAATATAATAAAAAAACAAATCATTATAATGATGAAAGTGATTCAGATGATTATTAAAATGATACATCTCCAAATAAAGCAGCTTCATAAGTTCCAACTAAATTTTAAAAAAGTAGAGTCACTGCACTTAATAATTAATATTAACCAGAGTTTAAAATACCTGTCGATATAAATCTATCAAGAGGACCAAGTGAGATTGGTCCAGATTATCGAGTCTTATAAAGTATGCACGAAAAATATGGAAGTTTGGCCTAATCTAAAGTAACTATTGTTGATTAAGATGCCAAAAGAAGATTTTTTGAATTAGCAGTTGAATTAAAAAAGACGTTACCACAGGGACATCCTGGTTAAGAAATGTTGGTAGCCTAATTATATACAGAAAGTGTATAAAAATAAATATCAGAAAAATATTGGAGACAATGGCTTTAAACAAGATTCTAAAATTGAATTATATTTTATTAAAACTATATCTAATTGTATGGGAAATTAATCTGGAAGCACTTATGGCGGTGTTTTCATTCGAACTGACAAACCGTTTTATTTCGCAGGAGAAATAGTCACAGGTAACACATCAAGATTTTAAGGCAATATCTATTTGAACATAATTAAAGTTGGATTTCCTGGAAGATAGGTAGTCCTTAAAATGATTGGAAAAGAAAAATGTAAGTGGACAGAGAGAAAATCAAGGACTATCAGACAAAAAGACAAGCCACCAAGAAAAGAATATTATAATGTTACCCATACAGGAAAAACCTAGTTCTACTAACATAAGGCTCCAATATGGACATTCGATGATTAAAATCTACCAGTTGGATAATATACTTTTCCTTTTTAATTTTAGCTTGTGTCTCATCTACCTGGCTCTTATTTTGAAACAGGATTTGAATTTTCAGCAAAGACAGCGTATACTGTCCATGCTGAAATTGTATCATTCAATAATTCTTTTAGTAGTATAAAACATGAATAAGAATTTATAATTAGAGAACCTCTAAAAAATGAATTAAAATCCTTATGTGGAGAAATGTAGGTTCATGCACAATCATGTTGTAGTGATTAGGGAGTAATAATTTATTTATAAAAGACATCATACGTTAATTGCGTGTTCGATAAAAATTGTTATATTCCAGGAGAGACAGCTTATCTTATGGTTGATATTGATAATACTAATTGTTAATAAGATATTGAAAGGATTGATGCAAAATTAACAAATTATTTAATTTTAACATCCAACAAAGGTAAGGAAAAAAGCTTTACTCGCATTATGGCTCACTAAGCTATTCAAGGAGTGTTAGCAGGTATGAATGCCACAGCAGAATAGAGGAAATAAATGTAGTTAATTTTAATGAATGAAAAAAAGAATTGTGCTATTAAACCTTCTTCAAACGGATAATTAGTTAGATCTGTTTATAGACTTTCTATAGAAACAATTTTATCAGGTAATTATATTAATTATCTAAGGATAATGTTGTGGTGAAAATTCACGTGTTGAAGTTCCTATATAAATTGTGGCACCAATTCCTAAAAATTATAATGAACCTATTTGGTAGCCATAAAATTGGAACCCTTAAGTTTTTCAACCTTAAATTGTTTCATTTACAGATAGAACTATGTATGTAAAAGATAATAAGGAACAATAACAATAAAAGAATCCGAAACCAAAATCCAAACAATTTGAAGATATGATTTAACCTATGGGTTGATTTTTATTTATTGAAATATTAAATTATTAGAATTTAAGTCATTTGATATTGAATCATTCAATATTTATTGAGATTGAACATATGTTCCACATATTTTTGATTATTTAGTATAAATTGAATCCATATAGATATATAATATTTAGAAATTAAATAATTATGGGTAATCAATAAGGATCTGATTTTGGTGGTGTTTTTATAAGAACAGATAAACCATTTTATTTTGCTGGTGAGATTGTAACAGGTAAGAAAATAGAAAATTGTAGGCAATATTTATTTGAACATTACAAGAAATGGATTTCCAGGTAGTGTAGTTCTACTCAAAGTAACAGGAAAAGAAAAATGTTATTGGACAGAATAACATTCTAGAACATCAACTGGCCCTGATGGGAAATAGTAATCAGAATCTTATACAGTTACCTATTCTGGGAAAACTCAATTTTATTAACATAAAATAGCCATTTGGACATTCTAGACAGGTAGTCTTCCTCTTGGACAATATACCTTTCCTTTTCAATTTCAATTACTCTCCCATTTGCCTGGATCTTATCTTGAAAAGGGAAGTAACTATATGGCAAAAACATAATACAATGTAAAAGCTGAGATTGAGTCTTACAACAAATCTTATAAAAGTATTAAACACGGATAGGTTATGATTGTAAGAGAACCTTTAAAGTAAAATGTTGCAGCTTTGATGGGAGAAATGGAAGTAAAGGCCAAAACATGGTGTTGCATTGATTAAGGAGTATCTATAATTTTTATAAAGGTATCATAAATCAAGTGTGTATTTGATAAAAATAATTATTTACCTGGAGATACTGCATATTTATTGGTAGATCTTGATAACTCAAATTGCTAATTGGATGTTACAAGAATAGATGCAACACTAACTAATTATTTGACTTTAAGAGATAGAACAGGAAGAGAAAAATTATTTACAAGAGTTATGGCATAATAAACTATTTAAGGAGTTTAAAAAGGAGAAAAAGCAACTGATAGTAATAGAAAGTAAATGCAATTATAATTGCATGATAAAAATTCTGCCTAAGGATTAAAACCATCATCAAATGGATAATTGATAAGATCTGTTTATAGATTATAAGCATAAGCAGTTTTATCAGGTAATATTTCAAATTATTTATAGGATGTACATGTTGCAATTCACATCCACATGTTGATGTACCTGTAGAGATTGTAGCTCCAGTTCCTTAATTATATAATGAGCCTATTTATTAGCCACCTAATTGGAATCCTTAAGTATTCCAACCATAAATTGTATAATTCACAGAAAGTACTATGTATGTGAAAGATCCAAATTAATAATCTAATTATAACTATCCATAACCACCACCTAATTAATTTGGATAGATGGTTCAACCAATGAGTTGATTAATTATTAGTACATATTTATAAAATATTGAAAATAATCTAATGTTTACATGTAAAAATAACCTAATACTCTTTTATTATATAAACATATACATGGTTTTGAAATTATTTTTTAATCTTTCTGAATATTTTTTTAGAGAAATTAATTTTAATAGACTCTCACAAACCAGCATAAAAAGGTTATCACTATTTTAGAAAACCAAATTTGTAAATGAGAAAAAAAAAAGTTTTTGAAATGCAAAAATAAAATTAAACAAAAAAATGGGAAACTAACAAGGATATAATTTAGATTTTGATTAAGTTAGTATAAGTACTGATAAATCATTCTATTTTGTTGGTGAGATAGTGTCAGGTATTAAGATTGTAATTTTAGGCAATATTTATTTGAACATAACAAAAAATGGCTTTCCTGTTGGTGCAGTGTTGGTTATAATCACTGGAAAGGAATAATGTTAATGGATTGAATAAAATGAAAAGTAGATTAAAAATGAATAGAATAATGAAATTCAAAATGAAACAACCATTTAAACTTATTCTGGGAAAATAATTATTTTTTCACATAGAATAGTTATTTAGAAATTTTATCCTGGTAGTTTAATAGAGGGTTAATATACATTTCCTTTTGAGTTTTAATTACCGGCAAATATACCAGGATCTTTTGTTGAAGAAAAATAATCTTCATACTCTGCAAAAATTCAATATAAAGTCAAGGCAGAAATCGAATCAAGTAACAAGAATTTTTAGAATTTAAAGAATACTTAGATAGTTATTATTCGTGAACCATTAAAATAAATAGAATAATGTCTAATGAAGGAAATGGAAGTAAGAGTCAAAAATTGGTGTTGTGAGGATAAAGGAGTAAATTATATTTGAATATAGACTTCTTATATAAAATGTGTTTGTGAAACGAATAATTATTTAAGAGGAGATACTGCATGTTTGTGGGTAGATGTTGACAATACTAACTGTTTATTAGATGTATCTAGAATAGAAGCCAGATTGACTAAATATTTAACTTTGAAGGATAATACAGGAAGAGAAAAGCAATTCACTTATGTTTGTTCACGTTCTTCAATTTAAGGAGTTTAAAGAGGAATATCTGCATAAAAAATGCGAATAAATCTCCTCCTTAAAGAGGATCATGGATAATAAGAAATATAACCATCTTCAAATGGATAATTGATTAAGGCTGTTTATAGATTAGAAGCAATAGCAATATTATCTTAAATTTGCATTTGTTCCGCTGATCCAACTGTTGATATCCCTCTTTAAATTATTGCTGAGAATCATTCATTCAAAGATAACACTTAATTAAAACCTCGTAATTGGAATCCCTAAATATTTAAGAAAACTCTTATTTCATTTACAGAAAGTACAAAGTTCACTAAGAATCAATCATAAAAATATAATTATACTAATTCTCAGCAACTGCCACCTTCAAAATAGTTTGGATAGATGAATTAGCCCATGAGTTGATTAATTAAATTATGAACATTATAAGAAATTTTTTTTCAGTTTTCACTGTATGATAATTCCAAAAATTCCTTTTTTTACTCTGAAAACAAATATATTTTGCTTTTTATTTAAAGCATTTTTGATTTTCAATATTGCATAAAAACTGACTCATTCGATAATATTTTATTTAAATAGGTGAAATCTTCACCTGAACAAACCAAAAATTTCTCGAATTAAGGCTCAATATTAGAATAAAAATTCATGTATTAATAAAATGAATAATCACGCATTATTAAATATTGTTAAAATAAATCAGTATATTATTATCTATATTAACTTGCCGAACTTTCCTTACTCTGTTGATCTTCAGAAAATTAGAACTTTTGAGAAGTTTTATATGTATTATCACTAAATTCATTTGTTACTTTTCTGAAATATTTCCAATTTTGTAGTAATGGTTTTTCACATTTATAAATGGACTCACTAAACAAAGTGAGTGAAAATTGCAAATATTTTTAATGTTAGTGGTTATAATATAGTCTGAAAACATAAAACAAAAAAATCATAATGATTCTTACGCATCGTATTGTGCAAGAAGGTCTTCCTCAACTGAATTGATTATTTCAAAATGAACTCCATTTATCAAAACATTAAATTATCTGTGAGGATCTAAAAATGGCATTAAGAATTACTGTTTGGATCATAATCCTTGACTTCAACAACAGGCTGCATTTGTACAATTGACTTGTAATGAACAGTTGAGTTAGTTTCATTTCCTTTTTATGAGTATTGTATCATGTTTGGTGATATTAATGAAACAGGAACAGTTGAAAGAGACTTTTGATTCTTAGAACGAGTAGCACAGATGCCCATATATTTCAAAATATTATTTAATAATGAAAAATCATTAAGCAATTAAATTTGCTCATGAAGTTTAATATCTTGTTCAAATTTAATTGAAACTACATCATATTACTATAAGGTAGTGCATCATTATGATAAAACTTACGTAGATTCTAATCATATGTAACATTTGTATAGAAATAAATTTTAAAATTGATATAATTTTATATTAATTTTCAATAAACCCATAATTTATTAATTAAAAAGACCACGTTTTATATTTATTAGGTTAGTTAGCTTATTAGCCCAGGCTGAGGCAACTTGGCTGTAACTTCGGTGGGTTGTAGGGGGATGTTTGGCATGTTGTCATCTGAGAGCTCGCTGAGTCATTTCGTTAAGAGTCACCGCCCTAACCGAGCTCGTAGTCACTTGTGAGATTCATCAGTAATGAGAGTCTCACTTGTGTTGAAGAATCTCGCAATGGCTTAGGCTGGAAACAGAGCAAGCATTAGAGATCGCTATGAGCGGCGGAAGGATACCGGACTCGTGAAGTGATGTGGCTTATCGTGGCACTTGTCGAGCAGAACTCCGACCCAAAACACTTTTTTTTTATTTACTTAAAATTATTCTTGGTAAATGGAATATTGGTCAGCAATTACAAATGAAACATTAGAAAATGCTAGAATCTATAAAAAATAGGCATAAGATAGATAACATTAATGTATAGATGAAACATTAATTGATTCTGAAGCATAAAAGTAATATGAGTAATGCTCTGACAATTTGCAATAAAATTGGCAAATATTTTTGTTAAAGTTAGAATGGGAAAGACATAAGTTATAAGATTGTTTATTAGTTGCTAAAAAAGCAAATATCAAATCAGAAGAGGAAATAAAGAAAATGTGTTGTAGTACAATAAAAAACAATATAGAGACTTATTTTGATTAATTACAAAGAGCTGACTTTGATATTATTAAAAAATTATGATACCTAAAGTTGTGGGTTATGCAGCATTTTAATCATATGGTGATTTACCTTATCCATCTCTTAAAGCAGGCAAAAAGACTTTAGATTCTAATCAAGTATGGGAATAAAGTAATCATTCTAAATATGATTATTAGCTGTTAGAGATGAGGATAAAGAAAGCTTTTATAAGAATTCTAATTATCATTTCTCTAATAAAAAAGTAACAGTAGATGAATCTGTTTAACCTAATAACTATAAGAATACTTATAAAGCACATAAAGTAAGTTTATGTTCTAAATATTAGGCCCATGTTGAAAGTGCAACTTCAAGTAACTTTTTCTAGAAAACTGGTAATTCAGCTGTTACTCCAGAAAACCCTCTACTTTAGACAGGATGTGAACACTGGAAAACAACATATTAAGCATCAATAGTTGATCCTTTTGCAAATAATAAAGCAACATAACCAGAATGGAGCTTTAATAAACCTCCTTATGTTGTTGAAACGTAAGAATCATTTATATTATAAATAGTAAAGTTGGACCATCAGAATATAAGAAATAATTTGGATAAATAGGTGAAAATCCAAGAGGAAGATTGAATTAATTAGATGCTACTCATCCAAGAGTTTTTGATGAATTAAGATTAGGAACATCATAAGAAGCTTAACATATTCCTGGATATACTGGATTTATCCCAAGCATCATTACTAGCTCTAAAGCTATTGAACATGGAAATGGAACTGAACCTAGAACAGATTTTATGAAAACTAACTTAAAAGAGAACTAGTATCAAAAATAAATAAAAATAGTCATACAAAAATACCAGGATATGCTGGACACATTCCTAGATCTGTTGTAAACTAAAGAGACTAACCCAGATAATCGTGTTTCAGTAATTGAAATTAAAATTATCATCATTAATCCAACATTCACTTATCTAATAAATTGCATATTTTATTTCCCAATATTAGTTTATCTTCGGTTATTACTCCAGCATAATAAAAGTTCTCTATTAATGCAATTTGTTTTATTTTATTATTTTTAAACTCTAATAAACTTGTAAATTTAGGTAATGTTAATAGTTCTAATAGTTTTGGTATAGCTGTAATAAAAAGTTTTCCATCATATTTTACTAATCTCCTTGGGCCATCATCTAAATCAAATGATTATAATAATTCTTTTTCTAAATTGAAAATTTTTAGAGTTTTTCCAAAAGTATCCAGGATAAATATATTATTATCATAATATTCAATTCCGCTTAAATGTACACCAGTAATTTCATAAATATAATCGCATTATCCATGAAAATTACATTACAATAAAGCAAAACTTTATGTTTTAAAATAAAATCCAATCAAATCTGATACATTGTAATCAACTGTTAGCAATAATTATTCCCCAATAACAATAAAATCGAAAATAATCAAATTATCTGGTAATTTTATTGTCTAAATGATTTTCCAATCTAAAATAATATCAACTTTATTATGATGACATAAATATATAAATTTATCATCAGAGTACAAAGCTCTATTATTATTTTCTTCGTATAATTTTTCTTATTTATCATTATAGATGCCATCCTCAGACAAAAATAATATTTCATTCTTATACTATTAAATATCAAGAGGAGTGATTTCGATTAAATTACAATTTGTGGCTTAACCATAATTTATAGTTGGTTTTTTAAATAATCCAAAGGAAAGCATTTAATTTATCATAACAGCAGTCATAATTGTAGTAAATAATGCAAAAACTTTCATGATAATATTAATAAATATAATAATAAATGAAGTTTAAAAGAGATGTAAAAGGCTTACTTAGTTTAGTTGCTATCTCTTCAGCTCCTGTGTTATACTATTTCTATCGTGATCGACTTTATTCCTTAGTTGATAGTAAGGGAAAGAAAAAATGAATTATGAATAATTTAGTATAATCATAATAATCATTTTTAAGGCATAATTTCTAATCACAACTAATGAAAGAATTAGTATATAAATTATTTCGATTTTGTAAAAATAATATGGATTTAGATATAGCTGTAGAAGCAAGAGAAAAGGTAAGAAACCCCACAATCAAGCTAAATAAAAAGTTGTCGATAGCAATAGCTGTAACTTTTCTTTCTAATTAAGGCATTAACAAAATCTGAGAAAAAACCTTTTGATTAATTGGTTACACAATAGCCATCAAATAAGCTTATTGCTGTTCATTTTGGTGTAGGTGATTAAGATGATTACAACACAATCTCTGATTATGTCAGATAATTTGGAAAAAATAAGGTGATGATTTTTCCAGTCAGAAATTATGCATTGATTGAATTTTAATCAACTGATTAAAGTTTATAACTGATTTAAGTAAGAATTTTTCTATTTTAAATAGTAATTGTAAATTTTTGAGAACATTAAATATGTTAACCTAAAGTACCCAAATAAAGAAAGAGCAACAATGTTCTTTTATACAAATTAAGATGAATTTACTGGAGGAGGAATGTGTGACATTCCAAATGCTTAAAGGTAAGTAAATGTTCCAGGACTTCATTTAATTCATGATTTCATTACTGAAGAATAAGAGAAATAAATATTAATTGAAATAGACAAATAAGAGTGGTAAAAATTGAAACAAAGAAGAGTTTAACATTATGGCTATGAATTTATATATGGAGAGAATACAGTTGATGTAAATAGACCAGCTGAAAGAAAAATTCCTGATTTTCTTGAAGAAGTTCGACTAAAAATATCTGATTTAGTTAAACCACAACCAGAAATCAATTAACTCACAATTAATGAATATTTACCAGGAATGGGTATCCCTCCACATTTTGATGTCCATCCTCCTTTTCATGAAAAGTTTGTAGCTATTAGTTTAGCAAGTGGATTAGTGATGTCCTTTAAATCTTTTAAAGGAGAGGAATAACACCTATATTTACCCCCAAGATCCTGTGCATTATTTACAGGAGAAGTTCGTTACGCTTGGTTTCATGCAATAGCATCAAGAAAAATAGATAAAGTTGAAGGCGAAACACATTTCAGAAAAAGAAGATTGAGCTTAACATTTCGAACAATCAGAGAAAATCTTAGGTGTGATTGTGAATATCAATTCTTTTGTGAATCTCAAGGATACAATCCATTAACAATGAAAAATAAAAATCCTTTACTATAAGAATATTTAGCTAAACTGAATTAGATTGGATTTGTTTAAGATAGCAAAGTAGTTCCAAATAAGACTTAAGAAGAGATAGAATTATTACAATAATAAGATTAATAATTGGTGTAAATACCTAAAGCAACAGAAGTTGAAAAAAAATATGTCTATGAAATTTATGAAAAGATAGCCCCTCATTTCAGTTCAACTAGATACAAACCTTGGCCTAAAATAGAATCTTTTCTAAAATAATTAGAGCCTGGATCTTTAGTGGCAGATGTTGGATGTGGAAATGGTAAATATTTAGGTTCTAATCCTGATATTGAGATGGTCGGAACAGATAGAAGTGAAAATTTACTGAAAATATGCAAAGAAAAGTCCGAAAGCTACTAAGTATTTAGTGCCGATTCTCTAAGATTGCCACTAAGGTCTGAAATGTTCGACGCTGTAATTTCTATAGCTGTCATTCATCATTTTTCAAACAGGTAATTATCTATTTGATTTTCAGAGTATTAAGATAATAGGCTATTAAAGAATTATTAAGAATATGTAGATCAAAAGGACTGGTTTTAATTTACGTTTGGGCAATGGAATAAGAGGAGAAAACATTTAATGAGTAAGATGTATTTGTGCCTTGGAATTTATAATTTAAATTTGAAGACGAGAAAGTAATAAATTAAGAAGGTAAATTTGTATAATATTTTAAGTGTAATAAGAATTTAAAATTGATGAATAAAAAAAAACAGTAGTTTATAAGAGATATTATCATGTGTTTAAAGAAGGGGAAATTTAAGAACTGCTTTCAGATATGTTGGGATTCAAAATTATTAACAATTATTATGATCATGCTAATTGGGTTGTAGTGTTACAAAAAGATTGAAATTTGTTAATATTATTTTTAATAAAAATTTTATGAATACCGCGAGCCCTTAACCTAGTTCCCATATACGATATTGGAGTTCCAGTGATTGGGACTTTAAGAAAAAAAAGGAACTTTAACATTAAATGTCTATAACTAGACAGAGATTCTTTGAATCAATGAAACCGAAGCCAATGAAACGAATCAATACTACTAATTTTCACTAATATGTTATTGATATTAGAGAATATTATCAATAAAAAAATTAGCTATTACTGACAAGTTAAAAAAATAGCAGAAGCACAAAGAGTCTTAAAAATTTGTTTAGTAATAACAATCTACTCCTTAAGTTTAAATCATAGCCATTCTTTCCCGACATAAATTGAATTTATATATATTAAATTATATATGGTAAATTGCTATATTCAATTCTTGAAATTAGCAAAAACATCAATTGCACTCACATATTAATCAAAACTCTATATTTTTAATGTTCCAGAAGGATTTTAGAGATTTATTTCAGACTATTGTATTAAAATGAAGTTATCCCCATAAATTTTCTTCACTAGGATAGATGTAGATTATATGAATGGCATATTCGGGTTGCTACTAACATTAAATTTCGATAAACAAATTGAAAACACTAAGCTTTTCGGTCCAAAAGGCTTATGTGATTTGATGTCAGCTTTTCGCTACAGTGAAATAGGGGGTAAGAACTTTAATAATATTTCTTTTCATGAGTTCTTTGGGAAAAATTTATATTATCAAAACAAATAATAACTGGCTGACTATTTAGCTGAAGGTAATAATTTTCCTGTCTAATATGGCCTAAAGCTTGTTAAACTTGATGAAAATTAAAGTCTTGAAAAATATGAAGATAATTTTTTAACTATTACTCCCATTATTCATTTTAGCAATAATATATCGTATTCTATTACAACGAATAAGGTGAAAGGTAGTATTTCTACTGATAGATTGGATTAACTGAAACTCTCAAACTTCTAAAAGAAAGAATTATTTACAAAGCATTAAATTATTATAAATAATTAGCTGTATAGTGAAGAATATTTTCGAGAACCAGGCACAGAAGAACAAAGTGTTCTAATTTTAGACATTCAATAAGACGCTGATCTTGATTAAATATAAATGCCACTAAATTTAAAGTGCATTCTTCATATTAATGATCCTTTTTCAGAAAAGTATCAAGATTTTATAACCAAGTTACCTGCAATGGATCATATGTTTTGTAATTAGGAAATTCAAAATCAGTACTCTTAAGGCTTGCCTAAAACAAAAGCTATTTGTAATTATCTAAATTCATTGTTTCCTAACAATTTTCCGACTTATTCAAACACATATTCATTAGTAGCTCCTAATTATCTATAAGTATAAAGTTATTTTAGTTATAATTTATTACCTATAAAAGTTGCAGGATATAGAGAAATTTCTGCAGAAATGATTGGGGGAATATCAAAAATAAGATAAATAGATTTTTCAAAATAAAATATGTAATAGGAATCAAAATCAAAAATTAAAATTCAATTTCTAGGTACAGCCTCAATGAGACCAAATAAATATAGAAATGTTTCTGGTATTTTAGTAGACAATGAGAATTCAGCATTAATTTTAGATTGTGGAGAGGGAACTTTTGATCAGCTTTAAGTTTAAAAAAATTTTAACTTTTAAAAGAAAATATTAGTTTGGATCAGTCATGTTCATTGTGATCACAATTTAGGGATTACTTCATTTTTATAAAAAGTCCCAAATCTATATCTATTTGTTCCATAAATTATGGTTCCATGGATAACTTAATTAAAAGAAATTTATTAAATCAAAAACAATTTCAGTATATGTGTAATACCAACAAAAGATTATGGTATCGAACAAGAATTTTTTAATTAAAATTGTCCTTACAAACCATTCAATTTAATAACAGTTTAAGAATTGAATTAAATTTTCTAAATGAATTTTCAATATGTAAATGTTGAACATTGTCAATAAGCATACGGATTTAGAGTAAATTTTTAAGATGGAACAAGCCTAAGTTATTCTGGAGACACAAGACCTTGTAAAACATTCATTAATTTATCCACTGGAGTAGATATAATGATTCATGAGGCTACTTTTACTGATGATCTTTAAAAGATGCAATAGAAAGAAAACACTCTACAATCCGTGAAGCAGTAGAATCAGCTATTTCATCTCAAGCAAAAACTTTAATTCTTACTCATTTTTCATAAAGATATTGTAAGTAGGGAACATGTTAGTAACAAGAATAAGCTGCTCAAAAATTAACAAATCTCGATCAAACCGTTTATGAACAATACTTAAAAAAGAACACTGTGATTGCTTTGGATTTTTTAAGTGGTTATATGGATGAATATCCAAATTTAGTGGAATTAAGTTAAGAGTTAAATTAAATTGTAGAATGATAAAAAATTGATAATTCACAATATATTAATTAAACCTTAAATGTATTTTAATTCTGCTTGATTAAAGGTTCCAGTCAGTACTATATTTGAAAGTTAGGTTTTTAGAGAATTTGTTTTTTCCATATTTTATAAAGCAATTAAATTTTAATAATTCATATTAAAAAGAGTTAAAACAAAAACTTTCAAAGTAGTACCACTTAATTTTATTGGTTTACTTATTATATCTTCTATAAATGGAACTAATCTTTCACTTCCAATTACTGGACTCTTTGATGTGTAATATAGAAGCAATATTCTTTGTTGTGGTTTTAATGTAAAGTAAGCCTCATTTGAAGTGATTGCAGTGAATAATTTTGTTAATGCTAATTAAGTAAGTGGAAGTCTTGTTCTTCCAAAAATTTCAAAATAATTAAATAAATTAGCACTTGATTATATGTTCAATTCTTTGTCTGTCAATATCTCATCTCTCATCTATTATTAATTTTTAATTATACTTTATAAACTATTTCAGGAAAATATTAGCTGCCTGCTTTTACAAGTATAAGAGTGTAGTAAATTTTTTTATCAAATGAGATATCCTCATTTTTTAGTAGTTCTTGATTAATTCTATCAAGAAACTATAAATGATATCTTTTGGTATATTTCATCATTTAACAAGCAAGTTTAACTGCGGAATCCTCTTCTAAATTAATTTCAATTTTATCACATAATCTGAAAAAGATATTTATTATAAAATTTTCCACTTCTTCATTATATACTTTAGGTTGATGAACAGAAAATACTTATTTTTCTACAAAAAATAATCCATTTGAAATTGAGGTTAAAATTGAAAAAAATTCTTATTCTGTAGTATTTACTTCAAATCGTTAAAAATATTCATCTATCATTTAACATTAAAAGTGAAAATATTCAGGAAGTTAATCCTTGTTAAAACGTGTATTGATAAAATAGTAAAATTGTTATTTAGGAATTTTTTGAGTTAAGAAATTTTCCCTAACTTTTAAAATCTCATCAAACTTATTTTGATTGCTACTTTGATATTGATAAATACAATTTCTTTTCTGTTTTATATCTATCAAATAATATTTATAGTCTATCTTTAACATCCATTACAGATAATGGATTCTATGAGCTTTCAAATAAATCCCTTTTAGGTTTTCTTTTTTCAAATACTGTTTTACTACCCTTTTTACTTTCAAAGACTAATTTTTTACTAAATGAACACTTTAGTAGCAATCTAATCATAAATTATATTATTATGTGCAAATTATCATTATTTTTAAAAAATATTTACAGTTCCTTCCATTCCACTAAATGCAATAGCGTCTTAAGTATTCATCTGATCAATAGAAAAAATACTCTTTGGTAATCCTTTTATAGATGCTTTTGGTTATCCATCTTTTAGTGAAAACAATTTAATTTCATGAATTCCTGAACTTCCTGCATAAATTAAATCTTCATTTGCTTTACTTTAATCTTATTTATAATTACTTAAATTGAGCAGCATAAATATAAAATGATTTATTTTCTTCTGATTCTGTACCAGTCCATTAAATTTCTTAGTAAAGTTTTCTTGTTCTCCAATCCCATAATTAAATTTAATGTTCAGTTCTGTGTGATCCAGTTAATATTATTTGCCTTTTTACAGAAAAATCAAGGGAATCTCCTGAAAGTGATGGCCCATAAAATTATCCTATACAATTTTTCTCTCTAATATCCCAAATAAGAATATTTGCATCCCATCCACCAGAAATAAGAACATTAGGTTAATCTGGTAAAAATTTAACCACAAATACTCTATTAGCATGGCCCCTCTATCCCCTAAAATGTAAATATACAATAATTACCAATCAGCTTACTAAAATGTATGAGATACACTCTTAATATCATCATCATAAATTCTCACACAAAAATCTTTACCTCCTGTTGCAAATTAACTTCCATCATAATTGAAATCTAAGCATAAAATACTATTATGCTCTTCTGTTATTTTGTGTAGTTGTTTTCCTGACTGGGCATGCCAATGAATGATCTAACCTTCTGCATTTGTTGAGACTAAAATCCCTTTAGCTTTTGTTCCATAATTAGGACGCCATCTAAGTGCTGTTACAGGTGTTTATAATTATTCTAAAGTATGTGTAGGTTTATCTTTTATTATTTATTATATGGTTACTTTCATTAAAGAGTTAAATGACTCCTTCTGATGTACCAACAGCTAAACCTTAATCATCTTAATCAAATCTAATTGTAAAAATATCTGAGCCATTTATTTTTAATTATTATTGCAACTTTAAATTCACTTAATTTTTATGTTATCCAAATCTCTCATACTTATAATATAAAATACTTAAATTCATAAGGTTAATGAGTCAAATCTTTAGATTAAGTATCCTGTACTAGTTATTCACTTTATTAATTTTACATAATTTTATTAAATATAATAATTCTTATAATGTGTTCTAATAAAAATACAATGAATTAGAAAATCTTGAATTCTTCCTGTGTACTAATTAAAACAGTATCTTTTAAAAGTCTTTTAAATTAGAGAAATGTTTATATAACTAAACTAATACATTATTTAGTCAAATTGTTGTATTTCTGGTTTTAGTGTCAGAGATAAACTGAACGGTGAGTCTTTTCAAATCATCATTCATTTAGAAAAATGAATAACTTAGTATTGGAAAAGCGTTTTCGAAATTGGGGTCATCCTTTAGGTTTTCTAAGGCTTTAATCATAACCTAGAACTAAGCACCAGCACGATGAAGAAAAAGGGAATCCTCATAGAGGAGTATTTCATCCTCAATAGTTACCTTTTTTACTATATTCTTCTGTTTCATAATTTTCTTAATTTCATATTGAACAAGTATAGAAACATTTGATCGTGATATGAAGAGTAAGTTTAGTGATTCTCTAGTGTTTTTGTCTAAATCGTCAGTATTTCCGATTAGTTCTAGTAGATTACTTAGTTTGTGGTATTGTTCAAGTAAAAGTTAATTATATGAAACCTTTTTCTCACATTTGGGCTATTCAATAATTTGTATATCTCCATTTTGCAGCTTTTATTTTCTTGCTTAACAAACACCCATTTGATGACTGGTAAGTGATGAAAAAATTTATATATAATTTAAAATGTTTCTATTATTCGAAATTCCTCAAGATTTATTGGCTCAATAATTATGAGTATTAATATTTATTTAAGAAAATTAAATGGTAATAAGTTAGACATAGATTCACTGTTAAAATTTTTTTTTGAATTTCTTTTCTAATTAAGGAAATGCAATGAAAACTGCTGTAATATTATCGAATGTCTTTCTTTACATTGAGAATTTCATTATTGCTTCTACTGCTTTACCAGCAAATGAGTGTACATTTGTTGAAACAACTCCCCAAGCACTTTAAACAACTTCTTCTGTACTCATTTTATCATAAATGCCATCACCTTAATCTCATATCATTATTACATGCTAAAATCAAGAAATCTTGATCTGTGATATTTAATTAAAAAACATCAGGTTCTGCTGATATTACACCTGGTATGCCTCCATATTTTTATAATTTTGCTTCTGCATCTCCTAGTGTCCGTGATACTGCTAGTCTACCAGGCATAACTCTATGTGGACCTAATTATATTTCTCCATTTAATTATTATAGTTAAGCTTAATATATCTATCCACCATTCTTTGCTATTCTTTGTTACTCATCACTTGTTGATGGTTTATGGTCGACTGTTATGGATTGTCCTTTACCATGATGGGATATTATTGCTCTAGAATCACCTACATTAGCAACATAACAAGTTTATTCAACGATTAGAGCTAAAACAGCACAACAACCTGATTTATCAAGGACTTTCTAATCAGCAATTTCGAGATAAGTTTTTTCTGCTTTTTGTATTCCTCTTTCAATTGCTAATTTAGGATTATTAGGGAAACAATCCTCCTTTATGATCTAAAGATTTTTTATATAGTTACATATTAATGAAGATTGTCTCTCATATAATCAGCACATTAAGCTCCTCCATGACCATCATAAACTGCAAAAAATGAGCATTAAGGCCAATGAGCAGATGTAGTATTGGAATTTGGTTTCATAAGATTAAGAATGATAGAAACTCTATCTTCATTGTATTATCTTACTAGTCCTTAATGTGTATTAGCAGCATATGCAGATACTATTCCAACATTTTTGGATGATATTTTAGATGGTTCCACAAGAGGTAAACTCTCCAATGGTAGAAGAGGGGAGTTTGCTCTTTATTACACTCTTGTTTTTGATACTATCGGTTACGATTACCGCGATTTCAGTATGTCCTTTTTAAGAGGTGGTAAAATAGTAGAGTCTTCCACTCTAGGTTATTCTAAACTCACATTAACTTTTTTTCCTGGATGTTTGATCTAAGTTTTAAGTGATGAGAATTAGTAATAAGAGATGTCCTTTACTTATTTTATATTTCAAAATTGTATACTTTTACTCACATCATCTATATATGTGGATTTTGCTTATTTATTTTTTTAGTTTTGACTAACTAATGCTGATTATGGAACGTAGTATTATGTACGGATGTTTGGAATGCTTTTTATTGGTTACGATTATTTCATTAAATAATTAAAAAATCATTCATCAATATAGTCATTTTGTTTCCATTTCCCAGTTATAGTAATTCCATTTTTCGTATATGATCCATAACCTTCTTTCATGTCTTCATACCATTAACCATCATATACTCCTCCATCAGCTTCAACTTATACTCCTTTTCCTTATCTAAAAGAATTTACAAAATTTCCTAGAATATAGGGTAATAATAATACCTTTATAACTTCTACCATCTGGCCAAATCATTACACCTGCACCATGATATTTATTATTTTAATATTCTCCTTCATGAATTTTTCCACTTTTAAAATAATATTTTCCTCTTCCATGCATTTTATCTTAATCAAACTCTCCCTCATATCTTGATTCATCCTTTTTAAAATATAACACTCCTCTTCCTTATTTTTTTCCATTTTAAAATTAACCAGAATATCTAGTATTAATATCCTCTAAAGTTCCTTAACCATGAGGATTAGAATGCAAACATTCACCTGAATATTAGAATCTTTAATCCTATAATTTCATATCTGCTTCTATTAATCCATTCCTCCATAATCCAGACTTAATAAAAAATAAAATAAATACTTTCATAACTCCTCCTTTGACAAGAATTCTTCCATATCCTTCTTTCTAATCATCAAAAAAATATCCTTAATAGAATTCATTTTCAGATAATGATATGCCAAATCCCTGTTTTTTACCAAATTATAAATATCCTTCATATATTTCTTTATCACTTAAATTAGTAGCTAACTAAAATTATGTTTAACCGAAATTAGTATTGCTCATTGGGGGACAATATTAACCAAATATTTAAATCATTTCATTCAACCAAGGAGGATAATATTAAACTATTTATTAAGGTAAAAAAGGTGTAGATGATTCGGTATTTAATACAGTTTAAGAAATATCTTAAATAACTGGTGTAGGGTTGTTTTAAAGTTAAGGGAAACCTAAATGTTGAGCTACCCCAGGTATTTAAGTTCCAAGGACATCATTTGGATCAGGTTAAGGTTACGGTAAATTATCATAATTGAATGGATTTGGGTAAATTTGTTAACAATCCACAACTAGTGATTAAAATGGTTTAACAGCGTATGCCATTTTTTATGGAGAATATTAAGCATTTTATTAATTCTATTGGGTATTTAATGAATTTGATTAATTGATAAAGTTATCTTAAATGGAATTTTAGTTTTCTCGAGGAGGTATTTCTATTTTTACCTCAGTTTTTGGTGGAATATATTAACTTTCTGCTAAATATGATGGGTATTTGGGAATGTTTTCTATTAATAGTATATTTTTTAATTACTTAAATCAGTATCTGTTATTTATTTTGGTTAAGGTTATTATGCTTCAATAGGCTATTGCTCAATTTTATCAATATTTAATTGAGGAACACTCACTTATTTCACAAACTCATGCCTCTTTGGATTTTATGTTAAATATTATTCAGCATTGGTTTCAGTCGCCACTCTGTTGCCATGCCTTTATATCTAAATTTCAGATTTAGGATCTGTTAAGATTAGTTATCCAGATGCATTAATATATTCTCTAGTTGTATTAGGCAATTATTCTTTAATTTAGATATATATTCTACTATCATCTGGTAGTTTTTCTCCCTTTTCTTTCCATTATTTTAATCTTTCATCACATTTTTTAAGTTCATCTTGAGTAATTTTAGAATCCTATTATTTTTTAGGACTTTATTCTTCTTTATTAATTATACCTCCCATCAAATTAGAATAAAAATTAATTATTATTTATTAATATCACATAGGTTTATCACCATGTTTTCCAAATCTATTGAAATCTATGGGGGTATGACATAATGAGCAGAATTTAATAGCCTGATTTTATACTTCTTAATCAATCATTTTATGTTTGCATGCTTTACATGTATAAAATTTTTAGCCATATATAGATTTACCTGATGCAACACAAACACCAAATATAGTTCCACATTCTTTACAAAATAATTGGCTTAGTATATTTAAAAATTTTACTATTCAGTAATCTTTTTATTTCCACAACTTGGCTTTGGACATTATATTGCATCACAAGGTGCATCTTCAGGGGCATATCTTTTTATGATTCATATATACTTTACAAATATTTAAGCAGCTACCTACTGATATCGTTCTTTTTCTTCATCTGTAATTCCTTCTAAATTTTCTAATTTAACAAATGCTCTAGCACACTCCTTATATGATTTATTATAATAGGCAGCTAAAGCTAATAATGAATATATCTTTTTTGGATCCATATCTAATTCAAATTCACATAATCTTATTGCTGATTTCCTATTTATAAATTTTATAAATACAATGCATTCTTAAAATTGCCTTAATATAAGAATTTTTAAGTTAAAATATAAAAATGCCATGCCTCAGCTTATCTCCATGGATTATTTAATACTTTATCTGCTGAATGATTAAGATCATTTGTTACTAATTGATCAAGTGTATGAGCAATAGTATTATTTTAGGCAGTCATAGTAACATCATATAATTTCTTCTTATATAAATCGACTTCTAAAGCAGCCATAACAAAAAGTTTTTTCACAACTAATGGACTTTAATCACTTTTAACAAGATCTTCTCCTATTTATTATAATAATCTAGCAGCATCTGAATTGTGATTAGCTTTACGATATAATTCAGCTGCTTCTAATTTCATTCTTTATTCAAGAAGTTAAGCAGCATATTGTTATAATAATCCTTCAATTTATACAAAATTATGTCTTTCAGCTAATTCAACAGCAAAATTCCATGCATTAAGTAACACTGCACAATCTATAGCTTTTTTTACATCTCCAGCTTTTTCAAAACATTTAATTGCACTCTTAGCTATACCTAACAATTAAAATCTTTCTCCCAATTCAAGTAGTAATGAATTACCTTCTTATAAAGTATTTACTAATTCTTCAACTGTTGCATAATCTTCAATTAAAAATGAAGTTTCAATGAGTTTTTCTATATTATTTGCTAATTTAAATTATTATTATGCCTTTTCCCACTCTCCTTAATCACAATAAAGATTTCCCAATTAATTTTATGTTTTAACCATAAAATCATCAGATCCTGTAATATCTTTAGATAGATATAAAACTCTTTAATAATCTCCTATCTTCATTCTCATCTAAACTGCTAAATCTTTTCTTTCAATTTCTTTTAGAGTTTTTTCTGCTTCATCGAACTTTTTTTAAAAAGCATAGACTTCTGCCTTTTGTTTTTCTTTTTCATCATAATCTGATATTCTTTTTATGAATTAAAGTCCAGCATAATCTTCTAATTTTAAAAAGCATTTTTCTGCAATAGTAAAATCTAATTCTTCTAATGCTTTAGATGCTAACAAAGTCCATAATGTATTTGACTAATTATAAATATTATATACTGGTTATTTTTCTATGATTGAAAACATTTCTTTAGGTACTGTTTTTTCAATAGATTCTTTGATTTCTTTGATGTATTTACTTTCAAATTAAACAAGTAATTCTTCTGCTTTAAGTTATCCATCTGGACTTAACATAATATCATCTAAAAGTGCGCCTTTGACAGTTAAATCAGTAAAACTAAAATAGAATAAAAGGTTACGCACAAAGGAAAGCATCACAAGGAATAGGATCATCAGCAGTAATATCTCTAACTATATGTAATCTACCTTTTTCCATAACTGCAAATTATAAGGGATCATTATCTGACCATACTACTTACCAACATTCTTTTTTATCAAAATCTAATAATTTTCCTCCTTATGTAGAAATATCTAATAATTAAAGTGTTCCATTAATATCAATAATAGATAATCTAGTTGAATTACAATTAATATTTATAATATTTGCTCTATTTTCTAAGAAATATTTAGGTTCTACACTAACATGTGGTAATGTATATTTAAGAATATTTCCATTGATTCTACCAACAAATAAATAATTTTCATTAGCTGCAATACTACAAATAGTTTCTTCTGTTTATTTTTCCATATTAAATGTATCTTTATCATAAATAAGAAGTGTATCTGGATTTTCATCAATAAACCATGCCATTTCTCTACCTATTTTACGTATACCTGTTTATTAATTTGATTCAAATGTTGTTAATCTTTATACTTAATTTCTATATTACCATAAATATACATAATCACTATTACCAACAGAAATATGTGTTTTTGTCATACAATTATATTTTGGTTCAATAGATATTATTTTAGTATCCAATGGACTACCAATAGAATTACATAATTCTAATTTCCATTAATCAGTTTCAAATAAACTTATAAGTACACAACAATCATTAGATCCTTTAATATCAATTAAACCTTTTAAATATCTCATAGTTTTAGTTTCTCTTTTAGTATCCCAAAAAATAATTGTATATTCCATTCTATCTTATCTTTAATAAGCAAATACAAGTGTTTCAGATTAAGGAAGAAAACACCATTTATAATCTAATTTAAGATTAGAAACAAAAACTGTTTATCCTACCCCCATAACTAATCTTAATCCATCACCTTCAAAACTTAAACTATTAACTTTATCAGTATTAGCAACTCGAAGTGTTTTTAAATGATCACCCATATTTGAATAAAATTAAACAACAGCTCTAGATTCATCTTTATCTTTAGCTGATCCACCAACTGCAAACATTGATCCATTTGGACTCCATTAAACAGTTGAAATTTACATAACAGTATCAATTAATATTGGTTATTCATCTCTATCATTTTTCATTAATTATACTCTTCCACATGTATATGCTATTAATAAACCAGGTGGTGTATCTTCAGTATACATTTTACTATATTAATACCATTATAATGCAGCTAATGGTTAATTAGGTTATAAATAATTTTTTGGATCTACTAATCCCATAAGACAACTCATTTTTAATGAATTAAGTGGATTACCATTTTAATCATGTATAATTATTTAACCATCTGCTGTTCCTAATAATAATAATTTAGAATCTGGTGACCATTCAATTAAACCTAATCTGTATTAATAATCACGACCCCATAAACGATTACCTTCAACTGATCCTATTATTACAGCACCATCTTCATATATTATACCAATCTTAAATCCATCAGGAGACCATTTCATATCAGTTACAATTGATTTTTGACGATTATTAACCATTTCTTCATACCATTCATTCTAATTAATATAAGTATATATTACTCTCATACCAGTCCATACTATTATAAGTCCTTAATCATCACAAGTTGTTAATTTTTAATACCTCTCATTCCATACTATTATATTCACTTTACCCATATGTTATTCTAATGCTAATTCATATGGTAATTTAGCTTACTAACATATAATTATATATTACTTATCCTTAAATACCAGCTCTTTGATCATCTAATTTAATAATTTTTAAGAGTCCTTTCTTTTATCCTTATGGTGCATGTCTAATATTAAATATTAACTATTACTCTCCTCCTATAGCAATCCATCCTTCTTCTTAATTCCATCCTATACTGGCAACTCTGCCATTGTTTAGCATACCAATCTTTTTTACTAAAAATGCAAACATAATTTAAATTATGAACTTATTTCTCTAATCAACTTATCATCTTATTGACACTAAAAGTGATTAACTTAGATAACTACTTAGGGATTTAGAACATATAAAGAGTTTAACTAAAATAAGAGGCAATTCAAAGCTTATTAATAGAACATGCTCATATTGCAAAATTCCCCACAATTTAGATGGAGAACATAATCTTGTTATTTCATAATATACTGAAGCCCAATTCATTGCTGATTTAATCAGTGAATTTGACACATTATATTAGATATGCAATTGGGCACATGAGAGTATTGGAAAATAAATAATAAGAGACACAATGACACCAAATGAAAAAGCATGGAATCATATTCTTTCTGGAGAATATGATTAAGTAAGCTAATATTTGAATGAAGAGGAGAAATCTATACTTCATTCTCTTAAACCTTTAGGTTGGGCAGATAAATTATTTGACTTCATGTAATTATCAATTAATTGTAATGAAAACTGGGTATTAACATTAGAATAGCTGTCTAATTATGTAAACAGACCAGTTTCTGAAGTTAATAAATTATATTCATGGGCCGTATGTCATTCTATAGATTGGCAGACAGGTCTTATAACAAAATTCAATGAAAATTTATGGCTTAATATTCGTGCTGAATTGTTCTATAGAGTTATGAGCAGGCATAATGATTTATATCCTAAATTCAGAAAATGTATTAATTTTGGATTAAATAAATCATTTCTATGGGTTCCACCAAAATATGAATTAAATTGTGGTTATATGAATGATGAAATAGATAGAATAGGAAAAAAATTCATAATTTTAATAATTAACTTTTTAACAACAAAAGATGGATTATAAGGACTTGTTGATATTGTTTAAGATGCAATTTAATCTATTCAAACTTAAACAGATGATATTAAATAAGCTGAATTAAGAGCTAGATGCTACTATGAAATAGGATTAATGTTATCTGATTTATTGGATTTAGATTCAAATAATAATATTTAATTTATGGAACTAATCTAAATATTAGTAAATCTAATAAAAAATGAATTCATCGACCATACATGTAAATAAAAATATCTCATTCATCTTTTAAGTATACTTTCTTAAAACGAAACTCTATTTTAGTTTATCTTTTAAGTTTGTTAAGATTGTATTAAATCATAAGGTGACTCATTGTCTGCATTCTTATAGAGAATGATTGAGTATAATTTTTAACGACCATTTATAACTTTAGTGGCTTTTGATTAATTTTCTTATTTAAGTCCAGCATAGTAAATTGAATTACTTTCACCTGAGTTTGAATAATATTTTGATGAAGTGGATCTAAATCAATATATTCAACGTCTTATTCCTTAAATTGTAGAAAATATGGAAAATTTTAATGAAACATTCCAAAGATTGTTCTCTAAATACTATTCAATATTGCAAGACGAAGAAGAATATTTTAGAATATTTATAAACAAAGATATTGAATAAATGTTAAGACTTTTATCACAACTGGACATTCCATACTATTGGTTTGTAAAATATATTACATATATCTTGAATTAACCAAATATATAATATATTCATATGTATTCATATATAAAATACTTTTAGATAACGTATAATGGAAGGAATTGAAATAAATCATTAATTATTTTATGAATTAGAAGTTAATAAGGAGGTTTTAGCATTAATAGCTAAAAAATTAACATAATTTTAAGATTTTGTCCACTACCTACTTAATTGAGGACGTTTATTTTGTTATTATAAATATTTATGAATCTTTATTTGTTTTTGGCTTTCATAAGGGAGGCATAAAAAGAGATGAGTTAATTAATATTATTTAAAAAAATCATAACATAAAATGGGAGCAACATGTTGTGCTGGAACACCATAAACTAATGAATTAGATACCTCTAATGCTCCATAAAAGTTTCCCCAAGGAACTGTAGAAGTCGTTGACTAGTAACAATTGACTGAAAAGCCTGGCGATGTGTAAAATGAGTATAAGGAGCCTGAGCAAGTGAAACTTTAAGAAGAACCTCACTAAGTAAGAGAGGAAGTGGCTGTAGTACAAGCTTCCCCCCCTGATGATGTAACATTTTAAGTAAAAGCCAGGCTTAACGTGAGAAACAGAAGTAACAGATATCAAGTCATGGACCAAATTCAGAAGATGCAAAACCATACGATAGAGAGCCAGCCATAGAGAATGAGATGGTGCGTAAAACATTGGCAAAGCTTGGAGAATACAAATATGATGCTGATACACTAAGATAATTCCATGAATGTATAGAGTTAGGATCATATGTAAAAATATGTATGTGATATAGCAATTCGAAAACGGAGCAATATATGTTGGTCAATGGAAGAATCATTAAAGATGGGGAAAGGGTAAATAGTTCTGGCCAGATGGTTCTGTTTATGAAGGATTTTGGAGTGGTCATACAGCTAATGGAAAGGGAAGATTGATTCATGCAGATGGAGATGCTTATGTAATATATATAATAGATTTTAGGATGGTGAATGGGTTGATGATAGAGCCTAAGGATATGGAACATATTATCATGTAGATGGAGCAAAGTATGAAGGAGATTGGATGGAGGATTAACAGCATGGTAAAGGAACTGAAATGTGGCCAGATGGAGCATAATATGTTGGAAGTTATGTAAATGGAAAAAAAGATGGTAAAGGAAAGTTTAAATGGAGTGATGGAGCTACTTATGAAGGAGATTTTAGAGATAATAATATAGAAGGTAATAATTATCATTTAATTATAAGGATTTGGTGAATATGTATGGGCAGATGGTAGACGTTATAAAGGATAATGGTAAAATAATAAAATGCATGGAAAAGGAGATTTTAATTGGCCAGATGGAAAACAATATAGTGGTATATATATTTTATTCTATCTTGTATAGGTGATTATGTAGAAGATAAGAAAGAAGGTTATGGAGTATTTAAATGGTCAGATGGAAAATAATATAAGGGTCATTGGAAAGATGGAAAATAACATGGAAAAGGAGTATTAGTAGATAAAGAATAAAGAGAAGTTGAAGCTGAATGGGTTGAAGGAAAGAGAGTTAGGGATAACAATTGAATTATAAAATCATTCAATTTAATACTATATTAATCATGGCCAAGTAATCAAGAAAACAAAAAACTAAAGTTGGTCCTAATAGACGTACTAATATCAAGAAAGCAAAAGGAGATAAGATGCTATAATTTGTAAAGAAATTTGAAGAACAATTCAAATTATAGGAATTAGATTAAGGAAATGCTAGCATAATACCTTCTTATTAAAGCATTCCAACCAGTTATTAATTAAAAGGAAAGAAGAAATTTCAAAAACGAGCTGATGTTAGAGGATTAGTGGGGTTGAAGAATTTAGGGAATAAATGCTATATGAATGCCTCCATTTAATTGCTATGCAATTTATAGCCATTGTCTGAATATTTTTTAGAAGTAATTGTTGGATGAGCACCTTAAGGACTTCTAACTTACTGAAATCAATAGAAAGAACCCTATTTCCACCAAAGGGTTAGCGACAGTGGCATTTGCTAATCTAGTCAAAAGTATCTGGCAATTAGATATACAAAAATTGACAGTCAAGGGTACACCAATAGTAATTCCAGAAGAGTTTAACAACATAATTGGATATTGTAATAAGCAATTTTCAGATAATACTTAATAAGATGCTTAGGTATATATTTCTTTAAATTATGAGGAATTTCTGATGTATTTATTAGACATGATTCATGAAGATTTAAATAGGGTTACTTTTCCAATTAAAGAAGTAATACCAAAAGAATATTATGATGATTGTAATTAAAGAGAATTAGAAAAATAGGCAGCAGAAGCATGGGGTGAATATTTATTAAGAAGTAAATCTATAATTGTAGATCTTATGTAAGGATAATATAAAAATTCACTTAAATGTTAAAATTGTGAAAGATATGTATATAAATTTGAACCATTAATGTATTTGAGTGTACCAATTCCAGAAGCTGAAGATTGTTAGCTTATGGAATGTATTAATGAATATTTAAAAGAGGAATAACTTACTAATGGGAATTAATGGTTTTGCGGAAACTGTAGGAAATTAGTAGATGCAATTAAAAAAATTGATTTATGGAAATTACCAACTATTTTATTAATACATCTAAAGAGATTTAAATTTACAGAAGAAGGAATTAGGAAAATTGAAACTCCTATTCTATTTCCAGCAGAAAGTCTTAATCTTTCATAATGTTTACCAAAATTATAAAAAGAAAAACCAATTTATGAATTACTTGGAGTAGTATGTCATTCTGGTACTGTAAATAAAGGACATTATTATGCATATTCTAGAAATAAAGAAAATTTTAATTGGTATCTTTTCAATGATAGGTAAGTGAAATAAGTTTAACCAACTGAAATACCATAAGATGATGCTTATTTACTTATGTATGGAAAGAGTACAATTCCTCTTATTAAAAGATAGACATTGTCTTTCCCTGAAAATTGGCCACATATCATTAAATGATTATAATATATATAATCAATAACTCATTAATTCTACATCAAAAATATCAATATCTGTTTTACTATCATGATTTACAATTCCCAACATAACATTAAATCTACCATTTTATGGATTTTCAGTTACTCTTAAAATATTTACTTTTGGTCCTACATCAAAATATTTAAGAGTAGTATATTCTTAACTTTCTGCTATCATTTTCCCTTTTATTATACTATGATTCATTGGCTTTAGAAAATCTTCTAAATCTTTTTCCCATAATTTAATATTCTTTATAATATAAAAATATATACCTAACTCATTGCCCTTCTTATTTCCCATAATTATAATTTATTATTTTCTCCTATTGCAATCACCCAAATTTTACTCATTTTTTTTCTAGGTTCTAGAATTATTAAATCTTTAACAGAATTTTGTACACCCAAATCTCTAAAATTCGAAATACTACCTTCTTCAATTAATGATAATTTTGGATCATCTTTCATTAATCGTAAAAATCTTAATCCCTATTCTTTTTGATCACCTCCATAATATTCTTTTCTAAAATATAAATGATATATTTACTATTCTCCACAAACAAAGTGAATTAATTTTAAAGTACTTTTATCATCATTTAATGCATCAGTACTAATAATTTAAAATGTATTATTTGCTAACATTTTCATTTAAGATACATTATGTACTACTTTTTCTGGTGTTAGAGTATTTATCATATGTAATCTACTTTTATCTTATGAAAATGTCATAAATAATTTTCCTTATTCAACTACATTTATACCTTGTACCGGTTTTTCATAAAGAAAATTCAAAACTCTAATTATTAGTAGAAATACCATGCAAAGCTTATGGATTAGATATATGATGTATGGATACACTTCCTGTTGAATATCCAGCAACAAAATATTCTCCAGAATATAATTCAGCTAAACAGGTAGCGGCACATCCAGGATCTGGTTTATGAAATTAACCTGCTGGTTATTGATTAATTGTAAATCTATTTTCATTTCTAAATATTTGAAGTTAATAAGAAAGTAAAGCACTTTAATCATAATATAGTCCAACAACCAATGTTATCTCACTTTCTGCTGTTGTAGAGGTATGTAATATAGGTTTACTCATTGCTAATAGACATTTTACACCTTATTAACTTTTTGTATCTATTTTCTATACTATTCTTTTATCTTATAATCTATATATTTCTATTATAGAACTAAATCTTGCTCTATATTGTTTAAAATATGTAATTACGCAATTGCAATTAATTCAGAATTCAATGGTACAAAACAACTAACTTCTGATTATGATGATTTTACACTACCCAATTTAAGGATTGAACAATTACTTAAAGTTTCAAATAACATACCTAATATACATTTTTATCTTGATGGATCAATAATAGTATTTAAAGCTTCTTTATGAAGATAATCATTTAATGTTGGAATAGCTGATGTATTAAATTTAATTATTTATTCTTATTTAGTTGGTATTGGCTGTGGTGGTGGAATACCTTTAAATATACTAAATGCTCCATCAATTTGAAATTACTTTTTAAACTATTAATCAAATTCTTATAATTATGTTAATTCAAATTTTGGTATTCTAGGTGATAATCTATTAAGATCTACTTCAATTAATAGATTTTCTTAAGATTTTTTAAGTACTTATTGTAATTTTTATGCAACAATTTACATATCTTCAATATATTCTTAAGTCATTTCAAAAGCTTTTTCTTATTCATTAATAATAATATTTCCATGTTCTTATTTAAGTTTATCCTCTAAACGAGTAGGTTTACTTTAATTTAAAATATAATAATCATTAGATATAGATTTTTTAGTTTCTTAATTAGAAAATGAAACACCTTTGACACCTTCTCTTACAAATTTTTCAAATTTACTCTTAGGAATATGTTTTTTATAAATAAGAGAATGAGCAATGATGTGACTTTTAATAATAGTAGTTTCAAATGAATTTTCAAATATTGTAAAATATTTATGTAATGCTGCAACAGTATATGATAATTAATCTATTACATTACTTAAATAATCTCTTAACATTGATATTACAACATCTCTATATTAATTACATTTTCTTTTCTATTCTTCTAATATTACTTTTCTACTAGATAATTAAGTTATTAGTTAAGATACAAAAGTATGTAATGGAAATACTGAATTAGGATGAAAACGATGTCTTTAATATTAACATCTAACACAACATAATCCTTTGTATTTACAATCTTAATCCAAACATACCTGATCTAAAGCATTACCTTAATGTCCTGGTTCTTCACAATCAAAGAACGGTAACATAGATTAAATTTCATGATCAGATATCTTTTTACCAAGAAATGCAAAGTAATCTGTTGCGTATTATAGAGTCTCTTCAGTCATGAATAATAATTAAAAATATGTAAAGTGCATCCACTACACTTAACGTGTCCTGCAAATGTCAACTGATCAAATTTAAGAACCAATCATTTAAGAAGAGATAAGTACTTGATGACATTGGAATTCGCCGTAAAAGTGCTGATTGTTGGTTGGCCTCTGAGAAAGAAAAACGTCTCGAATCTAAGTTACCAATAGAATAACCACCAAAGATTTAACCTCCTATAATAGTTGCTACTCCTAAAACATTTGTTTCCAAGTTTGCTGCATTACTTAAAAGAAATGAAATAAAGACTCATTCTTACTAATCTAATGAAACAGGATATATGACTCCAATGAGTTTTAAAAGATCTTAGTAGATTATAGACTTTAAACCAAAGTTAGTGTAATCTCATCATCTCAAGACAAAAACATTCGATTAAGAAAGAAAGAACAATATTCGTATATATATTAGAAGAAGAACTAATTGTGTAATTTAGGATTACATCACAGAATAATCTGATCATATCATTGAAAATCTATCTAATCGTATCAGAACTTAATAGGCTCCATTAATAATGAAAAAGTTTTCAACTTTATCATTAAGAAATCAATAATTGATTCGGTGTTATACGTCTAATTCTCATGATTTTAGAATTAAGTCTCAATAATATTGATTATATTTAATGACTAAAGAGACCGAACTGATTTCAGTGATAGCAATCAACATTCTACTCATCTTGATAACATTATTCTTTTACCATATACTCTTTGTTAAAAAAGGTATTTTATTTCCTGCTTCTGAAAATGGTCCTGTAATTGAAATGAAGAATTCATTTACTATTCTTAAACATAATATAGCATTAATTGTCAAATTTGATTAAAAATATTTCATTGATGTTTGTGGGTATGGATATTAACATTATTTTAGATTAGATGGTTATCATTATTTATTTTATATTAGATAACTTGCTAAACTTCAAGGATTGTTTTTTATAATTTCTATTTTATCTGCTATTTTTGTACCAAACTCATTAGGTTTAATATTCATTGATCAAGAGTTTAGTCCTTCCTTTTAAATGACTATGACTATTATTTATTGTGGACTTTTATTATTTTCATTATATTAACAATTAGAAGAAATTAATAAAATAGAAGATAATATATAAGATACATAGAATGATATTATTATATAACATTCAATATTTCTAAAGGGAATAAGAGAAGATTTATAACCAGATGATGTTAATTAGTTTTTTTAATAATAATGGAATATTGAAATAAATGTTAGAGTGCTTTAAACAAAAATAATTCCCAAATTTCCAATTAAAGAGTTAAAAATATAAAAAGAAAATGAACTTTATCTTCAATTTAAGGATTAATTAATTTTTAAGTGTTGTACACCTAAATAAAAAGAAATACCACCAACTACATTAAGTAGTGGTCATGCAATTGTGACATTAAATTCAATTATGGCAGTTTAAAAATGTTTAGAATAATTTCAATTACATTTTTAATTTTGTAATAATGAAAATATAACATAATAATCAATAAGTTCACTTAAATTGCTGGCTTATGAAGCACCTGATCCAGTAGATGTTGTCTATTTATATTTAAATACTTCAGTTAAAAATTTAATATTAAGAAGATTCTTAATATAATTACTTCTCATATTTGTTTTATTATTCTTTACTACTCCTACAAGTTTGATGCAATTAATAGGTTTTTCAACAAATTTAGATTCAGAAAAAGAGTCTTCTTTATTTAGTCAATATATTGCACTTTTAATGGTAATAATATTAAATAGTTTTCTCTTATAACTTATAGTTTGGGCTGCTAGAGGAGAAAGACATATCAGTAAATCATAATACTAAATAAGTATTTTCAATAGATGTGTTTTCTATTTATCTATGAATATGTTAGTTATACCAGCAATTTCCTTTTTGGCAGTTAATAATACTTATCAAATACTTATGTAAGGTGCTACAAATGTTATGTCTGCAATTCAAGCTATATATTTCGTAATTATAAATTATTAAATAGTTAAATAATGGTAAATTTTTTATAGCTGTTATCATATAAGCAGCATGTGTTTCACTCATCACTATGATAAGATTAGATGAAATATTTGTAAATAATATTAGTCCTATGTTTGCTAATATAATGCGTAAACATTATTAATAATTTTCTCATCTTCAACCTCTAAGTGAAATATTTACATTTGGATATTATTATGGGTTGCAAGTGACAATTATTTATATAATAATGACATTTAGTACAAATATTCCTTTTATTCATTTGGCTGGCCTTTGTTATTCTCTTTGTAGAATTTATGTTGATAGTCTAAATTTATAGACTGTCTTTAAAGAAGAAACAAGATCTAGAGGCAATCTAATAAAAAACAGTATAGTAGCAACATCATACACAATATTCCCTAGACTTGTACTAAATTTTGTAATGTTTGTACTTGAATGGAATACTAAATTCACAATCATAACAGTTGGATTAGTAGTTGGATCTGTTATAGCAATAACTTAATTAAAGATAAGAGTTGATCGTTTTATGAATCATAATGATTATACAGATAATAGAATCAATTTGTTGAAGGAGACTGATTTAGATATCTACAGATATCCAAATTTCAATTGATATATATTATTTTTAAATAATGAACCTCTCAAACGATCATGGTTAAAGTTCATTCAGTTATCAAGAAGAGTTTTTTCAGGGTCCTAATCCTCTCATGATTTCAGGAAGAATAGTGATAGGAGATGGAGACTCTAATCGTAATATGCCAGGCAGTTTGAATTCTTTCACTGTTCCAGAGCATAATAAATTAGCTGATCTTAGTCAATAGTCCATTCATCCTGGTCCAATTGATATGCATAAATCAATAAAAAATAGAAAATCAGAATATTAATCAGCATATGCTTATGAAGATGATGTTGAATCAGGAGGAAAACCTTAATTTTTAAAATTGATTATTGCTAAAAGTTTTCAGAATAACTTCATCAACAATCTATGGAATAGATCATACTTACGTAAATTACATTAATTAAGTGCTTTTTAAATATAGGCTTTAGATGATTTGCAATTCGAAAGTGTAGTTTATTTACAAAATAATAAAAGAGCTTCATCAACTTGGGAAGCAATTAAGAAATTTTTCTCTTATTTTGAAGTATTTACACCTTATAGTCAATTAATTTTCATATGGAGACTATTCTAAATACTTACTTATCTTCTCATTTTCTTTTGGTTGCCTTATAAAATATCATTTAAAATGGGTTCAATAGGAGACTTTTTAGGAATGTAATAAAACAAATAAGTACTTGAAATACTTCTTTTAACTATTTTAAGCTTTGATGTTTTTGTTGGTCTCAATTTAGCATTTATTTAAAAAGGAGTAATAATTTTAGATCGTAAAAGAGTATTAGTTAATTACTTTAGACAATATGCTTTCGTTGATTTGGTACTTTTCACCAATATATTAGCAATTTAGGTTTCTCTCAGTACAGTGACACTCTAATTTTTCGTTCTTAAAAATGATGAAGTATCCCTTTAAATGTTAACAGTACAAATAGTTCTTTGTGCTATATTCTATGTTTTAAGAATGACAAAAATTAATAAGATATTAGCATAAATTCAAGAGTAAAATTATATATTATTTTAGATTCTTTAATCTTAATGGATCATTGAATGATCTTGTTGGATTAATAAAATTAACAATGATTATATTATTTATAGCACATATTTGTGCCTGTGTATGGCATGGAATTGCTTTTTATAATGAAGGATATTCATGGTTAGATGCATATAATCTAAGAGATAAAGGAAATGGTTCAAAATATAATACTGCTATTTATTGGGCAACAATGACAATGACTACAATAGGATATGGAGATATTACAGCTAAAAATAATTTAGAATTAGCAATTAATAATTTGACTATGCTTATTGCATCTATTGTTTTTGCTTATTCTGTTAATAGTATAGGAATATTTGTATCAAATATGTATAAAGGAACTATGGAATACAGTAGAAGTGTTACTTTAATAAATACTTTTATGTCTAAAAATAATATTTAATTTGAATTATAAACTAAAATAAGAAGTTATTTGGAATATATATGGTAAGAAGAGTAAAATATGAATGATGAAGAAGTTTCTACTTTAATATGTAAATTAAGTAGCAATTTATAAGAAGAACTTTAATTTTAATTAAGAGGCAATATATTAAGTAGTTGTAAAGTATTAGTCAAAACATTCTCAGAAAAGATGATTAAATCATTATTGGGTTAAATGGAAGAGTAAAGTTTTTCTCCAGAAGAAAGAATTATAACAATTAATTAAATTGATGATTCATCACTTTATATAATAACTAAAGGAGAAATTGAAATAATATTTGAAGGTTATAATAGTATGAATGAAAGAATAAAAAGAAATAGTTTAAAATATTTATATCAAGGAGATTATTTTGGCGAATTAGCATTCTTTACTGGAATGCCAAGAAAGGCAACTGCCATTTCAAGAGCCTTTACAAAAGTGTTCAAAATAAAGAGAGAAAATTTTTTAAAAATTTTATAATCATATCCAAATGATTATGAAAAATATTGTTAAGTTAATCATAATCTAATGCTTTAAGATTATAGTGCTTTGCAAGTAAATTGTTACAGTTGTTAATCTAATAATCATTTAATTGATTAATGCAATTATCTTCATTTTTGTGCAGATAAAGAAGCTATTCTTAAAAAAGAGCTTTATCCTTTTGATTAAAGAAGAAGTAGAGCTATACCTAGAGCTTCAAAAGAAAAAGAAGTTAGTCCTTGGCTTATTTAAAGATATTTAACAACAGTTGCAAAAGAAATTTAATTTGAATAATATTAAACAAGTAAAGGAACAGAAGTAGAAGACTTTGATTAACATTCTAATTTAGTTAATGATGCTTATGATGATGAAAGTATACTATATTTTTAATTAAAATTAGTTGAAATAGATGTTCCTTCATCATTAAATTAAAGAAGTAATTCTCGTACATTGAGTCGTGTTAGCTA
The DNA here is from genome assembly GCA_000715435.1 of Paramecium caudatum. Taxonomy (NCBI): domain Eukaryota; phylum Ciliophora; class Oligohymenophorea; order Peniculida; family Parameciidae; genus Paramecium; species Paramecium caudatum. The sequence goes on from JMSD01000039.1 coordinate 295,777, forward strand.
AAAACCATCAAAAGATTAAGTAATAGATTCTGAAGAAAGTGAAAGTTAAAATATGTATTCTCGTAAAGCAGTTAATCCAAGAGCAACACTTTAAACAGCTGGATTTGGAGGTGGAATGAGAAATAGTGTTAGAGTAGATGAAATGAAAGATGATGAATATTAAGATAGTAGTGAAGATGAGTCAGAAGAAGAAAAAGATTAAGTATTATTATAATTACCAGTTCCATCTAAAAATTAAGAATAAGCAACACGTACATAATAATAAAAAATAACATTTACAAGAAAAGAATCAAATGAAGATATTATACCTCGATAATCTTCTCTTAGATCACATACATATACATAAAAAGGAAGACCATCATAATCTATTAAAAGAACCTTAACTCCAGAAAAAATATATCCACCACCAACACCTTCTGAATTAGAAGTTAGAAATTAATAAAGAAGATAAACAACTAAAAAACATTCTGTTGCTACCAAAACCTTTACTCGTGGTTAAGGACGTGAAATGACATCAAATACTCAAAATCTTACATCTATTGTTATGGATAATTAAACATATAATTAATAGACAAATAATAATGTAATTTTTGCTTAATTTGATAAAATGTAGATTTTTCTCTATTATTTTCCTTTGAATAATTGTGATGTAGTAATTAAAAGGTAATATTATTTGTAATAATTTAGATATGCAAGAGCATAAAAATTTTTTGGAAAGAAAAGATTATATCCTGAACATTCTAGATATTCCTTCTTTTTCATGACCATTAAAAAAGGATGGAAGTTAAGGAAATTAGGAGCTAAATTAACTGGAATTAAATTTGGAGAAACTTTTAAAAAACCTTTTACAAAAACATTTTAAAGCATAAAAACAGTTAAAAAAGCATTAAATAATACTACAGGGAATGGTGGAGGAGGAAATTCTCCATTAAGGTTATAATCATTTAAATGATCTTTTGTAATATTTGTTATATATCATATTCCTAAAATCAATCTAAATAAATCATATTCTTCTATTAATTCTCTATGACTTATTGAATATCCACAAATTAAGTTATATAAAAAACAACTTATTGTTTTAATAAGATTTGGATATTGTGAAACAAAATCTGTTACAACACTATATAATTCTATTTATTATTTCATTAAATTTAAAGATTCATCTATATTGAATCTAGATTCTTCACGTAAAATTAATTAAAAATGTTCAGTTTATATTTTTGTTATTCCTTATTCAATTCTTTATAATAATATAAATAAATAATAAACCATTAAAACTGATAATTAATGAGGCAATATATTAGTATCATTCTTTGTTTTCATCCAATTTTATAAATATAATTTTGAGTAATGATTTTAACAATCATAATCTAATGGTTTACTAATTAAACCAAATCCTCGTGTCATATTATTATCTTTATCTATTGGGGCAATTGAATTATATAATAAATCAAAAGCACACCATTATGGAGGATACTTAAATCTAATGTTTATAATATGCTTACCTTGCAACATCAAATAACATAGCTTTTCTTTCTTTTATATTTATACCACCAATAGGTGAAAAATGTCCTTCTCCTGTTTATCCTAATGCTTATCTGCTATTATTAACTATCATAAAAAATCTATCCATTCTTGATGTAGCTTCTAAACAAGTATAAAATGTTGTTTCACTGGAAACTTTATATAAATTATGATTTTTAGAACATTGTTACATACAATCATATGAACTAATAAATAAGTCATTAACCACATTACTTTTTTAGTGAATATTATTATTAATACAAATTTGGATGATAAAATGTTTCAATAGCAATTTTATTATGTTTAGCAATATGAGATAACTCATCTAAATCTATTCCTGTTTTTAAATATTCAGATTTCAATCCATGTAAGTTTTCTTCAGTATACCATCTCCATATTCTATTATATCATCTTTAATTACCCTTTCCATTAAACCTCAGGATCTATTTTTAAAGCATTAAGCACCATAACTAAAGTAGTTGATCCACAAGTTGTAGGATGTAATTAAGTTATAAATTGTTCAGCAAGAGGAAAATAACATTCCATCGTTTCTGCATCAAGGGCTTCCTTAAACAATCTTTTTCCTTCTTTAGAAGAAAATGCAATTAAGTTTGAAGGCATTTACCTCATATATACCAATTGTTTTAAGTGTTACATTATTATTTATTGATTTATATAAATATTTTTTATACTTTTATATTTAATGGGATCGGTTGTTTCTAACAGTAAAGCTGTACTTATTGCTTCTGTTGGTGTAGTAGGGATAGGGTAAAATTTAATCTCTATCTTAGAGCTTATTGTTACAATAAGTAATCCCATAAAAAAGAAGAGTAAATATCTACAAAGTAAGATATTGACCTCTATCTTGATTCAAAATTTGACTAAGTTGATACTTGTTTTAGTACAGATATAGTAGTTAAATACACTTCTGATAATTGTTTGGAACCCTAAACAATAATTGAAATATATACTTAATAATTGGAGAAGGCAGGAGAGGATTATGTGAAATTGAGTAAATAAAATAGAGTTTAAAGAAGAAGATTGAGAAAATAAGGAAAGTTGCAAGACTATGTTGACTTGTTAGTTTAATATACAATGGATGTTGAGGAGGTTTTGGAATAGGTTCTTAAGAAATTGCTTTATGATTTGGACATACCAAAAGAAATATTTGAAGAAAGTGTATTAGTTTTGATGGACACAGGCTATTTTTAATAATTGTATATGTTATAAGCAAGTGTTAAGTAAAAAATTAAGGAGAAGATTGCTTCGACTAGAAAATTAAATAGTAAATAAATGAAAGAAATATGTGGTTATCATGTACATGTTTTACGAAATTTCCCCGAAGAATTGCATTAAATACTTTTACGAATTGTATTTATTTTAATTAGAAGGAAAGCCATCTGAAAATGTGATGCTAGTACCTACAATTATAAACTTATTGGTTTAAGATTTGATATTTTAAAAATTTGGAATTGAGGAAGAAGATTAAATAGAATGTTTAAAACATACATAATCAGATTTACATGATTTATTAATGTAAGTTGAAAGTGAAATGAGTAATTTACTAAGAGTACAAGGAATTTAATTAAATGATATTCCATAAAATTTAGAGAATTTCTTATGATAATTATCATAATTTAGGTTCTTATAATTTGATTTGTACAAATTATACAATTTATTTTAATTCATCATGTGAAAATTTTGGTACTCTGTGAGCTAAAATGTAAATTATATAGTAATACTTGCATCTGTATATATAATTAGTGGATTCAAATATTCTGTTGATTAAAATAACGATTCCATTTATAAAGGATCACGTGTACCAATAGTTTAAATTGTAGGAATCTTTATTAATTTTTTTTATTAGTAGATTTTCCATTCTGGTTTAATTCCATTTGATGAAAAAGCAAAAAGTATTTTCAACTTTTTTCTAAGTTATTCATCTGTATGAGCCATTTATCCTAATTCTCCGACTAAAAATGCTCCATGGGAAAAACCCATAACTCCAACAATTTTAGGATCTGATACAATTCTATCTCTTAACATCTTTATATCCTTTTAATGATCTATATATTTATCTCCCCAACGATAAAGGGTTCCTAATGAAATATGATTATGTATTACTTCCCTCGATTCTTGGAACACCTACCCAATCTGGTAGACTAGCAATACTTTAACTCACATCATAAGGGGGATCTAAGTATTCAATTTTTAAAATGGATTTCAATGCTTTTTCAAGTTATTCTGTAAATTTTTTCATCATTTCAGCATCATTAGACCATCCTGGAAGAGCAAGACAATAATATTCTTACATAAATTAATATCAATAATGTATATTAAATTACATGATGTAAAAAGAAAAATGTATGTTTACTTTTCATATATAATAGTGGTGGTCTTGAGTACTCTATGTTATCAGCATAGGATGCAATTAATTTGGCTGAAGTATGTGTAGATGTGCCAGAAAATTATAATAGAGAAACCGGGTAAAATGTTGATCATGGTCCACTTGATTTAAGAATGGGATAAAGTTTACGAGATACTTAATGTAAAACTTGTGGAAGATAACATGAATGTCCTGGACATTTTGGATATATTCCATTAAAATTGCCAATTTATCATTTAGGTTTTTTTAATCATGTTGTTAAATGTCTTAAATGTCTATGTTATGTAATTTATATTGTATTATTATCATAGAAATGTAATTAAATAAGATTGACAGAAGATTAAATTACATATTTTATTGCAAAAATGATGCATTGTATGGAATTAAGAAATTATAATGCATAATAAAAAGTGTTTAAAAAGGTCTTAAAATAATGTAGAAAAAACAAAGTATGTCCTAATTGTGGATGTGAATAAATTGGTGAAGCTAAAAAATAGTCTAAAGGTGATGCTGGAAAAATTATACTTGATGATTTAGATATTAATGCATTAGAGGCATGGCATTAATTTAATAATATACCTAAAAAGCATTAATTTCTATTTTGTATCAATCCATAAAAGAATAATTTATCTGATCTTATTACTACAATTATACCAGCACCACCAAATAATATAAGACCAAGCAAAATGTTAAGTAATACAACAAAAGCAGATGAAGATGATTTAACAATGAAATTAAAAGCAATACTTTATCATAATTAATTACTTTGTAAATAAATAGAAGATGGTAAAGATGGATTAAGTATATTAAAAACACAATTTTTAACTTAAGCTCATTATTTTCATTATTTTAATAGTGAAACACCTAGATTACCTTTATTATCAAGTAAAGATGGTAAAATGGATATTAGAGGAATATATTAAAGATTAAAAGGAAAAAGAGGAAGATTGAGAGGTAATTTATCTGGAAAGAGAGCAGAATTCACAGCTCGTTCTGTTATTTCTCCTGATCCTAATCTTGATATCGATTAAGTTACTGTACCTATTCATATAGCTTGCATATTAACATTACCTGAATTAGTAACTTCATTAAATATTAAAAAAATGCGTAAAATGGTATAAAATGGACCTGCAATATATCCAGGTAGTAAATTTGTATGGATTGATGGAGTAAAATACAATTTATAATTTGCAAGAAGAACACATCTTGCATTTAAATTAAAAGTAGGTGATATAGTTGATCGTCATCTTTTAAGTGAAGATATTGTTATTTTTAATAGATAACCATCTCTTCATAGAATTTCAATGATGGCTTTTCGTGCAAGAGTGGATAAATGGCATACACTTAGATTTAATGAATGTATATGTACTCCTTTTAATGCTGATTTTGATGGTGATGAAATGAATATTCATCTTCCTTAAACAGTAGAAGCACGCTCTGAAGCATTAATATTGATGGATGTTAAAAAAAATTTGAAATCAATTAGAAGTGGAGAATCATTAGTATGTTTATTATAAGATTTTTTAACAACAGCATGGTTAATTACAAATAAAGATGTTTTTTATTCAAGAGAATAATTTATGTAATTTTGTGCTGCTTTTTCAGATGGATAAGAATAAATAGATATTCCATCACCAGCTATTCTTAAACCAAAATAATTATGGACAGGAAAATAAGTTATAAATACATTATTAGTTTCTAATAAAAAGTCAAGAATAGTACTTAATCTTGAATTAAAAGAAAGTAATGCATATAAAGGTAGTTTATAATATTTATTCATGGATCCATGTGATGGTTATGTAGTATTTGATAGATCTGAACTTGTTTGTGGTAATTTAGGTAAGAAAGTATTGGGTGCATCAAAAATGGGTTTATTTTATGCTTTAATAAGAGATAATTCTGCATAAATAGCAGCATTAGTTATGCAAAGATTTGCTAAATTATCATCTAGATGGATATCACATTATGGTATGACAATAGGTATAGGAGATGTAATGGCTCCATAAAATTTAATATAATAAATTGGATAAAGTACTGAATTAAGTTATTTATAATGTAAACACTATTAGAGAAGTACAATAGATGCAGATCCTGGTTTAACAGTAGAATAAACATTAGAATCTAAAGTTAATAAAGCATTATCAGATGTAAGAGAATAAGTTGGTTCAAAATGTTAAGAATAATTAAAATCAGATAATAAAGTATTAATAATGTATTTGTGTGGTGCAAAAGGTAGTAATGTAAATGTTGCATAAATGATTGGATGTGTAGGATAATAAGTTATTTCTGGAAAAAGAGTACCAGATGGATTTACAGGAAGAACATTACCTCATTTTAAACCTGATTGTAGAAATCCAGATTTAGATATATTACATCCTAAAGCAAAAGGATTTGTTAAAAATAGTTTTTACACTGGATTAGATGCAATAGAATTTTATTTTCATAATATGGCTGGTAGAGAAGGTTTAACAGATACTGCAGTTAAAACAGCTACAACAGGATATATGTAACGTAGATTAGTGAAAATGTTAGAAGATTTACATGTAGCTTATGATTTAACTGTTAGATCATGTGATACTAAAGAAATAGTACAATTTAGATATGGAGAAGATGGATTAGATCCCCTTTCTGTTGAAGATGCAAAAGAAGTTGTCAAACTCTAAAATATATATAGAAATTCATAAACAGTATTAAGAAGAAAAATTGAACCACTTTCAACTGAAGATTTAAATTAAAAATTACTTAGTTTATTTACTATTATTGAAGAAAAGAATTCAAATTTTTTAGCTAATTATGAAGCTACATATGAAAAAGAGAAGAATAGAGTCATCAATTTTTTTAAAAAACTTGATTAACCTATTTCAGAATAATAATTATAATGGTTTTTAAAAAGTTGGATGGAGAGATTTTTAACAATGATGATGGCTCCAGGTACAAGTGTTGGACCAATTACATCATAATCAATAGGTGAACCAGCAACATAAATGACTTTAAAAACATTTCACTCTGCTGGTGTTGCTGGTATGTCAATTACTTAAGGTGTACCACGTTTAAATGAAATCATTAATGCAAGTAGAGAAATAAAAACTCCATAAATTAAAGTTAAATTAATTGATTCTATAATTATGGAAAATGCAAAGAAATATAACAAAGATAAAGATCCTTAATACATTTATGCAAATTAAGAAGTTTAATAATCTGCAGGAAAAGCATAATAAGTAAATATTCAAATTGAATAAACTAAACTTGGATAAGTAATTAAACGTATGGATGAAATTTATACTTCTTAAGAATGTTATTTAGAAATTGAATTAGATTAACATTGTTTAAAAAAACTTAATTTAGATATTGTTAATACTAAATTTGTTGCCGATCTCATTATTAAAGAGTTGAAACTTTCCTCTGATGATATTAAACATGATAATAAATTAATAAGAATCGCAGTGAGAAAAAATCCAAAAAAAAAGTAATCAGAAAACTTACTTTTCCTTATAAAAGAAATGTAAAGAAAACTTATTCGTTTACATATTTATGGTTGTTCAACAGTAAATTAGACTGTTATTTAAGTGACTGATAAAGATGATCAAGATAATGTAAAAGGTGAAGCTAGACTTTTTGCATCTGGAATAGGCCTTAAAGAAGTGCTTTTGTTAGATGGAATAGATTGGAAAAGAACAAGCAGCAATCATATAATGGAAATCTAGAATGTCCTTGGGATTGAGGCTGCCAGACAAAGTATTGTGAATGAAGTATTTACAACTATGCAAAGTCATAGCATATCTTTAGATATTCGTCATATTCTTCTACTTGCAGAATTAATGACATTTAAAGGTAGTTTAATTATTAATTTTAGGTCGAATCATTGGATTTACTCGTTAAGGAATAGATTAGCTTAAAAATTCAGCTTTGATGCTTGCCTCATTTGAAAAGACTATGGATGTATTCTTTAATGCAGCAATTCAAGGCAAAACTGATTCAATGAATGGTGCTTCTTAAAGAGTAATTATTGGATAAAATGTTCCATAAGGCACTGGAATGTTTGATCTTATGTGGGGAGTTTAGAAAAATGAAATCTTTAATGATTTAATTTAGAATAATAAGAAATATATGTTTGAATGAAAATTATTTATACATAATATTATA
>JMSD01000040.1:1809-11964 GCA_000715435.1 Paramecium caudatum
CTACAACTTTGAATAGATTGCAATTTCTAAGGACAACTCCGCTCTTTTTGTTGCTTTGTAAATCAGAACTGAGTGTAGAAGAATTCGAAGGCGGATTTTCAAGTTTTATGATATTAAAGACAATAAAGTAGTTCAAACTTAAGTTATTTAAATTAATTCCAAAATTAATCCGTTAAAAGTGCATTTTTTTTAAGGATTCAAGATATCTTTTAATTGCTTGGGGTGGAGATATATAGATTTGGAATAAGTAAGAGGATAGGGATTGGGAAATTAAATCAATATTATTAGAAACATAAAGAATATAATATTTGAATAACGTTATTATAAATAAAGGAGAGAACTTATTGATTGTAGCTGGTTCTGGCCTGGATTTTTAACTAGGCATGATGATACTTATTGTACTTGGGATAAAATGGAAAACAAATATTTAAAATTAAATCTTAAGTAAATAAGTTTTAATGAGACAGAACAATATTTGATTGGATAGCAAATTACTCACACACATACTTATGATTACATTATAATTTTAGAAAAGCACCAAAATTTAAAATGGATTTTAAAAAGGAAGATAACTCTTGATCTTGATTTTAATTAGCGTGCTATCCTTTCTTTTATCCTCTTAAGAGAGGATTCATTGATATATAATAATAGGTATGTATTATGGAATAAATGGAGTGGTAAGATAATTAAAAAAAAGAAATTTCATTAACATGATGAAACTAAAAGTAATGTCTGTGACATGCTTAATCAAATTATTGTTCTTACAAGTAAAGAAACAATAAGCCTATATAAATTGGAGAAAAATGAATTAATCTTTAAATAAGATAATTGGATTAACATATTTTTATATTCATATTAATTATTGATAAATAAATTTGAAGTGGTTTATAAAAATTGAGCCAATAGTATATAAACAATAAATTCATGAATTTAAAAAAAGCGCTTCATAAAGAATGTTTAAGTCTATTTTTCTGATTTCCACTCTACTTTATTGCTTAACTTGAATGAATAATGGTTTTGGTTTCAATGATAATTGTTCAAATTATTGAATGAGAGACTATTATTATTGATTGTTCATATTTAATAATTAATATTAGTCAATCATTTTTATCACTTCCAGTTATATGTGAATATCTCTAAACAGGTTCATTATCTAAGTGTTTTGCAAAATGTACTGTAACGTTATTATCACTTCCTTTACTTTATCTCTAAAATAGTAATATATATATATTGTACTTCTTTTTCCTCCTATACTTTTCCCATTTCATAATATTTAATATCATTTGATAATTAATCATCAAATGCGACTCTCTTTAAATGTTATTTTCTTTAATATATAGCACATCCAATAGCAACAATTATAATAAGTACATTATATATATATACTGTTTTACTTTAATTGATTGGAAATCCATATTCAATTTATTTAGTTAGTAATAATTCATTTGGATAACCTCCAAGTATAAATCCCCAAGGGCGAATAAAACAATAAGCCTAATTATATTTTATAATTTACTCCGACTAAAGATGTAGAAATTATGCCCATTTATAAATTAAATCGTAATCCCAACAATCCTAATATAATACCTAAAACAATAATGGAAGTTCCAAGAGGGAAATACATCATATCTGTATCTATCAAATAAAAGAAAATTGATTAAATAATTAGTGATATAACAACACCTACACTGAATCCAAAATTGAATAGTAAAAAAAAGAATCTTGTTACTGAGGCATTAAGGTAAATAAATCCTACAATAATTCCTGCTCCAACAACAATAGATAATGCAGCTCCACTTGAATCATAATCTAAGGCAGCTTCTCCAATTACTATAGTAGTGAATCCAAATCCCATTATTGCAGCCATAATAATAGAAGAAAGTTATGCTAATTAATAACCAAATCCAAGAAGAAATATTCCAACCACCCATAAAATAATTGAAAACATCCATTTAAAAGTATCAAAAAAACCAATCATGGGGTTTTGCAATAAAATAGGACATGCTGATGATGTTCCTAAGATAAATTGAAAGTCATCATCAAATGAAATAATTTAAACTGTGGTTGCATCATATTTACAAATCAATTTCAATGTAATTTCATCTTTTTCAATAATACCTCTTCTTTTTAAAAATATTCCTTTAAAAACATCCCTTTCACCAACTAATGTGACTTATTCTTTGTCAACACCGCTTTATTCTGATAATGGTTTACATTAATCTTTTGTTTTTATGATTATTGATTAAATTTAATTTTGTTCATCCTCTTTAAGTATATACTTATTATCATCATCATCATCATCGTCATCCTTTGTATTTATAGTATTATTTTTATCAATTGTTGTATTTGTATCTATATTAGTAGATGTATTATTAGTGTTATTAGTATTAATTGTTGTATTTGTATCTATTTAAGTATTAGTTGTATTATTATTATTATCTATTGTTGAATTAGTTGTATTTGAATTTATAGTCTAATTAGTATCAATAGTCTAATTATTATTAATAGTCTAATTAGTATTAATAGTTGTATTAGTATCAATAGTTGTGTTATTAGTACTATTTGTAGTAACATTTTAATCAACTACATCTGCTAATAATCTAGTATTCTTAACACATTAATAATTAAGTAATGAACATGTATTTATGTATAATGATTTTCCTTCTTCTCCATATTATATATCTATTCCTTTAAGAGTAGAAAAATCAAAGAGTAAGTCTTTATTATAATAGACTTAGCATCCTAAAGCGTAAGAAATGATTACGTATATAATTATCATAATTAATGAAATATCACAAAGTTAAATGGGATTAAGTGCCTGAAATAGATGAGTTACAATCTAAAAGAAATAAGTTCAATACCTTCCATATGAATAAATGGTTCATGTTGAGACCAGATCACATTAAACCTTAGTATTTGTATTACCCAGAGGAGCGTAGATTACAAATGGAATTAAAACAGATATTTCTAGTATGTATTTGTGTGCGAATGTCAGACCCTAGATTGCAACAACTAGGGAGTCTTGACTCTCTCTCACATGTTCCTGCTCTTCAAGCATTTTGGTTACTAAGTCAGTAGTAATGATTTACAGACTATCTATTCGTACATAGATCATAATAAAGACAATGCACTATCCATGGATGAGTTTAAAGGATTTACAGAAAATCCATAAGCATTGTAAGCATTTCGTAATATGATGGCTAAAATGTAATCAACTTTAGATAATGATCGTTATATTCCATTATCAGTTGGTGCAATGCTTAGTCATATATCATATTTACTTTAAAGAGAACGTCATTTACGTGTAATATTGAGTTAAGATAGCATATAAGATAAATTTTAAGCATTTAGATCATTAATATAAGATACTGAAAAGAAAACAATAGCAGATGAAGCATATATTATGTTTTTAAAAGCATAAGTTGAATTTCATAAAAAAATAAAAAGATAAGGAACTTTAGATTAATCTCATAAATAATCAATTGTTAGAAAATCTTATTCAACTGTTTTTGGATTATAACCATTAATATTTAGAAATATGATAATGAGAGATGCAAATGAATTAGAAAGTTTAGCTAATATGATGAGAATGTAAAGTAAAATAAGAATAGAATCATTTGATAGTCTTAGTGAAGAAGATGAAAATTCATTATCTCATAGAGAATCTAATGAATTATAATAAGTTATTGAAAAAGCTTAAAAAGAAGGTAAAAAATAAGCATTAAAAGAAATATAATAAATTAAGTAAATGACACATAAAAAATAATTAAGTGTGACTGTTGAAGATTTACCTCCATTATAATTTAATTTAAGAAAATGTCATTCTACTAAAAATAAGAGTATGTTAGAAAGATAATTAAAATTATAGAAACTAATACCATATGAAGAAATATCATAATTTAATTTTTTATCTACTAGATCTAATAATAAGAATTATAGTTCATTACTTACATAAGAATAAACAACAAATTCAAAAGAAGTAGAGAATCAAGGTAGTTGGTCAAACAGAATATTATCAATGAAATTACCTACTCTATCTTGATTATATATATAAATAATTAAATAATATGTAAAATTAAGCAACTTTAACAGATATTAATCATGAAGATATTAGAAGGATAGATTTACTATTAAGTCGTAATCCTAATCATATAATGACTTGTTTAAGAGTATTACAATTAGAAGATTTAAAAAGAACCAATGAAGATAATGAAAAGTTAGTATCACTTTTAAGGGGACATATTTATTTTAGAGGTGCACCACATGAATTTCTTCATGAATGTTGTTAAGTATTTGTAATGTAAATTAGTTAATGAAATTTGGATAATTGAGAAAAAATTAAATATTGTATTAGAAAGGAAGAAACAATGATGATTAATTGATAATATTACTAACAGGAGATATTAGTATACAATCAAATGATTAAGAGTTACTTACTAGTAAACACTTTGGATCTCAGATATTAGTGTTAGGGAATGATTGTTATGCTGATATGTATACTTCATTAAGGATCAAAGACCAGATTTAATAGTGAAGGCCAAAACTACGTGCAAGGCAGCCATAATTTCCAAATTAGATTTCAAGATCAATATGTTATCCTATGAAATTACCAAATTCAATGATACTTTAAATCTAATCTATTCATTCCATTTATTTAAAACATTACCTTTTACACTTGTAAGGTAGTTTTATTTTAATAGTTTTATTCATTAAATGAATTGTTAAGAAAATTTATATAATTAAAATTAGAAAGCCCATTAAGTTTATTTAGTATTATAAGGAATATTTGAAATAAGAGAAATTGTTGATAATAATGCTAAATATATTGATATATTTACACCAGGATAATTGATTGGAGATTTTGAAATAGTTAATTTCTATCCTACAAGAAAACATAAAGCAGTTTGTATTAGTGATGAAGGAGCAGTATTAATTTTTGAAGCTAAATATTTCTTAAATTGTATATTACCTAATGTTGGTAAGAATTTTTTAGCTAAAAAAATTGATTAACCATATAAAATTAAGTAAATTTAGCAGAGTATATAAATAAAAAAGACACTTTAAAGAATATTTCCAGAATAATTAAGTGAATGTGAATAATCAAACACAAAACATTTTAGATTTGCTAAAATAGCTAATCCAAGATTTTTTAGACTTAAATAAACACCAGAAAAATAAACAACATAATATTAGAATTCATTAAGTATTAATAGATCATAGTAATAATTACTAAGCTCATCAAGTCATAAAATTTCAATTGTGTCATTTTCCAATAAAGCAGATTTATTTAGAAGTACAATGAAAGGAAAGATGTTAAGAGATGAATTGCTCCATAAATTTATCAATAAACAGTCAGAATACCAATAAATGAGAAGAACTTAATCATAATTAAGTATGATGAAATGATCTCTTATCAATCCGACATTATTCCAAACCTTTTAAATGTTTTCTTCAGATAATTCTTCATTCTCTTTAAATCAGTTATTTTTTTCAAATCATATGTATTCATCCAATCTTTTGGTAAGATTTCTCTTAATATATCATCATAATCACTCTTGATTCGAGCAAGTTAATTTATGACATGTTAATTAATTTCCTCCAATTCTTTCATAATTTTTCTTTTTTAATTATTTAAATGAGTTAACTCTTAATCATAATCATTTAGTAATGATTCTAATTACAATTATAAATACCTATTTTTTTAAATGTATTTAAATCTGCATCACCCAAAACACCATCAAGATCCTCCTCTAAATTACGTTTTTACTAAATTTTTTTATTGATTTCTAATTCAATATTACGTAATTGTTCAGTTTTTCTAATATATTATATTTTTTATACAAATCTTCCTCTTATCTTAATCTTGCACAATTCTCTAGGATTTGCAATAATTCACGTCTTCTCTCTCTTTCATTTTGTATTGCCCTAATATATAAATAAACATTTTTTACAATATAATATTCTTAAACTATTAGATGGTTTCCCCAGTTTTTACTAATCCTGATCTAATTGTAGCATCTTCCTCTACTAAAGGTTTCAAATATGTCATATTTTCCTTGAATTTTCTTCCAACTTCCTTAATATCCAATTACAATGAACCCAATTATCCGTTGTCAGGTAGTTAAGCCTAAGAGAAGAAATATTCATTGGCTTTGATATATCGTAATCGCTTTTTAAGATTATCAGTCCAATCATTAAATGTTTTAGCTTCCTCTGAAATTCTACGAATAAGTTCACTAAACACTTAATCACTTTCACGATATAATTTATCCAATTCAGATAATAATCCTTATTCAGATTATTCTAATTAATGAATTAAATCTCTCATTTTTGCAATATTATCAAATTAATCCACAAAATCCATATATGATTATAGTTTAGAAGGTTATTATTAATCAAGATTTTATTATGATCCACTACCTTATCCATATTATTATATATTTCCATATTATTATTCATCTTCTCCAAATATAACATTTAATTTATTTATTCTTTCTTCTCTTAAACCTCTTAATCTTTATAATTCTTCTATAATTTTATATATTAAATTCATTTTTTCATCTTTTAATTTATTTCTTTAATGAAGTTTGCCATTTAATATTTATTATTATCTTTACTTATTTGCAAATAATGGTTCAGCTTTTGATACATTATCATCAACTTTAGATACTAATAAATCACGTATACTATCATCAATAGTATCAAGTTATCTACATATTTCATAAATTTCACTATTATCTTTCTCTAATTCTTAATCATAATACATTAATCGCTTTAATAAGTTATCTATTTCTGTTTCAATATTTTTATTGAATTGCCAAAATTCTTATGATTTTGTCAATTCTGTAATTTTTCTATCCTGTTAATCTCTTAATACACTACCCAAAAGCTTTTGCATTTTTGGAAGACTCTTCACTTACATTAATGACTAAACCATTGGATCTTCAGCTCTCTGTAAGTCATTAACATAGTCTTCATATTAATAACGCTTAAGTTCTGCAATCTTGTTTGAAAATTCTTCTTTGAGGCGTCTCTTTTTGTTGAGTATTAGACTCTTGCGTCGATTAAGCAACACAATCACCTCGTTGACTACTTAAGCATAAGCATACTATTCTGATCTAACTCTCTATTTATCTCTTCTAGGGATAATCGATTCAAGTCTTCAACTTCAAATGAAGCATGTGGTGAGACTTCTGCAAATCTAGCTACTCTAGGGGGAGTTTGTAATCTCCCTTAGACAAATGAAGAATTTTGACTCACAGGACGTTGTGAGGGTATAAAAGGTACATTACTTGTATTGGATTTCATATAATTAAAATATTCATGCTTCATTATTACTTAACTTTTCAATTAGAATCCTTTAATCTTATTCAACTTTCTATAGACTATCTAATTCAATTTAATATCTATCTAATTCAGCTTTTCTTTCATTCAAAATATTTGAAAGTTCCATCATTTTTTTTTTCCTATTCTCTTATTCAGTTTCTACTTTATTACGCTAAATAGTTATTAATATACCTCTCCTATAGCTCTTAATTTTTCTATTTCTATCTTCTTTGCATATTCTTCTAATGTCTCATTCAAATTTTAAACAACTTCATCTAAAGCCAATATTTTCTTAATAAAGTCCATACTCTCTATCTTCAATTATTCTGTCTCTCTATACTTTTCAGCATCTAACACACGAATCTTATTTTATTCATCAAATGTTATTGAAATCTCTTCAGCCATTATTATTAATAATAATGATTATTGAATAACCATTTCAATATCGATAACTAAGGTCTTAATCACTTAGCCCTTATAATGATCGTAATCTCATTAAATAGCTGAAAAAACAACTCCTACAACCAAAGTATGTTCCATAATCTTCTTTTGAATATGTATACCCTCCAGAATTAGCATCACCAGAAAGTTAAATAATTTCTTAAGGTACTCTAAACCATCATTTAGAATCTATATAATAGTATTGTAGATAAATTAAGTTGTAAAAAAACTCTGTAAACCTTACAAAAGATATTGAACCAGTCAGAAAAAGTCTTCATAGTTCTGATGCTACCAGAATTTAATAACCATAATTGATTATTGTTAAGAACCGTAAATAAAAACCTAAGAAAAAGAAATAAATATAAATTAATCCAGTCAATCCATAAGAATGTAATGATGATGAATTAAATACAACATAATAGGCTACCATTAATGTTTCAACTATTGATAATAATTAACATAATCGTTCAATCCTACCTTAAATAAAAAGATAGAAACTTTAAATAGAAGAATAACCAATTAAAAGATCAGCTAGATTAGAGTAATTAATGGTATTAAAATAGTAATTTAGAAAAAAACATGCCAAGATCATTTAAGTGAATTGAAAGCCTTAATTAGAAAAATGGAAAAACCACTTTCTATAAAGAAAGAGAAAAAAGTAACATTTTTGCTATGATATATTTATACTATAATTATAATGATAGAAATTCAATAAATTAAGTATAAATAATCAAAACTTGAGAAATTAAAAATTTGCAAATAAGAGTGGAAAATTTCAAGATATTAATAAAATATATATTTAAGGATATGGTTCATTTATTTCAGTTTTTATCGATGATGGTTTTGTATTTATATCTTGTTTTGGTTATTAAAATAAATTATTATTAATTATCTAAAAATGAAGCCTGTTTCAATCTGTTCGGAGCCAGAACATATGAAAGATCTAAATGATTTGTTTTGCATAACTTGCAATATTGAAATATTAAATACTTCAAATATTGACACTTAATGTTATGCAGAGGAAGGTATAAAATACAATATATTTATCTTTAGGTTAATAGTTATTTATGTTTGGTTTGATTGATGAAGCTCTTAATTGTTTCGATTAAGGGATTTTAATAAATATAAGCCTAGCTGATGCATGCGAAAAAATAGGTTTTGGAAATATTTATTATTAGGAGAAGCATTATAAAGGTTAGGGTAGAATTCAGAAGCTCATAAATATTTTAAAGAAGGATTGAAGGTAAAAAATAAAAATAAAGTTTTGTATGAATTTAAATGTAAATTGCCTATTCTCAATAGAATTTTGTTTAATATAACAAAAGAGAGTTGATGAAGCCTTCGAATGTCATTTATTAATTTAAGAATTGAATAATGGTCAGATAAATATAAGCCAAGGTTTACAACTTTATTTAATCAAAAGGAGTAATCTTACAGATGATAGGAAAAAATGATGAAGCATTGATAGCATTTAATTAAATGTTATAAGAGAGATAGGAAAAGATAGATTGGGTGTTAACCAGTAAAGGTAAATTAAATAATAGTGTATTTAGCAAATGTTCTAAAAAATCAAAAAAGATATGAAGAAGCACTAAATTGCTATGATGAAGCGCTTTTAATAAATCCTTTAAATGAAGATAATTTTAATGGCAAAGGTTCTTTATTTTTAAAATTAAGGTATTGCTTTAAGGCATTTGCAGAAATATAATGAGGCTTTAAAATGCTATGATCAAGCCTTGAAAATAAATCCTTTATTCCCGGAAGCCTTGAATGGCAAAGGTATTTGTCAATAATTTTAATTAAGGTAATGTTCTACAAGACTTAGGAAGATGCAATGAAGCTTTATAATGCTTTGATGAAGCATTGAAAATTAATCCAAGATATATCGATCCTTTTATTGGAAAAGGTATTTCTTTTCAAATTTATTCAAAGGTAATTCTCTAATGGATCTAAATCAAACAAGCGAAGCATTAAAATACTATGATCTCGCTTTGTAAATAAATCCTCTATAATTGACTGCTTTGTATGGTAAAGGTATATCAATTTATTTAATTTAAGGGAATGCCTTACTGCATTTATAGAGAATAAATGAAGCTTTGAATTATTTTGATCAAGTTCTGAAAATCGATCCTTAATTTGATGGGGCTTAGAATGCCAAAGGTAGAAATTTCCTTTTGAAATCTAGGTAATGCTCTAATGCAATTGCAAAAACCCCCTCAAGCTCTTTAATGCTATGAGTAAGCATTAATAATTAATTTTAAATAAGAACTAGCGTTGACCAATAAAGGTATTTGTTTTCTAATTTTTATTAAGGAAATGCCCTACTGGACTTGCTCAAAATAAATGAAGCATTATAATGCTATGATCAAGCATTGAAAATTGATCCAT
>JMSD01000040.1:11984-43891 GCA_000715435.1 Paramecium caudatum
TCATCATGCTAAATACAAATATCTTCTAATTAGACTAAAATATAATGATTTTAACATTAGTTAGTTTCTTCCTGTTCTATAATATTAGTTGACCTTCAAATTAATTATATTATTAGAATTCAATTAATTAGTTTGATTGAATATTGAATTAATTATCATATATTTTTAGAAATAATATTATAACAATAATCACAATGATTCAAATTTCTGGGGTATAAATATTCCATTTTCATTAATAATATTATTAATATCATCAACTAAAAATGAAAGACTGCCTTAATCAATAAAATCAGCAACAACAAAATTTGGCATTTTTTTACAATGAAAATTGTAAGCCAAGAATCGTTTTCTTACATGTTAGTAAAAATTATATTTCTCTCTATATTGTGAGTCAGGTCTAAATAATAAAAAATAACAACCTAAATGAAACCTCTGGATTCAAATGAATTTCAAGAAATGGAGACCAAATTGATCCATCACTATTATTTGTTACTCCTCTACATATTTTACCATCACTAACATCTTTAAGAGGATCAAGTTCCCAATCAACTTAGGCACTCAAAGTGTATGAAAAATGAGTAAAATTTGCCAAATCTCCAATGACTTAAGCCCTTGGTTCAATGGAAATTATAACATTTTTATCATCTTCTCTACACTTTCCAAGTGTTGGTGGTATATTGCCTTAAAAGTAAATTGCCCTTTAATCTAATCTCAATTCACAGATTAAACTATTTAACATAACTCCAATCAATGTAGAATCCCATCCATAGGTGCCATTATTTTTAGTATTTTATAGCAGTTTGCTTTCTAATTTAACAACAATAATCTCTCTTGGATATTTAAATGCTAAATCTGCAATTTCCTTTAATCGAATAAGAGCTTTTTCTGGTGATTTAAAAGCCCTTTATGCAACACTCAATTTACAATTAGATCCTCCATCCCCTTCATGTGCTACAACGATCTACTTTAAATAAATTCATTAACCTATGGGATGTTATCTTCAAGGTGCCAATGTAAAGGAACTTTAAAATGTCTTGCACCATATTTCTCAAACTATTCTGTAATATTAACATTTTATTGTGCATAAATCCATCCATAACATTTTGCCATAGCACAATTATGAGAACCCAAATACACAATTTAATTCAATCTAAGATTATCTGATAAGTGTCCATTTCCACCAGGCATTTTAGAATCCATTTTATATTTATAACATTTATTGATATGTGCTTTTGTATATTTAGTATAGTCATAAAATGATATTAATACAATTGATTTCACTTGAACTGAAATTAATTAAATGAGAAATCACAGAACTATTCACATCGAAAGTTCTACCAAGCATCGATTAAGCCTTGAATGTAGAGATAATTTCCTTTAATTTATAATGGTCCAGAAGGCTGGGAAAGTGGGGGATGTAAACCTTTTACAACACTTAAAAACAGTGTACCCAAAATAATTGGATGCAAAAAATACTTAATTCAGTTGTCACATTCCATACTTGAATCATTCAGATGAGAGTGAAAAAGAATTAAAAAAATAAGCAAAAATGGTACTTACTAGCAGAAGACACACTCAAACAGAAAGACCTCGTAGTAAATTAGATGATGTAATTAAAAAACCACTGAAGTTACCCCCAGTGTGTATGATAACAACAGTGGATAAGTTTAATATATGAGTACTCATAAATCATTTTGCTTTATTGCTTTTGCTACGAATTCAAGAAATTCTGATTCACTTAAAATGCTTTTGTGCTTAAGATTGGTTTTCTATAGCACTCGATTCCAATTTTCATCACTAATTTTATTTCCTCCAAATATTCTTCTCATTTCTTACATTGATAATGTATTATTTCTATCAACATCTAATTATGCAAATAGCATTTTTAATTTTTCAACAGTTAATACATGTGTTTTATCTTAACAAGCAAGTAGAAATTCTAATTATAACTTTTAATACCTGTATAATCTAAAAAACCATTACCATTTTAATCTATTCTCTTTATTAATTATTCAATATCTTTTTTTTCTAATTTTGTACTTTCTTAATATTTTTTATAACCTCTATTTTAATGAATAGGTTTACCTTCTAATAATTCTTATGTTGATATTCTACCATCACAATTGGTATCAAATTCATCAAATATACGTTTGATTTCTCTTTTCTATTCATCAGTCAAAGTCATTTGCACTATTTACATTATAATTGCTTCAACCAGCACTTCGCATTTTTTAAATTTTCTTAAATTAACTAAAGCTTGACTCATCTTAACTTGCTACTTTTAAGATTTGGCTTTCTTAATCCATTCATCTTGTAATGCTTCCCAAGCATTTGGTCGTAATTTTGGGGAGAAGGTCAGTAACTTTAATAAAAGTGGTTTTGCCTTAGGTACTTTATCAAGATCATAGGCATCGATCTATGGAATACCTCTAATAATAGCACTCTATATCTAAGAAATAGAACCTCCATCGAATGGAAATGTTCCAGATAAGAGAAAGTATAACATTACTCCAGTTGACCATACATCAGTTTTCCAATTATATCGACCACTGAGCATCTCTGGAGATTGAAAGTGTAGATCTCCTTTAGGAGTAGAAGTATTCTCTTAAATGTGTTTTGCATCTCCAAACTCTATGAACATTAGTGTAAAAGAATCATCACAGAACAGATACTATGGACCTGCAATGTGTATAAAGTATTACATAACATTCGGTATATGATTTTTTTTGAGTGCAAATAATTGAATGTGTGAAGTATTTATTCGATAATCAGAGCAGCTCTCTATTCTTAATTCCCTGGGCTATCAATCTTTATAAGCATGTTCTCTCCAAGATAGTTTTCGAAAACAATGTAATAGTACTCCTTTTCATTGAAGAACTCAACAATTTTTATAATGTTTGGATGATCCTATTTATAAAATAAATTACTAGATACTTCATCATCATTATATTACTGATGATGAGAACAGGTTGATCTGACTTAGGATTTGTATCCTTCTTTATTACTTTAACTAATCTGCGAATTCCAGTTTTTATAGATTAATGCCAAAGATATGTACCATGCTCACTCTGGAAAAAAGGGTTTATATCCAGGATTTCGTATTCTAGATCAAAAGGGTTCTTGTTTTCTTGTACATAATCTCCTTAATCAAAAGGCATTTCCTCATAGATCGGATTTGCTAAGTTACAATTAATCATACTTTCTAATAGTGGATTTTTTGGAATATAGACTTTAAGTTTTGATGCTCGTTTATGATTTTCATTTACTGCAGTAACAAAGCAGGAACCCATTAAATTAAATTATAAATGTCACATTATAGACCTTAAAAAAATGGTATGAACAAATCGATTGAGAGTCCAATTTTTGAAGGGGAATAATTATTAGAGTAAAGTACAATACCTAAATAATAAATACCAATGTCAGACAAAAAAACAAACTAATTTGATTCTAGTGATTTAGTATACAAATAGAAGTAATTCAATCTCTAAAATAAGAATTAATGAATTATAAAAATAAGTAGATGATTGGAGAGGTAGATACCTTTAAGTTTAGAGTGATAATTAAGCATTAGTTGAAGAATTGAGAGAAGAGATTGATTAATATCTTAATGAAAATAACCTTTTTAAAGAATAAATCGCTTAAATGGAGATAG
The DNA here is from genome assembly GCA_000715435.1 of Paramecium caudatum. NCBI lineage: Eukaryota > Ciliophora > Oligohymenophorea > Peniculida > Parameciidae > Paramecium > Paramecium caudatum. The sequence continues at coordinate 15,637 of JMSD01000040.1, forward strand.
AGATTCATAATCTTAATCAATTAACCTAAAATCTATAAAGGGAGAATTAAGAATGGGAAAGTATTTTTTTGCAATAATTAGCCGGATTCAATAAATTAGAAGAAGATTACAATAATGAAATTAAGAAAAACTAAGAATCTGAAAAGACAATAAATGAATTCCAATAACTAAATGAAGAGAATGAGAATCTGCATAATGAATTCATGGAGAAGTCTAAATAATATGAATAATTGAAAGAACATGTTCAAAATATGTAAATAGATCTTGCTTAAATGCACTCTGATAATGAGTACAATTAATAATTGTTGCAATAAAAAGACAGAGAAATAAATGAATTGCAGTAGTAAGTTGAGAGAGGAAAGGAAGCTTAAAGAAGACAATAAGAATTTGCATAAAAAGTATTAATTATAGTGATAGCAAGCAAGAATCTCTTTCCAAAGAAGTTGTTCGTTCAAATTAATTACTAAAATAACAATAAAAAGAAATTTAAGAGTTGAATAATTAAAGATAGTTAATAGAGTAGGAATTAATAGAATCAAAATCTAATCCAGAATATTTGGCCAAGATCAATTTGTTAGGCTAGGTATGTGAACCAAATAATATGAGGAAGTAGAGCGTCTCAACAACACATTAGCTTTAAAAAGCAGAGAGGTCAATGACTATAAGGCATAAATACTTAGAATGCAAAAAGAAATATAAAACTTAAGAATGAATGAATTTAAATTATAGGACTTGAATCTCACTCTTGATGATTTAATAAATTAGTATAACAAATTGAAGGATGATAATCAATTACTTAAATAATAAATTAGTGGTAAATAGGTTAAAATGAATGCTGAGATGGATAAAAAAGTTTAACTATTGTAGAGTGAATGTGAAAAACTTTAATTATTATTAGGATAAAGTAAGAAAGAATGTGATTATTTAAGAGATTAAATGAATAATTTATAATAATTAGAAGATAGTAATCGAATATTGAAATCACAAAATGAGAAATAATAAATGTAATTAAAATAATTTGAAAATGATCGATAATCACTTATGCAAGAATATTAATTGCTTTCAAATAGTTATAATACATAAAAATTCAATTATTAATAATTAATGTAAGAATAATAAGATTATAATGATGCAGTAATATATTTAAATATTGTAGATTCTTTAATTGAAAAATGAAAATATAAAATTATAAGCTCAAACCAGAGAGGCACATTAAAACTTAGATTAAGTATAGAGGGAATTAAGTGTAACTAATAGATAAGTACCAGTTATGAAATAAACTATACTTAAACTTTAAAATGAATTAGAGGAATGTTAAAATCAAGTAGTACCACAATCTTAGTTGGATAAGTTATAAAAATATGAAATTAGATTTCCATAATTAGTTGAAGAAATAGAAAGACTTAATAAAATACTAACAGAAAGAAATGAAGAATTATTAATCCTAAAGAAAAATTAATATTAATAAGAATCAACCTTAGAAAAGATGAATGCATATGAAGCAGAAATAGAAAGATTAAGATAAACAGTTTTACTTAAATAAGCTACCATTGATTCTATATAATAACAAAAATAAGATGGAGTAGAAGATTTAGTATACAAATTGTAGGATGAAAATAGAAGACTATAAAATTTAGTGAATGTGAGAAACAATGAGATAACAGAATTAAAATTTAAAATTTAAGAATTAGAATCTCGTTCTAAATAATAAACAGATTCAAGTAAATATGAGAGGCAAAATATGCTCCTAAGTTAAGAGATTGAACATTTAAATTAAATGTTAGCAGAAGCAAAGAATGAGATAAGCTTACTGAAGATAGCTAAAAATGATAAATTTAATGAAGAGAGAGTAAGAATTAATTGTATATAGGGTAAAATACTAACTTAAGAATTGGATAAATAGATGAGGATTAATAGAGACAATGAAAAAGAACTAATGAATTTGAGGTCGAAATATGCAGAGGCAGTAGATGCAGAGCGTAAATTACTTGATTGTAAATGTTTATTGGTGCTATTGTACAATGAAATAGAGAGATTGAATACCTAGTTATTTTGAATTAATTTATTTAACAGCTATGGAAAATCATAAATTCTATGCCAATTCATCAAAGGAGCTTGAAGTACAATTAAAGAATTCTTTTCTAGAGATAAAACAGTTGAGAAGAGAAAACTAGTTTTTGTATAACTAAAACTAATTTAGATCATCTAATTTTGATGAATTTAGAATTGTTCAAGAAGAATCTCGAAAACAATAATAGTTAATTTCAGATTTAGAGAATAAGATCACATTATTGTAGGAGGAGAATAGTAAATTGCAGGCTGAAGTAGCTTACTTGTAAATTAATAAAATAATGTTAGACGAGGTTGTGCTGCTTCAAAGGATTCTTAAGTGATTCAAAAATCTAGTTATTAATAAATAGAGATGGAATTATAAGATTTATAAGTTTATTTAAAGAAATTCATATAATTGTAGGATAGGTAAATTTATCTTCTATTTTAGTTTAATTGAATAAGTACCAATAAAGAATTTATAGTAATGTTGGAAAGAAATTAATTAACAATTTAAGGATTCTTTTAACACTAATCAAGAAATATAAAATGCTTAAGATGAATTGAGATTAATTGAACTTAATTTTAAAGAATTAATACATTAAAGAGATACTAATTTAAGCCCACTTTAAGAAATGTCTAAATGTATTCAATAATTAATAATAGAATAAACGGTTCGAGAATAAAGAGTAGAAATAGAAAGAATACGTAAAGAAGTATAAATGAGATAAATGGATGTAAAATAATTCGAATAGTTATTAAATGAATTGTAAAATGAATTTAATTATATTTGCAAAATTGAAACTAGAAAGAATAATGTATAACTTGAAGCAGAAAAATAATTAATAGATTATCGTAGAGGAATTTCAACAACTAAGAATTCAAATCATCATAATGATAGTTAAATGTTTGTAGATCTAATTCCATAAAAAGGAAGTATGTTTTAATCAGAAAATGCATCTGTGAAAAGATTTTAAAAACCATGTCTTAGTGATGAATATTTTACAGAAGAAAAGAGTCCAATAGAGAAAACTATTGACTTAGCAAGAAAGAAGTTGAGTAGACAGTTGAGTTAGGCTGAATATAAGAATATTTGATCACTAAAGTTGTGGTACTTTCTGTAAATATTACCAAAACTACATTGGGTTGAAGGCTAAATTCTAAGTTTAAGGAGGTTATTATTGAGGTTCAACCGGTAATTTAAATTATACTCTATCTGGTGGTGGATATTCTATCTTAACTTATTCCTAACATAGATTTATTATTACACTCAATGGTTCAGAGAAACTTTATGGTCCTTATATATGGATAATCTTTCGTATTCTCTCACTATTTACTACAATCTCTGGTTCTTTGTTTTCCTTCTTTTTCTTCTTTTCTGGTATTTTGGCGTTATATTCTTCTTCTAATTATTCTTAATCATACTGTTCATCTTTATACTTGACCAATGAATGATAAACATTATGATATGCTTTTTATATTTCATCCTAATATTAAAATTTTAAATACTAAATTATTTAATTGAATGAATCCTTTTGGAAGATCAAGTGCATCAATAATCACTTATACACAATCATTATTTAAGGGTTCGAGAAATTCCGTTATCTTTTTCATATTTGTTTATGATTTTCCTTCTCCCATCGTGATACAAAGCAAGATTTATTTTTACTCAATTTTTTGAATTCCTTACAGTGCATTACTGGTCGAAAGTACAAGCTATAAATTTTGAACTAATTGTTCAGGCTAAATAGCTAACTTAAATACTTAATTCCATTTTATTTTAGCTGAATTAATATACATCTATACACATGCACTGAACTTAAGAAGTAAAAAGAGAGGATGTTTAACTTTATGTCTAATATTTGGGGCAGTGAAATAATTGAGTAATCCTTCAAGTGAATTTTTTATTTATTCTTAATTAGATGGTTTAATAATAACAAATTATTTATCTAAAGAGGAAGGTTAAAATGGATCAAAATATGATTATAATTTTTGAATCTAATTTAAGATTAAAATACCTTTTATTTAACAATATCTCTTGCAGATTTACGAGAATCTACAAATATTGGTGGTGATATTCGAGAATCTAATATCTAAGGAAACTCAAATTTACTTTGACATAGGTATAAAGTAATAACTATATGAAATCTTTAATGCTACAAATTAATAATATAATACATCATGATTATATGAAGTAGTATTGAATTTTAAACCAGAAAATATACATTTCCCATTTTCCATGTCAACTTTTTAATTTCCCTTAACTCCTACTTCTAACAAATGAAATGTTTTCATAGGTGACATAGTTGGTTTAACTATTTATAATTTACACTAATTAGTTAAATAATACATAAATATTATTTGGCGGTGCTAAACGTTCCTAAGTCACTGGATCGACAATCTTAAATAGTTAGAAAATTTACTTCTAATTCAACTCCTATGTCAGGAAGATTCCAACTTTTATGCCAATTCCATCCCAAACCTTCTGTATGTATGAAACTTCGACTCTGCTCAATTCTTAAATTGATCTATGGATCAACCGTTCCAGAGTCTGTTGGAATCTTAAGTGAAATCTATGGACTCAGGTTCCAAGATGTTTAAGCTTCTTTGACTATTCTTTTCATATCATATGTGCATGGAACCCATTCCCAATTGTTTTTTTCTTCCCCCTTGATCATTAAATAAATTAATGTTCTTTCCACCTAATTCTAGTAAAATGGATACTCTTTTATAAAACCCTAATGTGACACTAGAAATGATACTTGATTAAGTAGAGATCTATGAGTTGCAGTCTCCATCATTTGCGAATTAGTATCGATAAATCATAATTAGTGTACTAAATAATTAGCTCTTGGATAAAATGCTTTACCTACTAAACAGTGATGAGAATGGATCTAGAACAGAATAAATAAGATATCCTTTCATGATTAGTGAAATTCTATCTGTTAATGAAATTATTGTAGACAACTTCGAAGCATCACATTATTTTTACTTGTTTGAAATACTTGATAAAGACACACTCAACTTGACATAAGCAGGCTATTTATCAAAAGTTGCATTATGTTTACTCAGAAAAAGAGGACATGAAGTAATTTTTTATAATTCTATCAAAGGTCTGGGAATGCTTGACTGCAAATATGAACTACCTATCAGATCTCATTAAACATTTAGATATTTTCCATATTACGTAGATCATAGAATAACTACTATAATTTCAATAACACCCCTACTAATAGTAATTATTGTCTCGTGTTGCAAATTATATGGTAGCCAAAAGTCATGAAAAAGAAGTGGTAGAAAATTGTTGCTACATTTTAAATGAAGTGATGCTTCATGATGAGAATCTTAGATATATTGAATTTACGTGCATCCCAGATAAATTTTTTACTGTGGCAGTGAAATCATAATCCCCAAAACCCCTACAATTAATCATAACTCTAATTGATCTCATATAAAAATACATCAAAACAAGAGAACCAGAATATAAATTCAATTACTTCTAGTTTTTAGGTTTGGCAGCAGATTTTGGTATAATACTTGAAAATAAAGAGAATATTTCAAGATTTGAGTCAACCTATGGAACATAATAATAAACTTTCTCATAATTTAAGATTAAATTACTTGAACTTTACTTAGCTATTTTACGTATTAATGATTAGCCTCTGACAAGTTAATTTGATCATTAGCGTATTTTCGAATCAATATTGTAATATCTTCTCGATCATGAATTCAATAATGCCTTGTAGATTCTCTTTTATGAAATTACAACCTTCATATTCTTAAATTAAGATTATGTATAAATTCAATAGACACTCTATTTTCAAGTGAAAATTTAAGATTTCATTTCTAAAAATAATATTCTATAAAAAGAATCCAATGGTCAACTTAAACATCCAATTAAAAAGGGTTATTGTGGAATTTTAAACAAACTATCATATTTTTTTCACCATATGTTTCCTGATTAAGGTTGGACAGATTATTTACAACACTTAGAAATTATAAGGCTTATAGAATGCTCATATTTATTGGGTGTCAATCCAAGAGAAGGACCACCTTCAGGGCCAATCTAACCTGAAGAATAATAATAAGGTATTATATATACAATAATTAGTTGAATCATAAACAAATTGGATTCCAGAATAGCAACAAAACTAAGAGTAACATGTCAATGAACAAAATTAAGAATAATAAAATGCAGAATAATAGCATTAAGAGTAAACAAATCAGATAAATGAAAATTAGGAAGAATAAACTTAAGAAAATAGAATATAAATAGAATTAAATGTTGTTTAAGAGTAGATAATTTCCTAAGAGCTTGTTGAATAATGATTTATCAAAATAATTTTTTTGCATAATCCATCAGTTTTGTGTTAATTTTTTCAATTACTTCAGTATCTATTGTCTCATAATGTACAACAAATTCTAGTATGCTAATGTAAGTCAGAAAGTCAATAAGTATGTTAAATAGAATAAAAAATCTGTAAAATCCACTTACTGCAATAGTTGGTAAGGTGAAATACATAGATTCAAATCCTAATAATCGAGTTATCACTTCTAAGAAAACCTAAAACAATTATGCTTAGGAAAGGATCCTTAAGGTTGATTTTTTGAACTTTTACTAGAAATTTAAAATAAAGAGAGTGAGAATAACAAACTAACATAACATAATAATTTACTGAAAAGAAATGAGTTCTATGAAATATGAGAATAAAGTTTAATATTAGATTTAGTATTAAGATCCAAAAAATAAAAGTATCCCAAAAATCAGGTGATAAACAATCATGAAAGTAATAAAACAATTTACTTTCAAATTATGATAATTCTACTTATTCATTTTTCACTTCAAAGATTTTAGGTTGTATATTGCTTCTATTAGTTCCATATATTTTATGCTTACCAACCAATTACATTTTAGCTGCATCGATTGGCTATAAGATCATAGTATTAGGAAAAGAAGCGTTTGGAACAAATTGACTCTCAGTTTTGTATGTATATTGACACTTCCCACTTGTACTTCTGATCTATCTTAAATAATATGCTTACTTAAGTTAGTAGAATTAGTGCTGTTTAATTAGGAGGTAAAGTAAATGAAATTTATAAGGATGTATCAAATGACTCAATATACTAATATCCAATTAATTCTTGAAAGTACATAAGTTCCTTCAAAGCAGTTTAACTTGAAAGATTTTGATAATGAAAAAATAAATAACCATCTATTATTCCATTTCTTTTTGTTATATTTTTAGTTTATTATTTTTCTACTTTATTCTCTGAATAATTTCGAATAATATTTTTAACACAATTCATATAATCTATTCCTTAAACACGTTAAATCTATAAATTCTATTTTGAGTATATATTTAAGGTTATAAATGGTTAAATTTATGGATATTGCCATTATATATCTGTAATGATATAATATTCTCCAGCCTTAAGAGTGATTTCCACGAAAATATTGCGGTCTGCTTTATAAATACCAGTAATATAGCCAAATTTATGATCAGCAACTATTATTCTCCCAAAAGAATATCTATAATTTGGCATGCAAGACTAACGATCATCATTCTGATTTAAAGATACATAAAGGTGAGAATCTTAATCCAACTTAATTTAGCATATTTATTAAGTATATATCTATATACTAGTGTATATATAATTTTCTTAAATTTTGCACACTCCAACACCTGTAAAATGTTTTCTAAAATCATATTTAGACATCCAAAATACACCCTCTATGGAATTATAATCTCCTATCCAATCATTCTTTCCTTAGGGCTATCCTTAATATATATGATACATTTCTTATTTTAATCTTTTCATTCGAAAATCCTAATATTGCATAAGCATGATCATTAGTGTAAGCTGTTAATAAATATCCTTGGTTATCTTGACAATATTGCCAAAGTTCATCTGCAGTTCCTTAATCTCTATTCTCATAAGGTGCTCCTGTCAAATCTCGTAATGCAATAGCTGGATTTCCTCCTTCAATAATTGAATAACCACCATACACCTTGGCATAGGCTTTCTCAAGCAGCATTACCCATAATTCATTATTAGATCTGCTATATGCTGGCCCATTTTAAGTGCAGGGAAAATAATCATCAATTATTACTTATACCCACTCCCCATTATAATTTATCCAAACAGCATATATTCCAAATTTATTTACAGTATTGTGAAATAATTTGCGAATAAGATGTTCTTTTTCTGCTAACACACTCAATGCACTTAACAAATAACAATCACCTAATAAGCCTTAAAAAATATTCTAAGGTTTGATGGGACCATTAAAGATCTCTAATTATGGATATATTTCATGAGCTCTTTTCCACATATAATTAGTATTGTTTGGAAATGTTTTATCTGTAAAAGGAAGATTAAGTTCTTATTACAATGATAACAATTCTTCAAATTCATACATAATTCAATATATATTATAAAACCATTCAAGCACATTAGTTTTGAATTTCCCAAGTATACAATTTATAACGAATAAGAAAGTGTATTCATTTTTACAATATTACTGCATCATAGCTTCCTTGTTCAGCTATCCATTCAAGAAGAAGCCATTCTTTTACATCCATCTAAATATTGTTAATGCAAATGTGTCTAAAGCATGTAATTAAGCCACTCTATTCAATTATTGCATAACTGAAGCCTCAGTCAGTTCTAAATTATCATTGAGAAAGTAATTAATTAAAAATTGTACAACCTATTCAGGATTGCCTTTGGAGTCTGATAAAAGTCTCAAAAGAAGGTATTCTTTCCATTTAAAGTGATGAGAATGAACTTGAGCTCCAATTGCTCTATAAACTCTAATCTGCTCTTCATTATTCAATTCATTGGAAATGTATTTAAATTCTACCACAGATTTGGGACTTAACATGCACAGGGATTTGAAATCAATGTAATATTGGTAGATATCATATGTATCTAACTTTGGATTGGCGCCTCGAATTAAATGTATCATTTCTAGCGATAAATGTTCAAGAACTGTCTCTTCTTTTTCAGGAAAAGGTTTTATTAAACGAAATTTTGGTTACACATTCTAAACAACTAATTTTGGCAATTAAATATCGAATTCTTTTTGATATTCTATTTGTTATTGAATGCGTTTTATTATTTTAATATTTTATTTGATTTGTTCTTTAGGCCCTGCGGAAATTTACCCACATTACTGCATAATCTGATCCTTAAATTATTGTATTATTTTTAATCTTTTGCTAACTCTCACGTTCTCATATATTTTAGGTAATTACTTGGAGAGCATCTCTTTTGAATCAGAGCACAATAGAGTAGGTGGATTCCAGCCTAACTAACAAATATTAGTAATTTCATTTCCATCAAAGAAACTAATTACTTTTACTCTTTTATTAATTGTCTTTCCCAATTAATATTTCAGGTCATTAAGCATTTATGTAGCTAACTCTCTTGGAGGCACAAAGAAATAATCAAACATTCGTTATATCTATTAATCTCTAATAATATTACCAAATATTCATCTTAGTCGCTTTTCAATTTATAAAAATGAGCTACAACTGCTTAAACACTTGTTAACCTTTCGAATGAGTTAATTTAATTGAATTAGAAATTGGATGAGTATGGCAGAAATAATTTATATGTTTCTTAATTCAGCAAATTTGGTATGCAATTCTTTGTACAAGCCTCAATAATAGGCTTTAACTTAAATTAAAGCCTATCATTCAATCCACTCTCATCAACATAAAATAAATAACAGTATTCCTTAATGTACGGTTTTGTCTCACACTATGGCTAGATGCTGTCAACTGATTGACTAGTCATCTAAATCTTATTCGAAACCTATTCAAAAGATGAATTGACCCTTGTCCTACTCATCGTTCTTTCAGTCTAAAATTCCCTTTTAATGAGATTGTAGTTCAAATAAACTTTTTTAGGTTTGATTTGCATAGTTTTATGTTATATATTTATCAGAATCCTAAAAAGAATTAAGCTACTGGTTTTCTGATTGGAATGCCAAGATGTACACTTAGAACTCCTGGTTTATAGGTCTCAGGGATTGGATCTACTGGAAGTTTGATAGTTTTCTATTGTTTTTACTTCTTCATTCTTTCCTTTAATTATTTAATTGTTTCTCTTCGCTTTTTCTTGGGTTTTTTTATTTTTTTGATTTTAGGTGGTTCTGGTTCTTATTATGGTTCTAATTTATAAGTAGGAGGAGGTTCTAATTTATAAATAGGTTCTTATTTTTACACAACTTATTATTAGGGTTCATATTGAGGTTATTGAAATTATGAAGTGTACAAACCCTATTATTAGTTAAATTACATTTATTATTATTGCTATTATTATAAAAGGACCTATTATTTTTAGCTCCAAATAGGTGGTTAAAAATAAGAATACTAATAGGGATTGAATTATTAATATGGAATCTACACCTGTACTTAGGGGTATTATTATTTATTATCTTCTTCTGATTATTCATCATCACTAATTTATTCTAATGGTTCATGGGGTTAAATCTACTAAAATACTGATTGCATCTATGGAATTTAGTAATATTGTTAGGGCGGTCTCATAAACTTGAATTATTAATCCATCAATTTCATTCTATACTACTCATCGTAATTGGGCCCCAATCCTGTTGTTCCCTACATTAAAACATTATTACCCTCTTTTATAAGCAATCCTTTAAAAATTAATCGTTATCTGAAGCCCATTATAACTTTGCTGTCTCATTTTCCCATTTGTCATGTGAAAAGCGGCACGTCTGCTCTTTACAATTACCCATCGCAAAGTAGAACTTACATTAATACTTGGACAGGTCATGCGAAAATTGGCACTGTTAGTTTGAGCATCCCTGACCAAGAAAATACTTGCAAATTCTAAGCACGTTCTACAACTCTTTAGGATGCATGTACGAACACTTATTACCCTTTAGGCATGCACCCTTTTTGAAGTGATCGCACACCTTTGTCCTGTATGAGGTACTTTTTATGTTAAATTTAGGTGGTTGGGTGGGTTAGGTGTACTTTTTATTGGGTACTTCTCCTTCTTCTAGCATTTTTTAATTTATATAAAAATAAAAAATGGTCTCGGAGGGGATCGAACCCTCGACCGTCAGCTTATTAGACTGACGCTCTAACCAACTGAGCTACGAGACCTGTCTTATTCGGTTGCTAATTCAAATCTCTAAATAGACTTGTAAAGACATGATCATTAGTTTTTAAATAATATATATAAGAAATCTTATATATTTCTATAGGAGATTCAATTGCAATTTTTTAATCCACAAAAATTTAAACTTTGAAAACAACCTCAATAATATAATATATATTATTTATATGTAAAATTAAATAATCAAAATTTAACAGATCCATAATCATTGGATTTTCTAACAAAATATGCAGAAATAATATGTATTTTTTAATTCTTCGTTGCCTTTATTTATATGATAATCCCGGAAATCTATTTGAAACATTCTAAATATAATGATAATTTTGTATATAATAGAATAACAATTAAAATCAAATTATTTCTTTATTATTTTTTGCCATTCTAAATAATTAATTGATTCGTTGTTGATCTTTTAGTATTTATTCTTTTGAGTACTCCACTAACATTTTACTACTACTTTATGATCTTCTGTCAAGTAGATGTGTTAATTATTTAGTTGTAAGTAATACAGATCTTCTTTTATTTTATATGCTAAGTGTTCTTTATCTACATTATAATATCAATATACATACTTTTTATCTATCCATTTAATTGAATCTTTTCTCATAGCAGTATTTTCATCTTCTTCATGAATGACTTACTTAATTTGATTAATTTATTCTTATGCTTCTTTTTTCTTTTAATTATTGCTATTTCCTGATTTTTATGATTATAGATCAATTTCAGGTTGGCTATGCGAATAAGCTAACTTGGATTTGCGTCTCCTCTCTAATCTCTATTGAAACACATCGGATTATGCTGCAATATCATGTTAGATGATGCTCTCGATCTGTTTGACACAATTAGTATGATTCTCCACAATCCCTTTGACTTGAGCCTCATTAGCCCCGAATGAGATACCTCTTTGGACTCAGTCTAACTGTATATTAAATCAAGCTCGATTCTCCTGGATTCTTCTTCAAACTTTGCTCTTTTTGAATCTTGTGATGGTTTGCCTGCTTCTTCAATCTTTGTTGTTGTATTGATGAATGATGGTTTCACCATTAGAGCATTCAATTTTTTCTAAAAGAAAGTATGCCTTCTATCCTTAATAGACTCATAGTATTCAACGCCAATCTGTATAATAAAACATAATACCATATAAAGAGACACCAAATCTTAAAGTTATTGGATGGGCACTTGTTCATTCAATTCGACTTCCATTTCTAAATTGAGAATCTAGTCAGCAAAGTTTTTAGGCAACTACTTCTTGGTAAACTTCTCTGAGCCGAATTTGAACATTAATTTATGAAATTAAATACTGTGAAGAGCTTATTTGAGTTTAGAGATAATACATTTGAAGGAGTTTATGAAAATTTAATATCATCAGCAGGTATTATACCCATAATCTTAGGACAATTATAAGGATTAGGTTTACCAGATGTTTGCATAATTAGCAAGAGATAACCTATAGGTATGTTTAAGAGTGGTTATGATCTCTAATCTACATTTCACTGTGTATAGGGCATATGTCCTACATCATAAGCTGAAGTATCTGCATATATTCAGCAACTTTACATGAATTAAGAGAGAGACCCTGCCTCAAAAATATTTGTTAGTGATGTCATAATTTATAAAGTAGTTTATTTGTTCATTTAGATCACATATGTGACTTATGATATTTTTACCAAAACACTAATTGTTTGTCAATTTGAATAACCGAATGATGGTTTATCACAATTCAAGAGCTTTGGAATTCAATCTAATAAATAATGTATACAATTAACTAAGGGGCATTGGGAAGGGGCCCATATTAGTGGGGTATTGAGAGTCATTGATAATGAATTCAAGATTCCCAGCATTGGTAGATTCTATAATTAGACTAGCATCAACAACCCAAAGACTTTAAATGAATTCATAATTAAACTATTTCATAAGATTCAAGGATTGGATAATTATTTTTAAGATCTTAATAAAATTAAATCTAAATCTGATTTTCCAGATATCAATGATATTATATACTATCTTAATTGGCCCCTTCATATCCTTTGCAAATATCTACATTAAACTTGTTAATTAGATATTCTTTTGGAATAATTTCAAAAATTAGATGATAATCTTATATTTAAATTGATTAAAAGTCTTATTCATTATAAAATGAAGTAATATATGTAACTTATTAGAAATTATAATAAATGTTTACAAGAATTAGGTAGACTAGCCTACTCAAGTCATTTATTCAATTTACCAAAATACATTATGGCACATTGTTTATTCAAAATGAATTAATTAGAGAAGGCTTTCGTAGTACTAAAAGATTTAATAGTAGAATGTTATGAAAATTAAAATGTTTGGATACTTTTGGTATTTTATAATCTAATATTAGTCAAAAGTATTCAGAAAAGCAAGAATATATTAAATTAGTGTTATCTTTGTGAATAGAGCTGCTTCTATGCAAGCCTAATAAACAGTAACATAGATTTGGAATGAAGTGTAAGTTGCTAATTATAGATTAATGACTCAAAATAAAAATTTACAGTCTCCAACATAATTAGATTAGATATATAAGATTGTTCACCCTTTAGTGGCCGAGAAAATTGAAAGTTATGTTCAATTATGTGGATATCCTTAAGTTCAAAATCTTTTGGTTAGACCAAGATAAAATAATAAAAAAGAATAAAAGGTAAATTGAACTTCCATTGTTAGCATTAGTTAGAATTGATGTAGAGGGCATACAATAAACCAGATTGCAGGATTAGTCCAATTACATATGATACATTGATGAATAATGAATTATTGGAAATAGAGGAAGAGTCCCCAAATCTACTAAGAGAAATTATAAAAATATCTTCAGCAATTGGATATTAAAAATTAAAAAATTACTTAAATCAATACTTTTATAATAATGGAAAAGCATAAATAAAGTAGATAGATTAAATTTATGATCCAAGTGAATTTTAGATTGTTATATTAAATAAAAACAATCTAAACATAAATGTTGGTTAATGTAGTAATACTAATGTATAATATTTATTTAACCTAGAAATCTATGTGTAATCCAAAGCTGTCAGATGATATAGATGATTGTGATTCTGATGAAGAATAACCAGAATTTTTAAAAAAGAAAAGAGTTAATAAATCTTTCGATTTTGCTAATATTGGCACAAAACTCTATTAAACTCCACAACACAGCAAAATTCCTAGATCTCCACTTAAATTTACAAGTATAAGAAAGGTTGCTAAACCATAAATTAAGAAAGCCAATACAATAATTATTGAAAATGCATTTGAAAGTGTAGAATCAGATAGATAAAATAAATAATTTGTTAGTTTAGTGAATCGTGTAACTTTCACTTAATAAAATGAAATGATTTCTTAGGCACCAAAGTCAGGTTAAGATGCTTAACCATAAAAAATTTTCATTTATAGTTTGATGGCATTTCTTAACCCAAATATTGGGCAGAGTGAATAAGTACAAATGAATGAACAATTAAAAAGAAGGAAAGAATAATTGAATTCAGTTTTATTTGGAATAGTGGAAACTATAGTCAAGGCTTAAATTGAATTAGACAATTTATTTTATCCATCATCATCAGATAAACAACAGCCTCCTTCTGTTATTTAGTCTTCAATTTAAACTATTGTCACATCTTCACCAAAAGCAACGGCAACACCTTTATTTAAGTCTAATTTAAAGAAAGCATTATAAAACAAATAACATCTAGATAAATAAATAGAGTTAAAGGAGTTTTATTTAGTACCATAACTTGATGAAGATGCTGATAAAGATAAGACCTATATTTCTCTCGTTAAGGCAGAATCAATGTTTCTCTATAAATGTGCTCGATTAGCTTGTCTTTTTAGAAGAAATGATTTGGCCTATTAAATACTATAACGGATCAATACTAGAATAATTTCTGTTTAAATTTCAGCATTATTTTTCAAAGTTGTGAAAGACAATAATAAATAATTGATTCGATAGTAATATACATTTAAATTTAGAATATAACGTATGTTGTCTGATTTTTAGGAATGTGGAATCAGTATTGTTGGGTTTGTACCACTTTGGATTGAGAATAAAATAGTTAAAATGACCAAACTTAATGGAGCAAATTAGATATTAGGATTGTTGTCTTCGTCAGAAACAGACTTTACATTCTACTTAATAAAAAAGATCATTTTATCAACTGACAATTTAATGTGACAAATATCAATTCAATTAGATGATGTCACTCTATTCAAGTTATTCTAAATGCATCTATTACTTTATCTTTTATCTTTTGAATGCTCTTCTACATTTGTTAATGGTTTGTTAACATCCCAAAATCCACAACAATGAGCCCTCTATAGCCCAAAGGACAAATGAGAAGGTTACTGCTACAATATCTAGTGCTTTTTGTAAATCAAGTTATTCGGCAAATCGTCCATAAGTAGTCTGTTTTTCATCTTAAAAATACTACTTCTTCGTCTTTTATGCATGCTTCTCCCCATAATTAATCTAAATTATCTTCTAATGCTTTGCCATATCCAAGACTTAAGAACGATAAATAAGTCATTACTGCAGACAAGATGATTCTAAAAATGTAGTCTATATAAATTAAATTTTTATAAGTCAAGGTTTCTAATTAAATAATAAGTTACCTACACATCGAAATATGAATGGTACCATAGGAATTAGATAATTGCAAACAAGTAAGTATACTACAACTAAAACAAAATTGACATATTCTAAATTCTTATATTGATTTAATATATTAGATTAGTCTTATGCCAATAAAAAGTGAGTTCCATAACATTTATTTGACCAATATGGATATGATTTATAATAAAGTGCTATATTAATTAATATAATACATTTTGTTCCATTATCAGAATAAAATAAATTACTAGCATTATTAACATCAAAATATAAACTATCTAAGATAGAGTTAACTTCAATATATTCTTAATCGAGAGTAGTGCATGTTTAAGGTGTTTAATCTAAATTTTCATCATACTCCACATTAGCTTCTGTATTTGTATCATTATTAGTTGCACAAGGAGTATAAGAATCTATTCTCACTAAACTTAAAGGCATTTAATCTTGTTTTGTATCGATGTTAGTTGTTTAGACTGATATTTCCCCATCAGAAAATACAATTTCAAATCCATTGATTGGACATTCCATATTAGAATCAACACAAAATGATTAATTAGTAATTCCACAATCTTTCATTTATCGTTCCTCACAAGTCTCTGATAACAATGCTTAATCAACAAAAGAATATTATATCTGATATCCACATAAAATGAATGCATTTTTATATTCTGCTGTAGTCCATTTATTGAATTTTTGAGCAGCTTGAGCAGGAACCAATTAATCTGTAGCATCATAATATTGTTTTGTTCCTGGCCAATTAAAAGTAGATAATAATACCCATTCTGATGGACATTCACTATCTGTGTAAATATTGATTTTAGAATAAGCTTTTTGTTGCCATGCCCACATTTCATTGATGAATGCCAATTCTCGATTGGTAAAAGTGCCTCCATCATCGAACGATGCCAACCAAAAGAAGTAGAAGAACAGTATCCTACAACAAACATTTACTAATGAAAGTGTAGTCTTAGTAGCTTTAGTGGCAGTTTTCATAATAAAATAATATAATATAATATTATGACTATTTGAAGAATATTTTATATTTCATTTATTGATATATAATATATTTCATATTACAGACATCAATATTACTTTTCATAATTATAATAAACTTTTTATAATGTTAATAAGTGATGGGGAGGGTAGAGCTGATTTGAAAACTATACTTCTTACTAAAACCATGGACACAGATATTAATGTTTCGTTGATAGAAGATAATGGAACTGACTTTGTTCTTCGATGCACAAAGGGTATTTATAGAGGAATGTTTGTTTATCTAAATCTGACAGAAAATGGAGAGACAATAGGCAGTGATGAGAGTTGCAGTTTATAGATAGAAGATTGTGATCTAGAGAAGCTGCATGTTGAAATAAAATATAAATACAATGAAGAACAAAAGAAAAGTGGATATCATTTAACTTGTTATGGGCCAACCCTGATTAAGATCAGGTATGATTGTCCTGCTCTCATAAAGAACAACATGGAAATCACAATTGGGAAGTAAGTCTACATTATTAAGACTGTTCATGAAGACTTCAATGAATTATATGAATGGCTATCGATTTACGATTTATAAAGTTTAAAGCACTTTTTTGGAAATAATATGTTAACATTAAAGTAAATCAAGTAATCCAAACTAGAACAATTAGTCAATTAATTGTAGTCATTTAATGCAACTTAAGATTAAGTGCTTAAATTCAGGGAGGCATATAGGAAATAGATTTAATAATTCAGCAGCATTACGATACATTTAAGATTAATTTAATTGATAAATAAAATGGTACAACAGCTCTTTAATTCGGATGGACTGGAGCCACAATAAGTTCTAGAACACAGAGATACTAAAAACCTCCTGATATTTTGTTAAAGAAATAAGAGATAGATGATTTGGAGGAGAACACGGACTTTGAATTGTTAATCAAATTCATAAAGGGAAAATATTGGATTTGGGGTTCAAAGGCAGACACTTACAATGCATTCTATAAATAGAATACAGAAGAAGTACGTTTACTACAACCTGATGATGTGATTAAATTAAACAATCTTGAACTTTTGGTTCAAAGATTTAATTATGGATATTTTGCTGACATTGGATCAAAAAGAACTTAAGAAGATAGCTATGCTATTATATAAGATTTATAAGTTAGTAGTAGAGTTCCAGTGTCATGTTATGCAATTTATGATGGTCACAATGGAAATTAATGTGTGAACTATGTTTCACAAAATTTATTGGACAACATTAGGGAATATTTCAATCAAGAATCTAAGGAATTTGATCTGCAATAAAAATTTCATGCATTCCTTTATGAAAATCTTAGAGCAGCTTTCAAAGAAACTGATAGTAACTTTTTTACAGAAGTCCTGTAATCAAATTAAATTGAATCTGGATGTGTTTCAGCTCTAGTCATGATTATTGGTGATTATATAGTAAGTGCTAATTGTGGTGATTCAAGAGCCATGTTATCAAGAGCAGGCACAGCAATTAACTTGACAGAAGATCACAAACCCAACTTCCCTATCGAATTGGCTAGAATTAAGAGAAAAGGAGGAGAGATTATAGGTAGTCGTTTAGGAGCATTGGCTGTATCAAGAGCTTTTGGAGATTTTAGTGAGAAAAAGAAATTTAAGAAAAATACAATAACAGCAAAGCCTGATATTCGTGTTACAAAAATAGATTTTAAAACAGATGAATTTATTCTTCTTTGTAGTGATGGTATAATAGATGGTTTTGGTGCAGGATAGGATATAGTATAAGGAAATATACCTAATTTATATTATCAAAATTAAAAATTAGTTGATTTTGTAAGAGAGTTTTACAAAACAAAAGACATTGGATGTTAAGATCCATAAGAGGCAGCAAAATTTGTAGTACTAAGAGCATATTAAAACAATATGAAATATCGTAGAATGTCAGATAATATAAGTTGTATCATTGTCAACTTAACTCGTGGAATAATTTGATATATTTATATTATGGATTATAAAAATCAGTGGAACCAAAAATCATCAGTTCAAGAGTTTGGTCTCAATAAAAATTCTAAAATACCTGAGCCTTAAAATCAGCTTGTTCGTAGAGTAACAAAACGTAATGTGGCAATCAAAAAATCCATTGCTGGAGATGAGGGTAAAATTTATGAAACCTTTGAACCACAAATGAAATAGCAAACTCAATCAGATATCAATTTCATAGTGAAGTGTTTCTAAACACATTTTGTATTCTCATCTATGAATGAAACCTAATTGTAATAAATCACATAATATTAGAACTCAATTGGCCAAGACTATGTTTTATTGTAGACTGGTCGTAGGATAGACAATTATAAAGTAGGGAGATGGAGCCAGTTCTTTTTTCATATTAGAAAAGGGAAAGATTAATGTGTTAATTGATGGAATTGCAAGAAAATAACTTACATAAGGTCATGGTTTTGGAGAGTTAGCATTATTGTACAATGCACCAAGATCAGCAACATGTATTGCATTAGAGGAATGTTACTTATGGGGAATTGATAGGCATTCATTTAGAAGAAGTATCGAGTAGGTTATGAGAAGTGAAACAGAAAAGAATCGATAATTGTTAGAATAAGTTAAATTCTTTAGTAAGAATACATATTTAATTAGATTAATTAACAAAGGAATAAAAGGATGCAATTGCAGGTGTTTTGATTTCATAGAAATTCAATATAGATGAAGTTATTGTTAATGAGGGAGATTAAGCAAGTTCATTTTACATTATAGTGGAAGGCAAATGTGGAGTATTTAATAAAGAAAATTAATAAATTGCAGTACTTAATCCTAAAGATTCATTTGGAGAGTCAGCTCTTAAACATGACAATTAAATTAGAATGATGACAATTAGAGCAATTGAAAAAGACACTAAAGTAGTTGCACTTGGCAAAGATATGATCACATAAATATTGGGAGATAAAGTGCAGTATATTATTTACAAGAATATATGTAAATGGGCACTTAATAGATCAAAATTATTTGGATAAGCATCATAAGCTATTTAAGATAAAATATTAGAAGGAGTTAGTTATCGAAAATGTGCACCAGGATAGAAGATAATTAATAAAGGAGATAAAGTTGGGATTCTTTATATTGTTCTTGAAGGTAATGTAGTAGATGAATAAAAAAATCCTTAACGTGATATATTGGCTGAGGAAACACTTCAAGATACTGCAATAAATAGTAAACATGATAAGGCTTATATTATGGAGACAGAAGGACATATTGCAGTGATTGATTATGATAAATATAGATAAAGTTCAGGAAGTGTTCAATAAGTTTAAGTTACTTTACAATAAAAAGATTCTACTGATAAAGAATAAATTAAAACCTTATAACTTAAAGATCTCATATTTCTCAATAAATTGGGAGCTGGGTAATTTGGTTCAGTATATTTATGTAAATTCAAGAATCTAGACACTCTATTCGCACTAAAATATGTTACTAGAGCACACATTCAACAATATGGAATTTAGAAACATGTTTAATAGGAAAAGGCTGTCTTGGAAATTATGGATAATTAATTTATACTCAAGTTTTATCGATCATTCAAAGACACTGAAAATATTTATTTTTTAACTGAATATATAGCTGGTGAGGAAGTATTTGATGCTATTCGAGAAATTGGATTACTTAGCAAGTATGATGCTTAATTTTATGTTTCTTAAATGATACTATAAATGGAATACTTACATACAGTTCATTAAATAGTTTATAGAGATATTAAACCAGAGAATGTAATGGTTGATTAATATGGATATTTGAAATTAATTGATATGGGTACAGCTAAAAGCTTTAAAAATATATGTATTATTGATTACTAAATAGCTCCCCCAAAAACATTCACTATTATTGGTACTCCACATTATATGGCTCCAGAAGTGATTTCAGGTAAAGGATATGGATACTTTGCTGATCTATGGAGTGTTGGTGTTTGTTTATATGAATTCATTTGTGGTGGACTCCCATTTGGTGAGGATTAAGATGACCCCTTCGAAATTTACAAGGAAATTGTTAAAAACCCTCTTTCATACCCATAATATATGACTGATAAAACAGCTAAACCAATAATCGAGTAATTAATGAACAAAATCCCTGAATGCAGATTGGGTGGTTCGTACTCTTCTCTAAAGAATCACTCCTGGTTTAGTGATTTTGATTGGGTATTTTTGAATTCTAATAATAGAACAAACTGCTACAAAAATCATTGAAACCTCCCCTGATTCCAAAATCGGAGAAAACCCTTAACTAAACATAATTAGCAGCTGAGACTAAGAAAGGTGTACTTGTAGTGGATCAAATTTAGAAGGATACCATGGGGCAGAAGAAAGTATTTGCATAACCTAAAGACTCTGAATGGGATGGAGTATTTTGATTAATAATATATGAATAACTAACGAGAACCTGTGATTCCGACGCTGCAGTAGCAGGACAGATATCTAGAGAGTAAGCGAACGGGACAGGGACTGGATAAGAACTTCAAATTGTTCAACGATTTCTTAAAAGTAAAGTCAGCAGGAATGGGGCGAGTGACTTTAATGCTTGTGATATCATTTTATCATCACTTTATCAGTTATATGCGATAGTAGAGAATATTTATATTTGAGATATAAGAACCTAATCACTAAACAATACTCCACAGAAACTACACTTATAGATTAAATGTTAAATGCTAGTCAATATACAGATGTAGTTGAATTAATGAAGATGAGTGACACTGTTTAATATGGTATATTTGTGGTAGCATTACTCTTTACTTTGGGACTCTCACTACTTTATTTGATAATCTACATTTTGGGTCCTGAATTCAAACCTAGAAAAAAGTTTATTGGCAAAGTATTATATTCACTATTTAGTTATTTGTTCTTCTATGTAATATTTACATTTGGGTTCTACACTTTCCTTGTATGGTAGTTTGTTTTTAAATAATACTCAATTCAACAGTAGATGTCACACATTAAATACTTAATTTTTTAGCTATTTTGGGACTTATTTGTGGTGTGATGAATATTATAGTATTGAGTACATTAATGCATAACAATTGGGATAATAAGAAAGATTACTTTAATACTGAAAATGTTATCTATTTAACATGTTTTTAATTGAGTAGATTTGTATTAGCCTTCTTTATTTCATTTAGGTAATTAATAATTAATATTAGTCCTGGCGATTACTCATATTTGTGGCTTTTTATGATGAGTACATTTCTTTTATATACTCTTTTCCTAGGTAACCTACTTTATGGAGGAGGATTTTTAGCATTTGGAACTCGATATACTAGATACCTTTTTACCTATCTTCTAATTGTTATATTGAGTGCTTCATTTAGTACTATTGTCGATGAATTACATCGCAAATAAACGAATTTATAAACAACTGAAAATGTTAGTGTTTACTTTACTTTCATATTTTTGTTTTTGCTCTTTTCTGTTGGTTACAATATGAGACATAAACGTATAAACTCCATTGAATTTGACATTCATTAATTGTCACCTTCATCATTGAATAAATAAATATATACTACTTTGGCATTCCTTGAGATATCCCTCACTGATATTAGCATTGATACATTCTTTAAAGGGGCCCTATAGCGACATATGGATTCAGAATGTTAGCATCCAACAATTAAGGGGGAAGGAAGATGTTATTGCAAAAAGAAAAGAGTATTTGATTCAAAGAAACGAAAGGAAATAAGGGTGGAGGAATGGATGAACAATAAACCCATAATTATGAAATTCTTAATAAAAAGTTGGATTGAAACATATTTAAGCTAGAAAGAGAACGATGTTTAGACACAAATACTCTATGCAAGGTATAATTGTCTATAAATTTAGGTTTATGTTTACGAAATTTAATAATCATTAATTAGCATTACATATCTTAACTGACTTAGAAAAGAGATTCACCTTTATATTGGATAGATATAAGTCATATTAACTGAAGGAGAAGATAATAAAATTCATAAGATTAAAGAACTCTGATAGTTATAAGGGTAGACTAGAAATAGAAAGTGCACTCTATGTAGAAGAGCAAATAGATAACATTAAAGATAATATTACTAGTATATTGAAGTAAAATTGCAATTTTTGGAGTAATTTATAGTAGACAACAATTGATTTAAGTGAAATGGATGATTTGCTTTAAAGATAATTTAAAAAAATAGAAGAGACTAAAGGACTATGGATAAAGATTAATAACTATTTAGAATATAAAAAGAAATGGAAATTTTATTATGCATGGTTCACTTTATATATTCTAAATAAGAAAGTAAAAAATAGAATTCTCGAAAACTTTTAAGGCCTTTAAGTTAATGAAAATGATATTTTTTCAGAAGAATTACAGGAAAACAATGCTGACGAAGATGTTATTAGTGTGAAATCTGGATTTATTGAGAATGATAAAATTGATATTAAGAGCAAAAAAATAATATTTGATAAAAAGGCTTGCATTATATAAGCAAGTGATGATATTTCAGCATGTATAATTAGAGTAAATAAATAATTTACTAGAATATTTGGTTACAAAAGTGAAGAAGTAGTTAGAATGTAAATTATTTTTTTATCATAGCCTCCCTATTACAAATTTAATGCCTGATATTTATAGTAGAGTACATCCTCAAATTTTATTAGATTATAAAATGACAGGCAAAGCTAGTGCCCTCTATTCATAAAGAAAGATTTTCTGTATTCATAAATCTGGTGTAATGTTTACGGCATGGAAATTCTTAAAATTATACGTAGACATGAATGGATAATCTTAATATGTGGTAATGATTCGCCCTACTGACTTTAATAATGAAAAAAAGCATGACTTCATGATAATTAATAATGATTGGGAAATTAATGGAATGACTAACAATGTACTTAGTGGTTTGAATTTCAGCCATTCTCTATTCTCGAAAATTAATTCCTCTTTTTCATTAATAAATTTACTACTCTTTGCACCAAAACTCATTTAATATTCCAGAATTGCTCCCTTAATAAATGAAAATAGAGATCTTCCAATTTTTGGAATGATGAAAAATCCAAAAAAGAAACCAGTAAAACAACCACCCCTACAACCTGTACTCGAAGCGTAGCAGTCAACATCAAGTAAACCTAAAATTAATGTCAATATGCTTGGTTCTTCATCACTTCGATAATCAGTGGGAAAACCTATTTCAGGAATGTACTCTGATATTGATTTTGGTTCTAAAATCTTACTTCCCTAATAATCTTTAGAATAATAATAATAATAACCGAATCTGGTTCCAGCCTCTTAATAATTAGCTGTTACGAATGAGAGAGATAAATTCCTCTAGCATCAAATGAGTTCAATCAGTGATAAGAATGATTTTGATGACTTCAATAAATAGATTGGATAATTTGATAAAATACAAAATCTTAATCTCGAGATGGAAAAAAAAGCTGAAGAATAGATTAAGGAAATAAAAGAAACCTAATTTAATAATAACTATTAGAGAATCGCAACAGAATACGGAAAAGAGAAGGATGCCTTGAGTGAAGATAATATAAGTAGGGACGAAATGATAGAAAAAATAAAGGGTCAAATATTACTTGATGGAAAGGTTAATGCTGGTGAGTAGATTTAATTTAGAATGAAAATACCAGAAAATATGGATAAAATTATTGAGTATTATTCCTCATAGAAGTCCAAAATGTATTAAATTAAGAAACTATAAGATGAAGTAAATAAATAATTATAAAATAGTAAGTAAAACATGAAGAAGTATAGGATTAGGGGAAAAAAAAAGATAAAGAGAAAGTGCTTATCAAATAAGGAACTTAACAAAGAGAATTTCGTAAAAAAGCAAGACTTATGTTCCAAAAAGCAGCTGAAATGAAAAGATGTTAAGATGATGTGTAATTTATTTAAATATCATAGAAACTTTTATGAATTGATTGTGGAAATCTATCAGAAATTCCTTTAAGAATGTAAAACTAGGACTTATAAAGTAATTTGCACAATTTAATTTCTTAAAATAAAAGATGATAGAGTTGGAATAATGAAGTTAGTTTCAATTAATGAAATAATGAAAGCAAAGAAAGTAACAAGAGATAGAGATACAAATCGCAAATAATCTATTTTTCTAAAAAATTTGTAGCCTTCAAGAGAATTGGGAGCAACAAGAGATTTAGGAAGAGGATCCTTTAATAAATCAGGAATCAATCTGTAAACTTAATTCGAGAATGCTAAATTTGTATCTATGGCTAGTGAAGAATCTAAATAATAGATAAGTCCTGCTGATTTACAGCCAGTGAAATTAACAGCACGTGATAAAACATCTAAAGCCAATGGATTAGGATATTAAATGTAACCTTAAAATGCAGATACAGAAGATGATAAAGATTTACTTATTGATAGTAAGGCTTTTAACAAAATGATTAATTGGGATACATTTTAATAGTAATTTAAAATGCAGTAAGGCACATTAAACTTTTCTTTAAATGCTTTCGATAATATCTTTAGGAAAGAAGACAACAATAAGCCAAGAAAGTTTCTTATCAAGATTGCTTATTTAACATGGTTCTTAAGACTTATGTTTGTGACAATAATCACTCTAAATCTCATTACGTATTTTATCAAACCATACTAAGAATTCGATCCTATGATATCTTAGGCATAAAGAATATTTTCATTTTCATAAATGTAGACAACTATCATTGAAACTTATGATACACTTTTAGATATACTTATATATTAAAATATTACTGATTTTACAACATTTGGAATGACAGATAAAGATACATTTTACTCCTATTAACTCACATCAGTATAAGATAGTTATGAGTTCATTAAAGCGTAAATGAAAGATGTAAATTAATTGGAAACCTTTCTTGATGAATCTATATTTTATTCAGATCCCATTGAAGATTATACAATTAGTGGATCAGCAAATACAACACTTACATTAGATAGTAGAGATTTTTTTAATAAATTTATTATGTTAGAACATCAAATTTCAATGATGGATGTTCAAACATTATAAACTGTTCTTTATAGTGATCCATTTGTTAAATTCATCAGATATGTAACAGTTCCTCTTATATATGATTAATTGAATAATGCTGTTATTGATTTACAAACAATAGTATTGAATAACTCAAATTCCATTTCATAATTTGTACTAATTATTCTAATCCTTGAAGGATCCTTATTAGTTTGTGGATTTGTAGGTTTATTAATTATTATATTTTGGATTAGTTAAACTTATAAGGCAGTATTGAGAATATTTACACTAATATAAAAGAATGATCTCAATAAGATTGTTAAATAATAGAGATTTATTGAAACATAATTTAAATACATAACAAATAAGGATTTAGAAATAAGTGGTCTTTAACCTAAAAATGCACTCTAAAGAATCAACTCTATTTCTTCAAAGAATAACTTTTAATTGCAATAGAATTTCTTGTTAATAAATGAAGAGGAAGAATAAAATATGAATAAAAAGAGAGAAAAAAATATTATTGAGAAATCCCTTCTTAGAAGACTTACTATTAAACTATATCTAACATATATTGTTTTAGTTTTGCTCTCTGCGGGAGCCTCACTAGCTTTCTTTTTGACATTAAAGAAAGGATCTGATGAGTTATGTTCCTTAATCAACATCGGAGCTATAACAATTTCAGATTTCTCAGACAATTAGTTACTTCTAACTTCTGTTAAAGAAAGATATTACAATGAAACCTATTATATCAATACTTATCTCCCAAAAGTTTCTACCTTGTTGGTTGAACAGATTAGTAATGTTCAAGAAACACCTCAAATTTCAGATCCAGGTTATGGGAATTACTATAATGGATTTTAGGCCATTTATTATGCAAGCCTTTGTGAATACCTTAAAAATTAAACATGTATTATTGTATTTATATTAGTACTAACTGATGTAGAATATACTAAATGTGTAAATCTACTTAATGGGAAATTAAATCAAGGAATTATAGCATTTAATTAATTTTATTTGTCTGAAGTGCAAGATTATGTATTAAATGATGTCAGCCGTTTTGGAATGATAGACATTCCAACAATATGGAATCTTAATGGAGCCATTGATTTCATAAAAATGGGATTTAAAGAACTATTGACTGAATGGGCAGCGGTATTGTTATTCTTAATTCTAGGATATAACTGATCTTATTAATACAAATATTGCTTTAATCCTCACCCTTCTAATTGTAATGCTACTATTCTAACTTTTTGTGTTTATGCTGATTGCTGAAATGTACTTAGTAAACTAACTAAACAAAACTTTTTCATTTTATAGGCTCGTCTATAAGTCTTACATGCCAAACGATATCATTTAGAAAGAGAAAATCATAAGAGCCTAACTAATACGTTACAACATAATTAAAAAATGACTTTTATTATTTATATATATGCTAGGTAGTATAATATAAGCAGTCGGGGAGCTCTTAAATTGTAAGGTCGATTTTCTTTGCACCGCACAGTTAGTTGGGGATAAAAAGTATTTTGCTGCAGTGGCGAGTGATAGATTGCTATTCATAACAAGTAAGCTAGAGAAGGTGGATATGTCCATAGAATATGGAAAGATTAAGGGAATAGTTATTTCATAAAGAGTACCAACAATGTTTTAAATTCATACAGAAGTCATCATTGATGTGTATGCTTTAGAAAGGAAACAATTAATCTAAGCATTAAGGTACTCATGGATGACAGATTTCATGTACAAAAATTTTCAATTCAAATAATTACCAATGTTTAAGGATGATTTGAAATCCAACATATCAGAAAAATAACCTGTCTTACCTAATTTATATTTCACTAAACATGGCAAATAGTTATTTAGAAACAAGAACTATACATATAGTTTACCTGAAGAATATGAAGCCACATATTAAGATGGTGTTTATGTTCATAAAGAGAGTCAATAATGCAAAATTGTTGTACAAATTACAGATTAGATGCCAATTCAATTGTTGAGTTAGATTGGAGAAAAAACGAATTTACAATATTATTCAGAAATGTTTTTAGAAATTGTTCTGAAAGGTATCGGTCATAAGGATGAAGATTAAAAGAAGGATACTAATATTAGTCATTCTATTGATAGTGATGAAGAAGGAAAGAACAAGAAAAAAGAAGATGAAAATATAAAAAAAGAAGAAAATCTGGATTATTGGATTATATCATCTCATCATTATAAAAAGAGATCAAATTTAATGAATGATATGTCAGAATGGACAGGATGGGAGCTTCATGCAAGAACTTAATTTTAAGATATTTTTATTATAATATTAAGAAGAACACATATTCCACCATTATTAGAAACATATTAAGAAATATTATTTGTTCTTTATGGTTAAGAATAAAATTCTAAAGAATAAGTATTAGTTAATGATAGAGATCTCTTAAAGCTAACTCTTGAATAAGATTTAGAAGAACATGCATTTAAGAATGTTCTCAGAA
>JMSD01000040.1:52240-111524 GCA_000715435.1 Paramecium caudatum
TTGTTCCCATATTATGTTATTTGTTTATGTTTAAGGTTGTTTACTTACAAAAGCAACAAAAATCAAATTAAATGAATTTCTTTTTAAAATTAGTTCCGATCTTCAAATAAAGTACAAAGAAGAATATTAAAGGAAAAAAAAATATATATTCAATAAAAAATATTTAAAAGGAGCTCTTGAAACCATAAAGGAAATAATAAAAAAATATTAATTTATCCTTTCTTTTACAAGGAATAATTTATTATTATTAGGTTTATTTTTATAATGTGAAAGAGTGATTATAAAATTTTAATTATGGAAAATAGTTTATAATATGTCGAGGGATTTGTGACCACTTCACTCATTAAAACCCTCTTAGCACCATTAGATAGATACAGACTTGTGAGACAAACCCAAGACATACTGACTTTAGCATAAAAAGAGAAAATGACAAACATCTATCAATTCTTTTCGAAGACTATTTAAAATGAGGGTGCAAAAGCATTGTGGCGAAGCAATATGACATCAATATATATGTGGTTTCCACAAGTTTTCGCTCAATGCGTATTTTACTAAAACATCAAGCAAGTTACATACGATAAAGATGTAAACATAATTAATAATTAGATTCTTTCATAAGGATTGAGTGCAACACTTTGTGGCATCGTAACTTCATTATTTTCATATCCATTTGACACCATCAGAGTGAGACAAGCGACAGAAGTTCACATTGCAAATTAGAAAAGAGTCTACACAACATTTGAAGAAACCAGATTTAACATTAAATTAGAGAATGGATTCTTTAAGGGTATGTATTCTGGATTTACTGTTGGATGCATTCAGACTCTTCTCCTTGCTTACGGAATAGTTGGTCTGAATAAAGCCTTAGAAGGAGTGCAAATCCCATACGCTGCAGATTTGGCGTATTTAGGTGCATTTGCCCTCATATACCCTATAGATAGCATTAGGTATAGATGTGCATAATTAGACATCGTTTGTAGGTGAAATCAATTCTCTTTTAGCAAGAGGCTTCAAAGAAATAGAATCTGTATGAAAAAATCAAATTCAATGTGAAGGAGTGGAAATTCAGTTGGGGATATGGAGGATTCTTTGCACACAATGTTAGAGGTGTCTTAATGGTGTTGTTAATGTCGAATGTTAATTTTGAGCAATTGTATTCTTAAGCATACACACAGGCCTTGGGGTAGTTCAAATATTGAGAGTGTATTTTATAATATTAAATAAAAATACTCACTTTCCATAGTGGTCAATGATTTTTGTAATTTACATATACAGGTTATATGGTACAAACACACATCCTAATACAATGAGTGCCCAAATCCAGAAAGGATGAGTGAATAATGAGATGAAGGGATTATCTTTTTCCACAGCTTAAAGTTATTTTCTACCCTTCAACACTAAAAGTGCAGGAATAGTCAATAAAATGAATACTCCGCAAACTCCCCCAGTGAGACCTACAATTAATTCAATTTCATCCTTCAAAACTTAAATAACTATTATAAATACTTATAGCCAATAGGGCACAAGGAACCACTATCAAAAGTGTAAAAATGGCAGTTGCTTTAGTAATGGCTAAATTGTTGGCAGGTAATAAATGAGGGCAGACCAATTTCATGAAATTCTTTCTGATAGTGATTGTTAGAACTGGTAAGGCTGCAATGTTGAGGAACATGTAAAAACTGATAATATAGTAGGCCCAAGACACATCTTATTTGAAAGCTTCATTATAAAAACTGATTTTAGACAATGAATCGTATGGAAATGCCCAAATACCTGTAAGACACACAAGTAGGAATGTTGCTAAACCAAATGCAAAAGATATAAATATGATCTTTCTGACTGCAGAAGTAGGTCTAACTGGTCTGAGCATACCAGGGGAGGAGTGATGCATCAAAAAGGCAAAAATAGCTGTTGAAATCATCTAAGGCAAAGCATCACTATTGAACCATCGCATTTCATTGATCTTTTGTTATGAAATTATCTATTGAGTTGAACCACTTAGCATAGCTATTATAGTTGCATATCTGGCCATAGCTACAAGTGTTTGCACTATTTAAATGCTTGCAACATCCTGAAAAGACAGAATTCCACAAACTGTGAAAAAAATTACAATCCAAAACCAATATTCTTAGACAAGTGTATATTAGGAGAACACAGATCTACTTTAATGAATCATAGTACGATAATGAATTTCCAACCATGACTCCTTTGGCAACCATAGCGCCATACAAATATATCACAATAATAGATACTGTGAAATACTCAGCCCATTTTCCATAAAATAGCTTAGCCATTGATCCATATTCAAATTAACCTTGTAATGTAAATTTGGGCTCTTCTTCACGGAAAGCTTCCTCTGTTGAAGCATTCACATCAGAGACCGAATGATTAGCATTTATATTCAGTGGATGAGTAAGAAGGTCTTTGGACTTTTACTCTGCCCAATATAGAGCCTTTTAAACTCAAATTAGAGATTACTTCCACAATGAAATCGCAGGCGATGATACTAATGAGACAGCAGATGGCTAAGGAGATGGAGGCATAACCATAGCCAACCTTTGCTGAAGTCATTGGTAACAAGATGGGTCCTGATGCCATAAGTACATTAATGAAGGTATTGAAAGCAGGAAAAGGTTTGAGGAAAGTTTACTTTTGTGGACTCATAATAAATTAAAAATATATATCGTCATTAATAGCCCTTGTTCTTAAAACGATCTTTAATGAATTGCGTTTCTTTTTCTAGATTGGCAGCCAACTTATTGGAAGTGTCAACAATCTAACGATATTTAGATCATGTAACCCTTGCAAAAGTGGTTTCAGTTTCATCAATCATTTTGTTGTAATTGGTCAGCTTAGTCTCTTTATCCTTAAGAATAGCAACACGTAGATCCAATTCCATTTACATTTTACGGATTTGTGCATCAAATGTTTGAAAATCTTATTTTTCTTTTGAATATTCTTATAGAAGTTCATCACGTTCTCTCTTCATGTTTTCGATGGCTGTTTAAGGTAGTATGTTTACCATTTTGTAAATTTTGAAATGCTAATTCATCATCCATTAGTAAAATATATATTAAAATCAAAATTTCAGAGAGAATGGTTCATGAAATGAGTTCAACGTAATTTTTATCCAGCCTATCCTTAAATGTAGTACTATTTTTATTTGCAAAATCCATTTAAATTTTCCTTGCTTTCAAGAATCCTTTTGAAGCCTATTCTGAATTGCAATCTAATGCTTACATCACAGCCCAATTCTACAATATTTATGCACTCCGCAACCCATCATTTCTTTTACTAAATAAGTTAATACTTGACACAATGAAAAGCCTTTAAAAAATAATTGGATGATTGCTTATAATCATGGGAATTTGCATACAATATACCCAATAAATTATAAGCTTAGCACAAATTAGGTTTAGAGGGTTCTTCTTTACTAGAGTCAAGTTGTTAGAATCTCATAGACACTGACTACTCAGCAAATTGAAATGCAGCATCTATGTCTTTTTTAAGGTATGCCAACTCTGCTAATATGTAAAATGTGTCTGCTATACGATCATCTTCCTCCGGTAAATATTCTCTATATATTGCCAGTCCCTCATAACACAATTTATTTGCAGTGTCTGGATTTTCTATGTCAAATCAATTAATACTTAACCATCCATTAAGGCGAGCTAGAAGTACAAGTGTATATGCAATGTCTAATCTCCAATTAAGTTTTTCATAATGTAGAAGTGCTTCATAGTAATACTTCTGACTTTTCTGAAAGTTGTAAGACATAAAACTAACTTTACCAATTTCAATTAGCAACTTGCCTTTAGTGGCTGGTTCATTAACAATGAATTTATTGAGACAATTTTCATAGTATAATATTGCATTATTGTAATTCCCCTACACTTTCATTGCATTACCCAAAATATAGAGACTACGAATGGCCAGTACTGTATAATTGTGGAGAAAATCCTTTTTAGCTATGTTACGATTAAGTAGTAATCTGATTTACTCAAAGAGAGTCTTAACAGCCACTACTACCTGGGAGCAGTTATCAGAGTTGAGTCGTTCTTCGAGTGATGCTAAACTGTTTGTAATGTACTCAATGTTCCAGGGTTCCTCGTCGCTATAAAATGATTGATGAGAGAATTCAGAATCAGAGGACTAGTCGAGTTTGCTGACCTGCTATACTATATTAGAGGGGCCAACAATAAGTTTGCTGAATGAATGGTCAAGGAACTTTTTGGATTCTCTGTCTGTTTATGTTATAATGACATCATTATCAGTTCTTCCTGTTATAGGATCAGTACGACTTGTAACTTATGGCAACTAATTAAGTCGTTTCTCTGATATTTGATCTATCTATTTTGACATACAAGATTACCTCACTGGATTGATTGGTGAGTGTTTTGAGTTCTACGATATGTCCTGATAATACTTTCTCTTTGATCTTCTTCAGGACCTCCACCAATTGATCGTCTCTCTTGAGAGTCTCCTTGTCCACTCTATCAAAGGCCCGAGACATTTATTTTTTTTTTCTGTAAAATATTTAATTATCAATCCACTTTACTCTTGCCCCACTTACTCAATTTGAAGAAGCTATACAGAACGATCATGGTTATTTAAGCTACCCATCCTAAGTCACTCATAGCTTTATAAACTTTGTCCCATTACAATAATCCTACTGGCGTAGCTGTAGAGTTTACTGCTAGTTATCCAAACACGCAAATCAGGATACTCTGCATCCATGAAGGTATGCTACATTAAATTAAGTATTACAAAGCAAATTTATTCCTGGCTCTATATACTTGTTTGGTTATCTCATTAAATACAGCCCACTCGATGAAGAAAACATAATAAACAATAAAGAATCCATGCCTTGTTTCGAAAAGTTTTCAATACCAATAAGCACTAAGGGCAAAAGTCAGCAGTATCTTTTGCTTGGAGAACCTCTCATAGAAACAAGTTTGCAACCATGTCTACACACTCGAGTTCCAATGTTTAGTTCTCTTAATAGGCGAGAATTCTATTTCAAATCTATAATTAGCTAGTGAGTGATTATTGAAATCTATGTATTAAAAGATTGTACTTTCACCATCATATGTAATACCTTAAGCATCCATGGCAGCTTGAGAAAATTTGAATGCTAGAAAGTACTTAAATCTTTCACACCAAGCTATCATTTAACATGCTATATGTCTCCATAGAAGAGTTCCTTACTCAAATTCAGTGGAGGCGAAATAAGCAAAACTAAATTTTGGTTTTATGAGTTGTTCAGCTAGTATATTAATATTATTACCAGCAACAAAGAGTAATGCCTTAAACAACGAGATGAAGGCAGCTCTAAAATTGCGACCTAAACCTTTGTAAACTCCACTTAAATTTACGAATTCAACATATGCTTTAAAGGGTACAGTTCCAACAATGATATTTGGAAAATAAAACACATAACTCAAGTAATCGAGAAACGTGAATTGCAGCCCATCTTCAGCAGCAGCACCCACATAAACAAATCTGCATGTAAGCATCATTTGTACTACATTAAATCCCATTTTCCATGATGCATCAGCGTTCTTGGTTTAAAATGATTATTACAGTAATACGATCATAATGCAAATATCCTAAAATTAAAAATGATAGTATTGTAATTGCCATAAATGGTTTACTAACTGTTTTGGCTATTGCATATATTGTCAATGTTTGAGCCAATACTAAACCAATCCAAGATGCCCCCAAGTAGAGCATAAAAAAGGCTCCCCAAAAGAGAATGTATAACTTTCTTGAGGTGAGATTTTGAAAATAGCGGAGTGCAATTGACAATGGGAAGCAGAGCAACTAAAATAGAAGATTATTATTACGAAATGCACTAGCAGCTTAAATTGGTCAGGTTGCACGCCTACTACATTTAGCCTATTAATTTGGGCAGCAATTTGATCAAATAGCAAAACGATGCTCATAATTAATATTTTAATATTCTTGATCAAAGACCTCACACTCCTTTGAACAGTCTGATACCGTCTCTTCCACCCCAAAATCCACGAACCATCAACTACCAGTAAGCAAAAGGGAAAAAGTGTTTCTTCATCAAGTACATCATTCGACTGTCTGATGATTAAAACACTGGGAATGTTTCATCTAGTTCTTTGTTGTACTTGAATTCAGCTAACAATAATTTCTTGTTGCTTGTGAATACTGGACATGAAGTATAACCTATAATTAATTGACAAAGTACCTTCATACTCAGGAAGTGGTTCAAGACCCAATTTCCAGGTTCTAATGAGATTCTTAATCAAAACTGGAGTCTAAGCCATCACTGCAGCAGCTGTCTTTGATGTTGGTAATGATGAACAATCACCCAAAGCCCAAACATTAGCATATTTAACATGTTGAAGTGTATTAGGATGCACATCCACAAATCCATCTGCATCTCCAAGTCCACTAGAAGCAATGAATGCTGCAGGTTTTTAAGATGGTACCAAATGCAAGAAGTCAAAATCAGTTGTATGTAGTTATTTGGTTCTCACATCCTCGAAGATAGCTTTATGATCTTGCACTTCAACTAGTTTCTTCTGTAAATGACAATGGAATCCTTTATCATGAGCCAATTCTAAAAGAATCTCCTCGTACTTGGGAATTCCGAACACCTTATCATTTGCCTTGTACACGTGGAAATCGCATTTGACATTTCTTTAGGAAAGTCTCTCATGAGCTAGGAAGGCAATATTGGAGGGGATTCCTTCGCATTTGCTAAGAGGCTCAGAGAAGATAAGTTTGCCTCCTTCGAATTCTTTAATCATTTTGTCTGTCTTTTGTGCATACTTGTAATAGTAGATGCTGCCTACTGGTGTTTCTGGGTTTTCAAGTTATTCTCTTGCGCCTATGAGGTCAAAGATACGCACTACCTTTAATTGCTTCAAAGTCTCTTTGAACTCCACTGGCCACAATCAATTAATCATAAGTGTACTTCTATCCATCACTAGTGACAATAGTGTTTTATTGTGGATCAACTACCTAAACTGGACTATCACTAATTCCAATATTCTTTGGTAATACTTTTTCCATTGGCTTAAGTGTCTATTAAACTTTACACATTCCACCGCCTTAATTTGAAATTTATTATACCAACCATTGTCCATCCTGTTTAATAAGCATGCATCTTGTAAGGTTCAAATACACAGATTTGTTATGGAATAGCATGTCCATCTCTCACTAACTGTGCTGACACATTCAATCCTGCAGTTCCTCCTCCAATGACTGCAATTTGTACATGTACAGCTCTTGCTGTGAATGCATACAATGATATGCGATGAAACCTTTTCATATTAAAATAAATGTTCTAATTAGGTTAGAGAGACAATCATTATAGGAATCAAAATCTTAAAGTTCTTCCAGTGTTACCTCAATTAACAATACTTGACTTAAGTGGCAACCTATTCACTGTTATTCCAATGTAAGTGTTCAATATGCAATTAAAAAAACTTATTTTTCGAGACAATTTGCTGACTTGCATAAGTGAAGATATTGGAAAATTAGTAACACTGGAATACTTAGATGTGAGCTACAATTATATAAGTAAAATTACACCAATTATAAAGGAAGAATACCCAATAATATGGACAAGCTTCTACAATTAAAGTATTGCAACTTCAACTCAAACTTTATTGATGAATTTGAATACGGACTTTTTGAACTCTCACTTACATTCCTAGGAGTGGCCAAGAATCGCTTTACAATGATCCCTCATTAAATTAGTAAATTGATGAATACACTCTAATAACTAGAATTGGATTGGTTACACTACTGTAATCAATCTTATTTTATCGATGATCCATTGAGATATAGAATTATTGAAGTTTTCACCTATGATTGTACATTTGAGCAGTTCTATCATAATTTCATGAAACAGCCTTTTGATAGTAATTTTGAGAAGATTCTCACAAATCATTCACTTGGTTTGCTTACATTACATGTAAAGTAAGCTAAGTAAATAACAATGAAAAATTTAATATTCGCAGTTTCCTAATAACCAACGAAAGAGAATATGAAATGCTTATATTACTTAATTGAACTGCTGGCTGATTATGACTTAGAACTACTGAACATAATTTATGTATTGGCTGCCAGAATGAATTAAGCTTACATACTAGACAAATTAGTTTAATATCCAATAGATTTACATTATTCAATCAAATTTGATTTAATATGTCATCATAAAATACTTATTATCAAGGGGTAAACTCCATACACAACCCTATTGTAGCATAATAAAAATCTAGAAGCCATCTTAGATGCTTGGGTTAGAAGAGGATTCCGACCCAATCTAAAACAATAAGGTGAGAATTGTCTGCATATAGCAATAAAACATTCCTATTATGAAGGTGTTAAGTGGGCATTAAAATATTGTAATCCAAATAAGCAGGAGAGCTCTCTAAAGAATACTCCACTACATATTCTATTTTAAAGATAATAATCAATAGAGGTATTCTTTTTATTGGAGAACAGCAGAGTGAATCCCTTCATAGTTAATATTCATAATCGAATTCCAAGATTTTATTAAACCTAAATGGTGTAATTAAGATTTGTTAAATTATATCTAAAATATGAAAAATGCTTCATGAGAGATCATATACTTAATTATAACTCAAATAACTTACATGAAATGATACAATCTGGTAGCAGAAATAACTGCAGAGAATGTGAGACCTCTGGAATGTTTTCTGTAGACACAGCAATATTAATAACTGTCTAATCATTTGAATAGATTCTGGGAGAAATCTCAAAAATTATTAGGGCAACAAAATCAATTAATATGATTATTGATAAATTTAATACCTCGTTGTTTACAATGCCTGACTATTAGGGTAAATTTTATTATTTAACTTTCTACTACTTACTCAAAGCAAAAGTGAAATTCGGTTGGAAGTACGTTCCTTCATTTTTAATAGTAGTTTTAATTAATACTCTCACAACTAATCACATGAATACAATTTTATAAAAACAATTCTATGAAAATTAACAGCAATTAATAAAACAACACAAGACTCAAGTTTAATAATAATATTAAATTCAATAAAAAGCAGACCTGGAATAGGATCAATTGATTCACTTATCTTAAAAACTTAAGTATAATCTATAAAACATAATGGACCCATAAATTAATCAGAAATTTTTCGAAAACTCAATTATTTAATATCTTCAAGTAGCATATCTCAATGAAAAACAAAGCATCGAGTAAAGATATGATAATATAAGCCTTTTAAATCAATATGAAATATTTCAAGCAAATCATAAAACCTAAAAAATTAGAAAAATTAATCACATAAAATAAGAAGAATGTGCCAACATCCCTGAGAGTCCAAAACATACGTTGAATGATAAAATGAAATAGGCTCAAATAGTTAATGCAAAGTTTAAGGATTTCTAGGATTAGAGTAAATAAAGAGCCAAATCGTAAATGGAAATATGAAATTAAATTTTATAACTAATATTACATACAACTTTAAAACAACTAAACCTAATATTTCACATTTGGCTGATCTATGCTAATTATTTCATTACAGTCTTCCTTAAGGATTTTCCATATATTTCTATACCTGTTATGAAGTTATCAAGTTCTTAAATTTAGGTTGCGCAAGTGCAAGACTTGGAAATCTTCAAAGTAAAATTGACGAACCCAACTATTTCACATGTAGACGATTTGAGTGCTTTTTATAAATATTTTTATTAAACAGCTATTTTTTCCAAATATTACTGAATATTATTATACGTTCAAATAAACAGAAAAAAATATATAATTTAAATTTTGTTCAGAAAAAATATAAAATTTCTGATTTTTAATAGAATTATGGTGCTTTAAGTGGGATCGAATCCTAGTATTTCATAATTAAGTGAATACAATGAAAATAATTTCAGTCCTGTTTATCATATGCATTTTGCTCAATACAGGGAAGTCGTGTATCCCTTATCATGGTGGTGGTGGAGGTCATTGTGATCATGTTTATCGTCAATGTCTTGATTATTGTGGTTGGAACAATCCAATAAGAACGGCGACTAAATTCTATTATATTTGTTAAGCAGGATGTTTTACTATTTGTCTAGCATGTAAATCAAGAATATGAAAAAGACTTCCAAGAAGCCCCAAAGATAATATTTTTTATGAAATATGAAATTAAATTTTATAACTAATATTACATACAACTAAATTCATGCCTAAAAAAAAAGCAACACTTCAGATTTGACTGATCGATGCTGAATTTTTTACTAAAACTATATTGGTTCTTTACGTAAAGTCAAAGGTTAATTTGTAACGAATGATTTCTTTAAACTCTATTCCTTTACTAAGTTATCCAATTCATCAAAGTCTAAGTTGCATAAACTAGCAATCTTAGGACTTGCAAAAGGGCTAGTTAAAATCTTGTTGGGGGAAGGTAAAGGTGATGATAATTATGATCCAGTACTTACAAGGGTATTACTTATAGTATTTTTAGTGTGCTCTTAATAACATTTATGATGTTAAGCCTATGAAGCTGTCATTCTATGAAATGGATTACGAGCTAGTAAAGACTATAAGAAATCCAATGTTATTCCATTAACCTATACAATACTCCAATCAATAAGTCCCTACTTATTCAATCTCACCCTAGTATTATAATCATCTGAGTTATAAGGTACTTCTCCAACTAGCATCTAATATAGCATGATTCCTGCACTATAAATATCCACTTTATAATCATAGATCTTCCCAGCCAATAATTCAGGGGCACAATATCCTGGAGTACCACATTCTACGAAGAGATACCTTCCATCACCCCTATACTGATCCGCTAATCCATAATCAGCAATCACTAATTCATCTAAATTATCTGGATATCTGAGCATGATATTTTCAGGTTTGATATCTCTATGGATAATCCCAGATTAGTGCATTTGATCAAGCCCAAGTAGAACTTGTCTCATAATTTGTAGTGCTCTCTTTTCTGGTACTTTTTATCTTTTAAGTTATTATCGCAAATTTCCCCCTTACAAAAATTCAAAAACTACAAAAATAAACTATTCTGACTCGAAAGTCTCAATAATCTTTAGTAGATTAGGGTGTTCAAAAAGTCTTGCAACTTCAAGTTCCTTACTTATACATAACTTATCCCTTGATGTAAGGATTAGAGCTTTTTCAAAAGTCTTAACAGCGTATTGAATTTAAGTGGCTTTATTTTTGGCACGATACACCTACATAAATTTACTATTTACCTTGCCATACGTTCCCTATCCAAGTAGTTTTTGAATTGTATATTTTTGTGTAAAGTTTTATTGTATACACTACTTTCTTAATTTATCAAACCATCCATCCAGTTTTCCATAGAACTCTATGGTCTCTCCATTAATGGTAAGTTTGAGGCCATCACCAAAAATAGAGTGCTGGATGGCATCTAACTGTGCATTCCCAATTTCGGCTACTTTCCATTTCTATTAATTATTTAACCAACTATATACCTATTCCTTTGACTTATAGAGGTATTATCCTTGTAAAATAAACTTGGTTTCCTTGAATTAGTTTTTTTTGGATAGCAAATGAAAAGTTCCAAAAACAGCTTATTCAGTTAATAGTGGGTTTACAGTTCTACTCCACAGTGGGATTTTGTTAGATTGCTTTAGAAAGCTAACCTATTTTTATGGATTGTTTTCAGACATTAAGTTAATAATTAAGACTGAATATTATTCTCATTACACTTATAAATTTATGATTAATCATTTTCAGATACTTTTCGATTAATTTTATGATCTCTTCATCTATAAATGATGAAAATTATTTTTCTTATTTTATTGATATAAAAAAAATCATGTTGAACAATTTAACTTAAATAATTATAAGTCATATAATTAGTTTTATATCTTATATGAATCTAATATCTTGAATTGTTAATTTATTTCTCATTCTGAATAATCTATATTTAGTAAATTTGAATTAATTTTTATATTATTGGAAACAATAAAATGATTAACAGTAATAGTAAGCCAACATTACAAGAATATCTGGATAAATTAAAGCAAATATAAGATGCAAACAATAGAAGACTTAGTCAAGCAAAGTCCTAATCAAATGCTTCAAAGATTATGACACCCAAAACAGTGTCTTAGTTAAAATAACAATAAATAAAATCATCCACAGACCGTTCTCATTCAACGCATAAGCTTGTCCCCTTTTTTTAGAATAGAAAAGTGTCATGTTCTAAAAGATAAACAAGCTAAGCAGATGAACCTAAAATTCCAATGACTAGTTAAGGGATTATGAAAACGGTTGAAGCTGTCTCACCTAGAAATACAGAATTACAAGACATAAAAAAACAATTAAATCAATGGTTTATAAAGGAAAGCAAAAATAACAATACTGGAGGATGTCTGCAATTACTCGAACCTACATTAGTTCATAATATTTGTAATATTTAAGTATATTTAGTGAAATTACCTCCAAGATAGAAAATTAATCCAGAACTCAGAGCCAGTTTATCTGCTAAGGATTTGACAGATAATACAGCCCTTCACTATGCTGCGAAAAATGGGAATGCTCAATTAACGAGTGCACTTATCTTCAAATAGATTGCAATCGATTAACCAAATAAAGATTAGATGACTCCGTTAATTTTAGCAGCCTTCCAGTATGTAATCTGATTATGTAGTGGCTAAGATGAAGTTCTTATGATTCTTATGAATGCAGGAGCGGATATCAATTTTTAAGATTCCAGTGGAAATACAGCCCTCCATTATGGTTGTAAAAATGGCCACAAAACAGTGGTGCAATTACTATTAAAAAGATAATCTCTGTAATTTAAATAAAATAAAGATCACAAAACAGCAGATCATTATATATAGAATGAGGATGTTTAAAATGTGTTTAAAACTTATCAGGATGAACAACAAAAATAAAGTAACTATTTCAAAATATTTTAGAACAAAAAATGAATACTGTGTAAATACAGAATACATAAAATGATGTGATCTTAAAAATGTTCTAATATAAAAAAGTGCAATAATAATCTTAATAATAATAATAACAGCCACTTTAATAGTAGGCTCCTACTCAATTTGCAAATGTTGCCAATGCTTAACCATCTCTAACTAGTTATTCATGCAAAAATTTAACAACAATAAATAAATAATCATCATCTCCAAACAATAGAACGTAATAAGATATAAAATAAGAACGTTTAAATAAAATAAGTTCAACACATTCATCAAAATAATAGCTCACAAATACTGTTTCAACTAATTCAGAATCAATTAAACCTAAAGAAGAAGAAAAGATTGGTCCATAATAGTTTTAAGTAATTGGTTTAATAGGAAAAGGAAGTTTTGGAGAAGTTTATTTAGTATAAAAAAGCAATCAACTTTATGCTATGAAAGTGCTCCATAAAAGTAGAATAATGAGTAATTTTATTAAATATCCATAGAACACAATTTAACAAGATATGCCTTAACTGAAAGAAATGTATTATCTATAACATCTCATCCATTTATAGTTAAATTAAGATTTGCATTCTAAACTTAAGATAAACTATTTATGATTTTAGATTATTGTCCAGGAGGTGATTTAGGGGAAGTATTATAAAAACAAAAAAGATTACCAGAAAATATAGTTAAAAATTATTTATGTGAAATCATTCTAGCTCTTGAGGATTTACATAAAAGAGATATCATATTTCGAGATTTGAAACCAGATAATATAGTATTAGATAGTGAAGGACATGCTTTATTAACAGATTTTGGTTTGTCAAAAGAAGGAATTTTAGAACCTAATACAGGAGCTAGATCATTTTGTGGTTCTGTTGCCTATTTGGCTCCAGAAATGCTGAAAAGATGTGGTCATGGTAAAGCAGTAGATTGGTATCTATTGGGTGTTGTTATGTATGAATTATTAGTTGGACTTCCTCCTTATTATGCTAATAATCGTGAAGAACTATTTTACAATATTGAAAATGCTTAACTTAAAATACCTTCTTATATTTCTGGAGAAGCAAAGAATCTCTTAAAAGCAGTAAAAAATTATAAAATATCTAGTTATTATAAAGAAATCCTGCAAAGAGATTAGGTTCAGGAAAGGGAGATGCAGAAGAAATCAAAGCACATCAGTATTTCTCTGATGTAAATTGGGATGTAGTATATAGTAGAGACCTTCCTATGCCTAAACCAAATAGAAAAATTCGAATCAATACACATATAGATGGAAACGTATTTGATATGTAGAGCATTATAGATGAATCAAAAGCACATTTAGGAGGATGGACATTTGTTAATAACGATGAATTATGATAATCTATATTATTAATTAATGGGAAATGTCTTCATTAAAACTCTTAAAGCAATAGGAGTTTCAGATGCTACTATTAAGCATTTTTCATAAACAACTTAAGATAAAGTTATTAATGCTATAATGAATGGTGATTTAGATTATTTGCAATAAATTACAGCTTCTACGAATTACAATT
Source organism: Paramecium caudatum (assembly GCA_000715435.1). Lineage (NCBI taxonomy): Eukaryota > Ciliophora > Oligohymenophorea > Peniculida > Parameciidae > Paramecium > Paramecium caudatum. Next base: position 66,706 of record JMSD01000040.1, read on the forward strand.
TCTCAACAATGGTTTAAGGAGAGAATAGTTTGATGTTAGCTGTAAGAATGAATTAAAAGGCAATAGTTTCACATATAGTCTAATCTACAGATTAAAAAAATCTCACAAATCTCTTGGAAGATAAAAACCCTTAAGGAGATACATCATTAATGATTGCAACAATCAATTAAAATATAGAAATTATTTAATATCTAATAAGTGTGGGGGCTAAGGTAAATACTAAAGAAAATGGAGGTGCAAGTATTTTTATAGCTGCATGTGCTAGTGGTAATATTGAATTAGTTCATTATTTATTCAATGTTTCTGGCATTAATATTTACCTAAAGAATAATGAAGGATAAACTGCTATTCATAGGGCTTGCTATTATGGAGAACTTGAAATAGTGAGGTTCTTACTAAAAAATACTAAATTATCTTTACTATCTAAAGATAAAATGGGAAATAATTGTTTTCATTTGGCAGCTAGACATTTTTATATGACTTTAATTAGATATATGTTGAAAAAGTTCAAGAGAAATACTTAGGTACTAAAGATTTTAAATGGTGATAATTAATCTACGATTGATATTTTAGTTGAACTATTTAATAAAATTAAAGATGAAACTTATCCTCCTGTTGATGCAAGTAATATAGAAGAATATATAAAAAATAAAGAAATGCCACCAGAAATTAATGCTTGGACACATAAATAAAGAGAAAATTAAAAGAAATTAGTATAACCAAAAGCTATAAACAATAAGAGAAAGAAAACAATATTGTTTAAACAAAATATTAAATTATGACTCTATGATCTAAAGTACTTAAGAATATATCAAACTAAAGAATCAGCTTCTCTTTTATGTCCACATCCACCACAGTACTTGTGGTTTACTTAAAAACGACTGCCACATTCAGTACAAAATTTTAAGGTATTTCCTATAGGAGGTAATCCTCCTTATTCAATTCCTTTACTTGTTTTCTTTTAAATTAATGGTAAAATAGGAGGAGTGATTACTAAGTTATTCTATTTAAAAGGGACACTTTTTCTTTAGCTATATTTAATTTCTAAATATAAATATGCAGATTACAGAAAGAATGTTTTCTTGTAAGCTTTTCACATATAGGTATATGTCTTTCTGCTGCTCGAGATATAAATTTTCGATTACAGTGTGGGCATTCTGTATCTTGAATTGCAGTTGCTCTTGATTTACAATCGACAAATCCTAAATTAAAAATTTCAATTACCAATATTAGTCAGATTAGCTTTACCTTATTAATCTGCAATCAATTTTATAAACTAGTAGGTCTAAATTGTTAAGATGAATCAGATAATTTCTTTTTAATAATAGGTTTTCTTTCCATTTAACTTGATGTTGAGGGTGTACTTACATAAGTTGTTTTTTTCTCAATTTATGGAACTGCTTCTACAATCTTTTTTCTAGGTGGTTTTGGTTTTGCTATAGTCTCTTTACACTTTGGTATATGTCTTTCAGCAACATCTAAGATATTATATAAAATAACTTGGTGCAAAGTATCTTTCACAATATTCACAATGAACATAATTTGGATTTTACTAACTCTCTGGTGGTTTAAGTTGCTTAACATCCTCTCCTCTGCTTTCCATCTAATTAGAATAGCTGTTACCTCTTTAATTTTTCTGTTGTATTATATTAATTCTTAAAACTTCTGATGTTCCTCTCTCCAATTTGTTTTTTCTTTCTCTGCTTTGGATGCCTACTACTTTCTTTCTTCCAATTTCTTTTTATTCTTTTAAATTAATTTCTCCCTTTCTTTTTATTTTTATTAAGCCTTTTGACAAACAGTTGTATGTTTATCAATCCTTTCTTGATGAAATTTCCTATTACAGATTTCACATTCTACAAGTTCTCCCATTTCACCTTCCTCAAGAAATTCATTATCCAACTAATCTTCCATTAATTAATTATAACAAACAAAATCATAAAATATTTTCATCATATAGTAACCAAACTATCAATCCTGCTATGATCCCAACCAAAACCAAGATTATAAAGTATATATATTTATTCATTTCTTCTTCTTCCTCTTCCTCTTCTACTTTTTCTTGTTATTCTACTACTTATTCTTGTTCAACATTCACAGATTATTATTTTTCAAGGATGTTGCTACTACGAACAAGAGGTTTTTAATCTTATTCAACACTAATTTTAGATTGCTAAACATTAGATTCATTATAATCTAATCTTTATGGTAAGATTTCAACCATCTCTGGTTAACCACCTGTATCAGACTAACTTTTGATACTGATTTCGTCATTTTATTTTTCACTCTAAAATGAAGATTTATTATTCAATGTTCTACAAATAGCCTTGTTCCTCTAAATTTCTTTAAGATATGTTTCTTTGAGTCTCTTCACTCTACATATATCTTAATTTACTTATTTTTACTGTCCAAACTATTAACATTTTTTTCCAATAGATTCATTTATTCTTTAATCTCTGTTATAAATAGCTATAATTCATCCATTTCTTGCTTAATCATTGTATATAATTCTTTCTTTATATAATCTACATCTAGGTTTTATTGAATAACATTATTCTTGTTTTATAATTTTTCCAATTTCAATTCAACTTCCTATGATATTAGAGTGTTTAACTTAATATAATTGCTAGAATTCCTATTATGTAAAACCTAAGAGCAAATCATTCATTATTATTTATATTATTATTTTTCATCTCCTTAACTTGAGTTCTAATTCAGCAATCTCCTCGCGTAATTCATCCTAATATTCTTTATGAGTTTGCTTGGCTCTTAACCAAGCTCTTCTAGTCAAGGGATGTAACTCAAGTCTATCATCGAGTGTTTTTCTGATAACATACATGAATACCTGTAAAAATTATTTTGTCTCACTCCATCTAATTTGGCATTGGTACCAATGGCATAAATTGGAATCAACAATGCTCCGATTGACCACATAATTCTAATTGATTGTGATGCACCTGCATAATATCTTCCAATAAGACAAGTTGTTCCCAATACAGCATTTGTTAACCAGTCTGTAATTAGAATCACATATACATTAAAGAGAATGTGGATTAGCATATTCAGGAAGAGGTCTATATACATAAGGTTTAAATCCTTAGGCCTCTAATCTCTCCTTCACTTCTTGAGAAATGCTAGGTATTGCTTATTACATATAATTAATAATAATGTTTACAAAATCATTCACAAATTCACATGTAATTCAATGCTTCACTTGTCAGACATACGAATGACATTAATATTGAATATACGAAAAATACTTTGGCTAAGTGATTTTACAAATTTTCAAATTTGCTTACTTTCTTATTTTTATATTTCTGATCCATGAGTACAAATAAAAATAAACTTGGTAATAAACAACCAATAGAATTTGACGATACTGAGCCAACAAAATTAAATGCCACTTCTAATTAATGTATAAAAATTGATCCTAATGTAATCAAAGAAAACCAAGTAATTGACCAAAAGTAATAACCATACTTCTTTTTTGCTAATCGAAACTTCTTCTTTTATTTTAAGAGTTGAATTTCTTTTGCATCAAAATCAGAGACTTGTCCAATTTATTTATGAGGATCTCCTTGGATCAGTTGGAGGAAATTATTTCTTGCTCCAAAAAACACTAATGGAGTTGTCAAAACTGTAGAGATGTAAAAAGATGCATTTAGTAAGTAGTATTATACAGTTCCAATTTTACTAATTGTGACACTTGCCAAAAAATTTGTTTAGGAATCTTTGCCATAAATTGCACATCCCATGATTCCAACCATTAAATAAAAGAATGTTGCTATACCCATACCCAAATAACATGATTTCATTACCTTTTTATCATTTGGTTTATCCACTCCCTTGTATACAGGAAATAGATTGAATTCCCAATTGTAGGCTAAGAGAAGAGTTGGAAATGCTCCAAATGCTTTAATAAATTTAAAATCATAAGGCAGCCAAGTGAAACCAATCGCAAAACCTTCATTTTTTGATGTTGTAATAAAACTAGTTATTAATGTTAAAGTAAAGACAATCATTGCAGTCACAGCAGTTATTCCTGCAAATTTAAGTCTCTCAATTTTCTTAATTATCATCATAGGCATCATGATTAAAGCAGAAAGAGTACTTAAAAGGTATCTCTAAGTATACCATTCATCCGTTGCATCAAATAATTCCTTAATTACATTTTAAGCAGCCGTTCCCTAAATAATCATTTCTGCAAAGCATAACCCAAAATTATTGATGATTATTATCAAATTAATAAATATAATGATGCCTTTTGACCCAAGGGCAGCATATCCAATAGTTGATATATTACTTCTTCTACATAGATTTTTACATTGCAAAAACATATTTGTGCAATACTATGTTTGCCAATAAAATAACAATATAAGTAACAGTGTAAATAGTACTCCAAAGTTGTACGTAACATATGGCTATATAAAAAATAGAATTACAAGTCCCAATATTCCAACACCCAAAATACTTTTAGCAATAATTATACTTGTCATAAATACACTAGCTTTTGTTTTTTTTGTATGAGACATATATTAAGAATTCACACTAAATGATAATTCCTATGCTTCATCTCCACTTAATTCTTCATATGGTATTTCTTTATTTAATCGCGGTGATTAGGGAGATTGTTCAATATCGAAATCTTAATGAATTGAATATTAATTATACATATATATATTCATAAATCAATTTACTTTTATTTAATTTAATAAATTTCATTCTTCATCCATTAGTATATTTCATCTGCTTTATTTACTGCTAATTTAGTTAGGGATTCCATTTCTGATTAACTTAACTTAAGTGTTTTTAATTCATAAAAATCTATTCTTTATTTTCTTTATTAATATGATATTGTTAATTCTCCTTATGCAGTTCGTGATTCTTCTTAAGTTAAATCAACAATCTAATTTCCTGAATCTAAACCTACTGTCACTGATACAAGAAAATCTTTCATCTAAACACCAGCATCTAAAAGTGCAAGTGTAATGGCATTAAAAACTGCACTTTTTGATGATCCATCATTTTATATTACACAGACTGATATTTATATTTCTGATTTTCCATTCTAATCTAAAATTATCAAATTTTCAAAGGATTCTCGTAAATTTTCTGCAAACATTGAATACTCCTTATCAAACTTCGAACTTCTCTTTGATTCAAAATTACTGAAAGGCGATACTGAATATTCAATAAGCAATAATTCTGATTATGTTTTCTCATATATTTGATAATCTTACAGCTCTTGGCCCAGATACAAAGCATATAACTTCAGTCAATCCTTATTTATATAGACATGATCCATCAACTGAATAATCAATTCCTAAACTGAATTGTACATTTCTCATTTATAATGGTTTGCGACCATCTTATCTCTTTGTGCTCATTAATTAAAAAATTAAAAATTCACAATTATTATTAATTCATTATCCCACTGCAAGTTTCAATGAATTCAACTATTGGATTACAAATATCCTCAATCATATCATATTGATTGTGGCTCATTTATTTTTATATCCTTATAATTTTAAGAACTGATTTACATCTCTAATTGCAAATATAAAATTACTTATCATGTACTTTTTAACTATGGGAGTAGGGGATAACCTCATCAAGTTCTCCATGAATTAGTAGTATTGGAATTTATATATTTTTTGCAATGGTAGAATTTTTAAATCTGTCCTTGACAAAAACACTCAGGAAATTGACGTAATGTTACGCTATCTTCTTGAAAGATGCATAGGCAGATATCAATATAATTCCTTTTGCTTTATTTTTACTACCTAAATAGCAGGCAGGTCCAGATCCCATTGATCTACAATACATCATACAACAAACCTCCCTATTACGTATATTTAAGAATCTTGATTCTACTTTTCTACATACTAATAGACAGCTTCAGCATCTTCATTGATGAGTTACTCTGTTGGTTCATAGTTTTTGTAAATTCCATAACCTGGATATTCAACAGCTAAGATATTACAATTTAATTCAGAGGTTTTCTTGATAGCTTACATGAACTACAGTGCTCCAGCGCTAATTTAAATACTTTTTTACAGATCTTGAGAATTTCCATGAAAATATATCAACCATATATTGGAATTACGTTTTTCAAAGCAGCATGGTACTCTCCTGTTTTTATGTTCAATGTAAATAAGTTTATCGAATAGATCCTTCTCTGAATATTATGGCTTTGGAATAGGAAAGAAAAAAGAGTTAAATTACATTTTATTAAATATTATGTAACATCATATACTCGTTTCTCCCACTCGAGTAGTGGCTTAGCCTAAGGCCTTCACATCTAAGAACGCTCTGATATCGCCTTAGCGTTTCCCGAATAGAAAGATTTCCTAGGGGGTAATTGAGGATTTCGTTGTGAAATCAAACTATATTACAAAAACCAACAATGGCAGCCTAACTGAGAGAGTTAATAGTTTACAAAAATCCTAGAAATCTGTTTCTAAAGATAAAATTCGGCCTATCAGTAAATAATTGAGAATCCCAACTGAAAATTTCTTTCATTTAGCAAAGGGAGTCAATTTGCTATTAACTCAGAAAAATGCTAATCCTCAAGGGTAGCATAGTCAACAGTTGAAGCCTATTTAAGGATCAATGACTCGTAGAAACAGCATGGAGGAACTAATAAGCAGTGCTCTACATACTGGATAAGGTAAATCGTAATCTTAGGATAAAATATAGAAATAAGAAATCTCGGTTTTTGTTCACTTTTCAGCAGAATAGACTGCAAATTTTAGATTTGCACCAACTGTAACAACTGATTAGATAATTAGTGCATTGAAGTAGAAATCAAATAATGAAACAATAGTAGGATTTCAAACACTTGATGATAACTTCTCATTTGATTACTACTTACATTAACCAAATTTACAAATGGAATAATATATCAATAAAACAATAAGATTAAAACCAATACTCAATATCAATAGTAAAAAAATTAATTTAAATTGTTTTCAATTCATCCAAGTTATTGGAAAGGGTGGATTTTCTACTGTTGTATTATCAAGATCATTGGTTGATGGTAATTTTGTAGCACTTAAATTAATTAATAAGCAATTCATTACCTAACATTAGAAATAGGATTTAGTATAAAATGAGAGAGATATTCTGATATAAGCTACTTATAGTGGTGCTATTTTTACAAATAGAATTGAATATGCATTTGAATCTAAAAATTGGATAGTATTTGGAATAGAATATTGTCCTGGTGGTGAAATGTTTAATTTTATCAAAAAAGTCTTAAGATTGACTGAATAATAAGCTAAATTTTATATTGTAGAAGTTATTTTAGCAATTGGATTCTTACACAATGAATAGATAATCTACAGAGATATAAAACCAGAGAACATTTTAATTGATTAAACTGGACATATTCAATTGGCAGATTTCGGATTAGCTAGACCAAATATGAAAAAGGAAAGTTGTGCATATTCATTTTGTGGTTCTCCTGAATATATGGCACCTGAAATGTTTTAAACATCTGGACATACTCAATTAGTTGATTACTATTGTTTGGGATGTTTATTGTATGAATTTGTGACTGGTTTACCACCATTCTATGCAGATGATAAAAATATTATTTATGCTAGATTATTAAAAGAATAAGTAGAATTCCCAGATTATTTGAGTGTAGATATTAAGGATTTAATAAGATAATTGATGATCAAAGATCCTCATAAGAGATTAGGTGCAAGGAATGGAATTGAAGATATATTATCTCATAAATGGTTTAAGGATGTGGATATTTCATAATATATTAAAAAATAAGTAAAACCACCATATGTTCCAGATTTACAAAGATTGAATATTAGAGTGATGCATTAGAATGAGAAATTGTTTTTTGAATAGCTGTAAAGAGAATAAAGATAAAATTCTTCATTCACTCCAATGTTTCCACCGTAATTCTATTATTCAAAAGAATAAGAAAAAATCAGCTCTACAAATTCAACCAAAGAAACAATTGAGAATCTCTTGAAGAAAAAAACTAAACCCTCCTAGAAGCAAAGTTTAAATAACTTATAGTTGTAAACCAACTTTGAGACTCTCCTTAAACAGACATTTACAAATCCTAGATCCAAGTTGGATTCAAAAAGTAAGTAACTTTTTTGATTCTAAAATATTAATATTTATGTTCTAAATCGATTCCCTTACTCATTCTCTATCAAAATACAGATAATTCCCATAAAGAGAACCTTTAAGAAGAAACTATCAAACATGCAAAGTTAACCCATTTAGTAAAAGGTCACTGGATGTAACATCAATTAAACCAGAGGCATCATTTCGAATCCCACTTAATCTATCAAAATTATATCAAAAATAAACGAAGAACATAATTGTTCGGCAAAGTCAATCAAATCAAAGTAGGATCTTAAAAGAGTTAATAATCATGAAAACCACCAATTAAAGGCATTTTTCAACCGAAACCAATAAGATGACTGTTCGTTAATAGAAGACTATACCTCCATTGAATTTAGACTCTTCTGGAAGTTCAGATTATCATGAATTACGAAAAGTGTATTTATAGAAATACTGCAAACCCTATTTGGACCAACGTCTACCAAGATTTTAATTGAATACTTAAAAAAATGATACAATAGATCCTTGGCTTGTTGATGAATGATTTATTTTTTAATTCGTATCTACTATCTTATAGAATAATCAAAGCTCAATCTTTTAACAAATATAATTCAACTTTACTCCTATGAGAGAATTCACAATTTATTCAATGACAAGTCTTTTGGATTGCTCATCTAAAATTCTCCAAAGTAACCAAGTGTGGGATACATTATTTCTTAGTCCCTAAAATTATTAAAGAAAATACATAATCTAATTTTCTAACTAAATCCTAATAATAATCAGTGAAACTCATACTCTATTTTAGTCTTGCAGTTATTTACTTTCTGATCTCATTCCATTTTTATTTTAGGAATAAAAATTAATCTTTATCATATTATAAGAAAAGATCTTGTTTATCTTTTTTGAATAATTCATGTGTCAAACAAAACATACCAAATTAATAAAATATTAATCCTTCTTAATTTCGGCAAGCAGTTATAAATTGCTTCTTCATAATATTTAGATTGTCTTTTCCTTCTAAGAGTTCAAATAGTATCTGAAACTCCTCAATGCTGATTCTATTATCGCCATTGACATCAACAGCATCAAATAATTCTTTGAAATTGTCTTTATGAATCTTTCTCATTAATTGAAATTATTATAAGGCTTCTAAAAAGAATTGATCAACATCAACCATTCCTATTCCATTAACAAATTAAATATTCTTTCTTAATTATTTTTCGACCTCTTAAATTTATTCTTTTAATGTAGATAATTGATCCATAGCCTTTTCATATGGTACTTGTACACAGTCCATATTTTATGTACAAGTGATTAGATTTTCTGCTTTTTATTAGAAGTCTAGCACAGCAAGAGTAGAGAAATAAAATTCTAAATCATCTTCCTTTATACCATCTATGATTTGTAAAAATCTAGCAAATAATCTAACTCTAGGAACATCTTTATAATACACAACAGCTTGGCATAATTAAGTAAGCTTATTTTCAGCTATTTATTTAAGCCCAAATGTATTCATGTAAAATTCATAACAAATTACATAAATAGGCTGTTTTCTTTCTAATCTTTCCTTATAAAATTAGGTAATCAATTTAAAAACATTTTGTAAAGACATTGTCTATTCTATTTCCTCAGGATGCTAAAGACTTACATATACAATTTCATACTTTATGGTTTGAGAGAATGATTTAATAAATTCTAAGGCTACATCTGCATATAACATATCTTTATCCCTCAAAGATTTGTTTCCAGGTCCAGGTAAAATGTATGACTCTTTTCTTTATACTAAATTAATAATTAAATTAATTACATTAAGGAATAGCGACTGTTGTATTTTATGAATGTTGAGAACCATTAAATTTATAGGACAGTTTCTTAGTACTTGATCTTTTAAATGCTTAATATTTGGCTTCATCTTCCTAGTTTTCTATAATACTCTCAAATTGGGCTCCATCATCATTTTCATTGTCATTTAAGCTTAATAGAGTATTTCTTATCTTTTGTGAGTTTAATTGTTCCTTATCATTAAACTCAAGTTGTTAAATAGTATCTAATGTACCAAGATTTGTACCAGTATTGCTTTTTTAAACTAATTTATTATTAAATGATACTTGTAGTAGACTATTATTATTATTTACTATTATTATCAGAGTATCCCTATTATTGGGTTTATTGTTTTTATTGATTTTACTGTTATGATTGCTATTATTATTGATATTATTGCTATTATTTCATTTAAATAATTTCCTCTTTACTTTTTTAATTAAATGAATTGACTTTCTATTTGGAAGTGATCTAAGATGAATTAGAACTCGGTTTATTTGAATCACTCAAATTTCTTTGATGAATTCCTTTTTTCTACTATTATTATGGATCTTTTTTTAAACCTGAAGCATCTGGTTAATAATTTTATTAAAAATTTTATTAAGTTGTGGATAGCTAACTTTTTCCAGTTTACCCAGAAGATTAAATACTTTATGGACTTTTTGCTCCTTGTAAATTATTGGTAGAATTTGTGTGAGTAACATTGCTATCAGGTTAATTTTTCTGTTCAATTAGTTTATTATTTTTTTCGAATGCAAGTTTATCAAATTAATGATTAGATGGTGTTTTTTACACTTCTTTAACTGGTCCTAATGACATTTGATCTCCATTTGATTCATCCAAAGAAATAACTGTTCGCTTCTTCTATTATCTACTTTACAGTAAAGATTATAATTCCTGTTAAAGCCTCTCAATTTCTTTTTGTAATTAGGAGAGACTTATTTCCTATATAATTGATACTTATTACTTAGGAAGTTATTTTAGATTAATAATTTTCTTGCTCTTTTAACCATAACTATCGCGCCTTTTGAAGATCTTAATTAAGTTGTAAAGATATTCTCAATTTCTCCTCTAATTCTTTATGATCAGATAGATTTTTTTTATTCATGTTCGCACTGTAAAAACTACTATTTTATGATCTTGAAATATAATCTTCATCAACTCCAGTTTATGAGGCTTAATGCTAAATAAACTTAATATCTGTTTATATTAAAACAGAAACTTACATGTCTTCTTCATTTTTAATTGTTTAAGTGTGTATCTCCTTCTGCAAACCCATAATTAAATAGAAATCTTCTGTGGATGTAAATTTATGACTCTAAGTTTATTCACTTGCACAACTATCAAGGGAGATTTAGGAATATCGTTTAGTTTTGGCAGTTCTTAATTCTTGTTACTTAGATACAATAATTAATTGAAGCCTCTCATTTTCATTAGTCAGAGCTTCAACTTGAGCTTACAATAATTCCTTCGCTTCAATTAAGTCTTATTTTTATGTTCTTAAATATGTTATTTCTTCTTCCATATCCTTTTTTTGCACTGTAACATTAACAAAATTTTCTCGTATTGTTTTTAATTTAAATTTCTTTCTCTCAAACTTAATACTTAACTTATTGAATTCATCATCTATTTGTTTGAGTTTTTCCTCCAAAAAATTTACAGAGTTCAAATACGTTTAGTGTAGCTATTATAATATATTAAATTACAGATTTTATCTACGTTAAATATCCATTCTCTTGAGTAGTTTTTTCATCCTCTATTGATTTCAACAAAAATACATTGTAATTTGCATACTAATTCCATATTTTTTCTAATAACACACTTGAATTATATAGCAAATTTACCTTTTTTCCACACAATCTAACGAAATTTCACGAATTAATTCCTTGAGACTCAAATTAAAAACAGTTTCAATTTCCCTTAACTACTATTATTCAATCATTGTTTTGCATCCAATTATTTTTGCCATTTAATAATCCAGCCATTATGCAAGTTTTATGACATCTTATCTTTATGTAAGAACGTTAATTCTTTTTGGCCTTTATGTGTGAGTTGATATTTGATTTTAAAATGAAGTTGTTTCATGCAAAAATTCTTTCACTCTTTCTTTATTTTTTATATCAATTAAATTGACCTATATCTCAGAGATCTCTGGAATATACAAATAAAACTACTTTAATTATATTCTGAATCATTGTTTTAGTATTCGTTGTATTGGAATGGATTTTCACTTAACATTTGAGAATAGAAATCATTCTTACTTTATCTGGTAAGATGCTCTACATCTGTTAATTATGATTTTGTTAATAATGGAGAACTATAATATTACTAATTTAAAGTCTGTTAATACATCTTGTTTGGAATCTGATTTTTCATTTCTTAAAAATGAAATATTTGGCTTATATTGATTAGGTAGTGTTTTGAATGGATTTGATTTCTTGATTTTTCCATTAAGTATAGATTCTAAAGTTTTAGTTTTTTGACTGGGAGATTTAGTAATATTGGGGAACCCACTCATAATATAATTTAATAATAATCAGGATTTTTGAACAATCTAAAATATTTTAGCTCTCATTTTGACAAGTTTCAATATTTTATTTTGTTAAGATTAAAATTTATCTTCATCTCGAATATCCTTGAGAATTTATTTTTTTGAAATCATTTTTGGATCATCAGCATAATTAAATAATCCAGTCTGCTAATGAAATTTTTCTATGTTTAGATTATGTTTTTCATCATAAAAATCTTCTTACTTTTTATTATCAATCAACTTTTTTATTGATTATTAATCCTATTTACTTATAAATCTTCCTTTAATTCGTAATCTCTATTCTGCAACTTGTGAACGGCCAGAATAACAAACTTTTTTCTCCCAATTTCTTTTCTTATTTTTATACCTCTATATCTTAAATTGTCTATCTTAATATTTTTCCATTGCAGTCTTAATTTATTCAAGTCCTTTGTGAGAAATGTTCTCATCATCAGTCATAGCATTAATATCAGATTTCTTTTCACAAGAGTCTGTTCTTTTTTGCAAAGCTCTTAACAATGATAAACTGATTCCTAATTATTACAAATTCAATACCTTGACCTTCTTTAAATGCATTTTTCAATTAATCTAAAATATACTTTCTCTTATATGGACACATATGATCATCGCTGATTGAGTCTCTTTAGTCTGAATTTGGGAGGCAATGTAAAAATGTTTGACAACTCATGTGATCATCCAAAGTTCCCTACTTCGATATGAAATATACATTAGTTAGCTCGTCAAAATTCAAGGTTCTTAACTATGGTTACAAGATACCACTAACTTATTCGAGATCCTTTTTTGAAAACTCTGCTAATGATTAGGGATTCTTACAATTTTAAAATATATCACTACTCTCCTTCTTACTATTTATCTATCTTATCCTTTCCTTTAGGGATAGTCTATTCATAAAATTAATATTATTTTTAATATCACACTTATTCACTTTATTATAGTTCATATTATCCAACTTGTTTATGACTCTTAAATACCTGTCCTTTCCACAATGAATTAAATTATAATCTCATTACACTTCCTATGAGAACTGGAATCAATATTAGTGGTACTATATACAAGAGAGCTGGTTATGCAGTTTAGTAAATAACCAATGAACTAATGCAAATTAATAATCCAGAAATGTAACCAATTATTGCAGTAATATACAATCTATAACCTTTATTGGCTAACTTTTCATATTTTAGGATATATTTTATTATTACTCCAGGCAATAAAATATCTCCCAGACCTAAGAGTGAACATTTTAATAAGGGAGTGTTAAGGGATTGTACTAAAGAAGGGAATATGAATTTCATTGGCAAATCTATTGATGTTGCCACTGAAGCCATGACTGAGGTACCAAAAAATATTGGGCTAATGAATACCCAAAATATATCATAGAAGAAGGCCATACTTAAAAGTAATGTTCCTGTTCTAAAACTATCTATTTCAATTATCTAAATATATATTAAATTTACTTTAAACATGAGTAATGTAACTAGAAAAGCAATTATGTTATTTAGAATCCAAAGTTTTGTTAAAAAATAAAGTAAAACCAATGTTAAACTAATAGTATATGTGACAAATTTTAATAATTTTGGAATTATTATCCACTTTTATAATTAATCTTCCAGGATTACTTAAATGCTAATTGATGACATAAAGAATATGACAATAGAAAGGAAACTAAAAATTATATGAATATTACATTTAACCGATTTCTGGGAATTTGAATAAGGCTAACAACAACACACTAGCTGCTAATATGAATAAAATAGAAGTTTTAGCAGTGAATTCTTCAGTTTTAATGGATTCAATTAATTTAATTTCAGTTTATCCATAGTGTGTTCCAATAATAAGCAAAGTAACCGCCAAAATTAATAAAATTATTAAGGGATGTAAAAATTACTCTGGTTTTTGGCATTGCTTATAAAAATAGAGTGTGTATGTTTCACTATCTGGTTAATTGAAATTAATTCTAAATTAGAATTCAATCAAACTCCAAGTAACTTAATCAGATTGTATGCATTAATAATCCAAAATTAATGATTTATTTTGTGATGCATCAATCTCAAAATTTTTCTATGTATGTTGAATATCCAAAATAGTACTATCATATATTGGTGAATCTATGGTTACTGATATTGACTTTTCTTGATTGTTAGAAAATAAAAACTTTGTATATTTATTATCTGAATTTTCAACATATAGTTTAGATGGATGACATAATGTTTGGGAGATTGATTCATCACTAAAATGAATATCTACTTATTTATCTTTGGCTATTAGATGTGTTTTATCCTTCTCCAGATATAACTCAAATGATGTCGAAACTTGTATGTATATAAACAATATATAAAAATACATAATTAATCACTCTAAATAAACTAGTAATGATATAAATGCTATTCCCAACATATATAAAATAAACTTAACCACTTAATTATCTTATTTATTAAATTCTTCAACTATCAATTCTGTTGTTGCAATATAAACAAATGTTCCTGCTGTAAAACTTTATACTATTCCTGTCATAAGAATACTCTCTCCTGCTACCATCATACCTAAAGATACACCCACAGGTGATAGAGCTGCTTAAATAACAATAAATTTTAGTGCAATTTCCTTTTCTGCACTAGATTCTCTGAAGGCAACACCCAATGCCCAACCTTCTGCCCATTTATGAGCCATTAACGATAATCCTAATCCTAAAGTATCAGAAGTGTATCTACTAACTCCTAATGCCAATCCTTCAAATACTGCATGAATTCCAATGGCAATAGATAATAGATATGGTCTTAAATTGTTTTTATTGTTTTTTAAGCTATTAACAAGCTATTGAGTTTGTTTTTACTCATGACTTTCAAGTATCACTCCTTAATGATTATCCTGCTTATTCATTAACTGTAGTTCTATGTTTTCCTCTGAGTTAACATTTTCTTTGATATTCCTAAAATATATTTTCTCTATATAGAGCACCAAGGAGAACCCCAATATTGCAAGAAGATAAGCGATCGGATAATCGTAATACTCTTCTAATATTGTATTGGATTCTGAAAGGATATGTATTATTCCTACAGCTAAAAATAAACCAGAGGAAAAAGCATCTAAATGTAAATTATTCATTACTTGTATAGGATATCCAAATCTAATTGTTAAACTATCCTTGTATTGCTAATTTACCTAGAATTTGCACTTCAAAGTACATCAAGATGCAGAATAAGAATTTAAGCAAAATCATAATTAGAGTCAATTTAATTATAAAATCATAGCTACTCCTCTTTTTGCCCAATGTCCATTTGTTTACCTTATTGGAACTTTTATATTCAATATGAAGTTAGCAGATCCACCAGTTGATGTCAATACTCCTTTTCTTTAAGCTGTATTGTAGAGTGGACAAAGATAATGTTAATATTCAGTTTATTCCACTGTTGGACGAAATAGTATTATTGGTGCATCATAATAAAGAATTAAATTTTCTGGTTCTTCCAATGAATGTTATTTGAAATCGAATCTTGCTCCATCTATGTAAATGCCTTCAACATAAAACCCATCTTCAGGAGATGTTTTGGGTTTCTCTTTTATGAATTAGAAATCAAATTAAACTTCATCTATTGCAATTCTATATTTTCTAGCATAATTTTATAGTATTCCTGTGAGAAAACTTTATATAAAGAACAGTCCTCCAAGCCAATAACAAACAGGTTCTCCTTCCTTGATCCAATATTTAAAAAATGCTAATCTATCTATTAAATCTTTAATGTATGAAGCCAATGATTTACTGCTCTGGTAAGATACTTTAAGCCAAAAACTCGGAACTTGATTGTCAATTATATTTCCATAGATATCTTAAGAATCATCTGACATATTTATGTATCCATCTATTTATTTTATGAGATTAGATAAAGACGTTACTATCGTTGATAGCAATCTATTATATCGACCTACATCTTATTATAAGACAGTATTTAAAGAATTTTATGATAGCATTGGATACTTCTTCTCTATTTCCACTAAATCAAATGATTAAGGAAGTAAATCAATGATTTCTTAACATTTTTGTTTAACAATTAAATCTGTGTTTTAGGATGCACCTACTGCTCTAGGTAATACTTATAATATCACTGAACTGATGTGATCTACTTACAATATTGAAGAATATATTTCAGCATTAGGATGCAATCCAAAAAGTTAAGGAGGATCTTCTATTGGGAGACCCTGAATATAGGATATATATCCCTTAATATCAGTAGGCTAAGGTATTTTAATATAGTCACTAAAGACATAACCCTCCACAACAGTTCGTTCATTGACAAAATCATTTACTAAAATATTTAAGAGTTTTCTGTCTGCTGGGTCTGTTACCCTACCACCATAGTTTGATTCTGCTATTAAATAATGAAGAGCATCCCATTAGATGTCATGTTAATGATTTAGAATATAGAGTAATTATTCTTTTGAGATTTCTAAATCGTGCTAAGAAAAATTGTAAGCAATATTCCATCCAAGAGGTCCATATTTACGTCTCTCCAAGATGCAGGCGTGAAATAATGTCAAAGAAAAAAATAAGTTTTTCCATTCATTAATTTTATTGCATGCTTCAAACTTTTCTGGATCTTATTAATAATAGGATCTTAACATATTATTCTTCAGTCCTCGTGGTAATTCATAAGTCAATTTTAAAGCTACATTAAATTAAAATTTACTTTTTAATAATACATTATGGGGAAACAAATTTGTAGGTTAACTTGTTAACCAAAGTCTAAATTCTTTGTGAACATGCGAACTTTTAAATTGATTCTCAAATAATAATTCTAATTCAGGCATAAATGATTAAGCAACATGACAATTTTAAAGTAATATCCATTTTCCAGACGTTAATCCTGATTTTATCAGTTTCAGAGCTAATTAAATCTACCCTTAACCTAATGAAACTGTACTTATCTTATCACCAAAACCTAATTTTTCCGCCAATTAGAGGATTTCTTATCTAGCATCTGATCCAGGTGTAATTAAACATAATAATGGTGTATTTGGTGTGGATTCCTAAAAATATTACTCAAAAGTAAATGGAATATTTTCTAAAAATTATTTTCCTACCTTTATTTTAACTAGCTCATTGAATGCTGCAATAAATTATTCAGGTTTGATGATTTTTACAAGCATAATAATATGAAATGAGTGTTTTAATTCAGGAATCGGTAAACTGTATGAATGTGTAGAATAATAAAAAGAATCCCAGAAAGTGGGATTCTTCTCCAAATCTTCACATATCCACCCCAATTCTTAAGGGAATTTCTATTATAAGTCAACAAGTCCTAACCACATCTTTGGAGTTACCCATTCACAACTAGTTGGTAACGGTTTATTAGTAGATGTAATAGCTGGACCAATTACACATGTTCTAATATATTCAATTGGAACATCCATGATTTTGGAGCAAAATAGAAATCTAAAAATAAATTTATCCTTATCTAATAGTGATCTACTTATTGTAACATAAATTTATGATAAAAATTTTTCTATTATACTCTAAACTCTTTTCTATTTTCCATATTATGCTTCTTTAATTGATTTTTGGTACTGTAAAATATAAAATTCAAGTGACCAAACATATGTTGGCTCTAATATCGATAAATCATTCACTATAAAGTATAAACTTGATACGATTTCAGCCACTTGATTGTAAAATGCTCTAATTTAATTAAATATTTATGAATCTTATTCTAATTTTTCCAATCTTTACTCAATTTCAGTTGCTTCATCTTTTGATTATTGTAATGTTTTTATGAGTTCTTCATTTTCTAGAATATCTCCTGAAGCTTCTGATAATAATTTAAGAATTTGGTTTTCTGTTTAAATTTATCTATTTTTATTGATTACATATTATTATATATTTTTGTTTCTTTATTCATCTTTAGAGGGTTCATCAATTTTAACCACAATATTTAGCATTTAATCTATTAAACCTTCTTGAGTTACTTAAAAGTTTAACATAGTTACAACAACACAAACTTAAGGTTAGTAGTGAGGGTTTGATAATTTGGTTGTAATGTAAAAACGAAAATCCCCTGAGTATTCTATCATTTTATCCCCGAATTTGATATATAAATTACGAGCACCTCTCTGTTAATTAAATTATAAGATTTATTCATATAATGGATCTAAGGCCTACCCGGCATTTTCCAATAATACAGCATATCCTATTTAAATTGCATGTTATAGCTATAATTACACTTAAGTAATCGGCCACATAGCATTGAAAATCACAAGACTTTTAGAATTTTCCATATTTTTGATCCATTCATTAGCTTAAAGTTATGGATCAATCATTAATGGCCATCTAGTTGATTATTTCATGATTATAGCATTATCTATACTAAATTGATCATTTGGTAATTTTTATTATAACCATTTGTTTATCATTATTGGATCACTTAATTAACTCTACAATGAATAGTTATTTGATTATGGAACATTATGATCTTTTAATCTTTTCTTCCAATGCTCTAAACACATTTCTCTGTACTAAATTGGAAATACTCCTAAATAGGCTATAATTGCAGCATTCAACATGCAATCACCTTAGATATTTTATTGATTTTCTTTATAGGATTTTGCTTTTTAATCCCATCTTATCTTCTCTTCACTCAATCTTGATATTAATTGTTCTGCTCTTTATAACTACAAACTTATTTATTAAACTTATTATTCTATTCTTTCTTTTTCTGCTTTTGCTCTATTGTACTCTAATGTATATTTATGTAATTCAACTAATACAACTTCTAAAGCCTCCTTCTTCTCTGAAACCAATGCTTCTGCCTCTTATAACTTGATTTCAGCTTATTTTAATTCTGCTTTCTTTGGCTCAATGATTTCGACTGCCATAAATGATTCCAATACTGCCCTTATCCATTGACCTAAATTACCAGCAGCCTTGGATGCATTAAATACTTTTTCCTTTTCAAATAATGGATTTTGAACAAAAATTTATAACTTTTAAATGTTTTTCCAGCTTATGGCCCTAATTTATTCTAATTTTAGACTTTTAATTCTTTTTATCAACTTATCATTTAAAAGGGCCTTTTTTGCATAATCCCAATAATCTTATAATACTGGTGGTTCTTTATTTTTAGATTTTACTAAATGATCTTCTTCAAAAGCATAAGCTAAACCTTCCATGACTATTGCTGCAGATACAGGTGGATTTGTGAATGATTTTAATAAAATCATATCTTCTTTAGTAATTTTTTCTAAAGCTTCAGTTGCTTATGCTAATAAAGGTAAAACATTATCAAGTTATTTTTGACAAGTATTTCTCAATAAATTAGCTTCATCACTCTAAACTTAACAAATTCTTTCCTCTGTTTCACAAGCTTACTTCTTTTTATCTGCTTCAGCTTATCTTTTTTGTATTTTCTCAAGCAGAACAGAGTTCTCTTAATTGGCCTTTTCCAATTAAGGTTAGAGGGCAAAGAGTTTAGCTTTGATTCTATCGACATCACTTTCAGCTGACTTAATCTTTTCCACTCCACTTTCAAATTTCTCTATAAATTATTCAGATTATCCCATTTTTTATTGTAGAATTATTTAGTATGTTTAAAGCATCTACAAATATTAAGTGGGAGTGACATAAAAGAATCTACGCAATTCTTATTTGAATCTTTCAGTAATTGATATAATCTTATAATGGACTTCAACTGCCATTTTAACAAGTTTCGAAGGTAAAAATGATGTAGCTGTAGACTCTAATGCATCTTCTGGCCAAGATGTAAACCAATTTATATTTGTGCAATTAATGATTGCAGGAAACGTTCTTAATCTTTTTCTGTATAATGCTCCTACAGGTTACATGCATAACACAACATGGACATTTAATCTACAATTCTTCACAAATTACATATATGTCATTTCTTCTTATATTTTAATTCTTTCTTCTGGTGGAAATAAATGTGAAACTTCACCATGACTCATAATATTACATACATCTTCAAGCATATATTCAGATAAGAATTAGTAATCATGAAATAGAATAGTAGTTTTTTGATTCTCTAATCCTATTTCTTTTAAAACAACTAGTAATTATTCATTCCATGAACGTGAATCTATTTATTTAACTTAATTAGAAAAAACAATAAAATTAGCCAATTTACTTAATGATGACCTGCCTGTTCCACCCATACCTATCATTAATACATGTCCATAAGTATTTTATAAAATTCTAACAACTCTTAATATGTGTATGACAGCTGTTCTAAATAAAATTAATGACAATTTGGATTAAGATTCAAATGAATTATATTTATCAAGAACAAGAAGTAATTTATCAATGACTTTTTGTATATCTGTTATTTCTTCATAATGCTTACTTAAGCATGTTGACCATAATAAATTAGTTACTGATTCACATTCTATACCCAATTAACCAAATATATCTAAGATTATTTATTCAAATTTCTTTAGATCTTCATCTTCTATCAATCTATCACTAAATATTCTAAATGATTCATGAGCCCACATTTTAAATAAATGACTAAGATTTTCTATTTTTGCCACTCTACTAATTCCTTCAAACACTTTAAATATATCTCTTAGATTATAAATATAATGAGATTTCTAGGGAGTTGGTAGTAATTATTTTTATGTTAATTTAAATAACACTATAGTACTTGAAACTAATGTTTCCTTCAATCCTCTTATTTCTTCAACTTAATTCATCATCAACCATTCTCCAAATACATTCAACATAGTAGTTAAACTCTAATGATCAAATCCTCCAATATAGAGTAAATTAAAATATCTTAAATATCTTAACGAAATTTAATTTCTTCCAGCAACTGGATGGATTGCTCCTAAAAATGTTATATCACATATATATTTAAATTCTTTCGTCTCTAAATCATACCATCCACCCATTTCCATCCATTATCTGAGTAATTCTATTGCAGGTACAGCACCTTCTGGTTCACGATAAGGCATATTTAAATCATCTACAAATATTTGAATTTATCCTTCCTCTGAATAATAGTAGCCTTTTTTTCTTCTTTTATTTATTTTTGTTTCAATAAGTTTTTAAAGTCTATTAGCTGTTGTTTAACCAGAACAAGTTATAAGAAATTACTAATATTTATTCATGGAGAGTGTTTTTCCTGTTCCTGTTGGTCCAGCAAAGAGATAATGCAAACCTATTGTACAAAAGTAATCATTTCTAATGGTGTCATTTGTTTATGCTACGATCTCATGAAATGCCATTGATTATAAAATCTTTTATGGTGGTTGCATCTAAATTAATAAATAAGTATACATCAACCCATTTAATCCATTTGCCTTCAGAAAAACAGTATGAAAAATAATCTTCTAGTATTTCAATATTTAATTCTAATTTAATGTCTTCAGGGAATTAGGTTGCCAAATTTGAAGCTTTTTCAACGAGCAATTAACATAGAAATTGATTGTAAGAAGGTCTTTTAGATTCATCCATTGCAGCTCCAAACGACCATATCAAACAAAAAAGGAGAATATTATCCCAATACTCTTAAGGAGGATTTTAATTGAAGTATTTTGTTGTCAATTTTAAGAAACTACAAGTAAGAATATTAATTATATCATAGAGTCCGAATAAATTTTCTTATCCTTTAATCCATGCTATTGTTTAATCTAATAAACTATGATTAATAGTAATTTTTACAATCTAATTCTACGAATAAAAAAATCTTTATCAAGCCCTGTAGGTAATTGAATAGATTATACAATTAAATACCAATTAACTGGAAGGAAGTAAATCATTCCGCATCTAGATACTGTGGCTGGAGAAGCAGCCTAAAGATCCTCAATTTCAAAAAGCATACACATGGTATCAGGAATCTTCAAAATCTCACCTGAAGTTAAACATAACTTTTTATTATCATCCAAAACTGTGTTAAGATTTTCAATCCATATAGCATCAACTGGTCCATCAAACATAATCCAAATTTTTTATTTTTTATCAATGTTTTCTCTAATCAAAATAGGAGCAACACCATCTGCCCATTGCTTGGTTTCAGGATCCAATCTTCCATACAATTAATCACTAGTGATTGCTTTTGGATTTAATTTAAATATTAAAGCATCCTAGCTTTTGCAAAGTGTCTGTAAAACGGCTGTTTTGCCACTACATGCCTAACCAATACACATTACACCATTTCTAACATTAATATTATTATTCAATTAAACACATTTTTCAAAGAATTCTTTATCCATTTAAAAATCTAATTCAGAACAACTATTATATAAGTTTAAATCTTCATCTACTTCTATTTCCGACACACTTGGAAATAAATCCTTTGTTATTGCTAAAAATAACTATAAATCACTATCTGTAAATTTAGGTATATTAACATTAATTAAGGCGCTTAAACAGATTTCTTCTTCTGTTCCATTAAACATAGACTTTGCAGAATTTAACACTGCTTTTAAAGCTCTCATACCAAAATCATAGTGCTCTTAACTAGATAATTATTAATTGCATAACTTCAAGCAAGTAACAATTTTACTACTTAACTCCCTTGCTTTTTCAAAACCTATACTATATAAATATATTTCAGCAATCATTGCAAAATCTGGCACCATCATAGCACATGGTCTAAATAGAATTTTTAAATTATCTGGTAATTCCGTTCTACCAGCATAACCAGGATTCATGGTTACATTAATGGCACAAGTACTAATTAGTTATACATCTTCCCCTTCAAAATTAAAATTTGTTTTCTCTTCCTTTATAGCCTTTTAAATTGTATAAATTTATTATGCAACAACTGAAAGTACTTCTGCATCTATACGATTAAATTCATCAAAACAACACCATGATCCAGATGAAGCTAATCCCTTAAAAAATTTCCCTAAAATCTTCTAAAAAAATACCCATTGCAATATAATTTAAACCATCAGAACAATTAAACACGATACATGGCATACCTACGGCCTTTGCTAAATCTTTGACTGTTTCTGATTTCCCTGTTCCAGCTGGCCCTTCAGGAGCTCCACCATAATTCATATGCAATGCTTCTAATAAAGTTCTGAAACATCTATCTGTCAATGAAGTAATGACTAATCTTGTAATTTTTCCTAAATATTCAAATCCATATTAAACACTAACATTTACCATTCTTACTGATACTGCTTTATTGTCTTCATTATAATACCTTAATTAAGATATCCAAGCAAATTCAAAAATTGTTTCAACATTTTAATTATAAAGAGATTGTACAATATCCTTTGCATGCACTTCCATTACAACCATTGCTTCTAAAATTGTTTTGGGAATTACTCTTGTTTCTTTTCTCACTAATTATACTGTTTCTTAAAGTTATTTATTCAATTATTCGTAAAATACTTAAAGATTTAATTTTTACTATTTTCTGATTGCAGATTCTGTATTCCTTGTCCATCGTATGTGATTGGACAGTAGGAGACATTGCGCTGGCCATTTACCTATTAATTCAGATTTAGTCGGTGCCAAATCTATCAAAGTTTAATAAGAGAAATTTTTTATTGCTATTCTCATTTCATTTTATAAATCTAAAAGCCACATCTCTACATTTCCCTTTCTTGTTCCTTCCATAACTCTGATTTCTGTAAATAATTTAATGAATTCATCTTATGTCGATAAAAACCCCTAAATAGCACAGGTTACAGAGAATTTCAATTTATGCATAGCTTCAAAGCATTTATAAATATGATTTTAAATCTATTAAGGATCTTTTGTCTGAGCAAGAATTTAGACAAGTTCCTCATCTGATACAAAATAAAATCGAGGAAAAACAATTCGTTTTTATTCTAAATATATTGTAAGGCTTTTTTAGATTTGATCTAACAACATGACACCTGTACTAAAGTCTTCTCTTATTTTTTCACTTGTAATACATTCCCATAATATGGGTTATTTTTTGAACTCCTTCATACAATTCCTAAATGTCTAATCAACTTTTTTAAAATTCTTTGTTTCTTCAACCAATTTAGTTTGAATATCTTCACTAGAAAATATAGGATCCAAATACATCCATTACTTTTGACATTTCAATCCAAAATCTAATGAATCTTAAATCAATAAAATTTTATATTCTAATTAATTTGCTTATCCTACTGCTAGTTTTATATGTGGTTATGCTTTTAAAATTGTTAAAACATTTAGTTATTCATCTAGTAGAACAGTTACTTCATCGAGATTTTTAAATATGAATGTATCTCTATATGGAGTCACTTCCAGAACAATGATGCTCAATTTATCATGCATTTCCTATAATCTCTTTTCTATGTTCCATCCTTTTTCTGCTCTAATAGATATTTAAATAACCTATTCTTTAAAATTTAAAATTCCTCTATTCAAGAGAGTAAAGAGAGGGAAATCCTCTTTTGGATCGAAATTGCTGATTTTGCATTCTCGAAACAATTCTCTCCAATATTATGGCTTTTTAGAAAATGCTTCTATTGCTAATGATTCTACTACCCATAAAATCTCTTTAAATTAATCTAAACCTTTACGAAACCCTTTAACTAACGCAGTTAAATTTTCGGTCATTTCCTTGAAATGTCCTGAAGCAGATCCAATTTCTGTTGCAAATTAGTTTAATTTCCAAACAATATCTTGATAATTAAGTTACTTAAACGAGCCTGATATCCACTTTTCCTTCTAAATCTCAAATTTATTCTATTGATATACTGAGCATGTGTACCACAAGAGCCCATAATTTTTCATAGGGCTTGAATTAAGTCATAAGTTCATCTAATTCGGCATAATTTGAAATGGGTCTCGACAACATCAATTATCTAACATTAAAACTACTGATTTGGTCTTTTGCATATGTAAACCATTTTATCAATTAATTCACTTAGGGTAAGTAAAGCTTTATTTAACCATAATCATTAAAATTAACTATTTTATGGAACAATTCATTTATTTCCACCATTATTTCCTTGAACTCTAGCTCATCTGATTGAAGCTTTCTTAAAAATTCCTACTCCTTGATATCAATCACATCCTTATTCTTGTGAATTATTTGTGTTATATCTTTTGGTTTATATAGTAGATGAAAATAACTCTCAATTATGGAATTATCGAAAGGAAAATAGTTTTTTTCAAACACATCTACATATTTCATACTAAATAAAATAATTAATTACATTAAACTAATCTCAAACCTTAATTTGGCAAATTAAACATTAATTTCATCCAGCATCAATTTCAGATCTATTAGTTCTGATTCGGTATCTGGAACATGTGAGCCCTTGTCAAAAGCTAGTTAATATTGTTCAGTGATATTCTTTATGTTGTATAAAATAACATCATTTATTCTTGATAGGATCATTCTTTTCTGTTCTTCAGCTTTGCTCACTAGAAACTATTTGATTTCTTTTAGTTTTAAAGTAAATAATCCTAATTTGATATCGTTTGGGGCAACATTTTCAATTTTCCTCTTGGTCTCTTCCAAAAAAACCATTTTCTCTTCTATTTCATCATGATTTAATTATGACATAGGTACCTTTTTGGTGTCTATTCCTAAGAGTTAATTCACTTCCTATGATCTAAACTTTTTCAACAAAAATTCAAACTTAACAAATCTATGTTTTATTTCTACACACCTCGCATATTCAATCTTTATTAATTCTTCAGTTTTTTTCAAAAGTTCTCTTTAAATTAAGATGTCATAATCAGTTAAAGCTAATTGATTTTTCATTAATAATAAAGTCATTATATCACTTTCCATTCTATTTACTTTAAATAAGTTTTCAATTATTTAATTTTATGGTGAAGTGAGTAATTCTATGGTTTCTTCTTCTGATAGGCTTATAGTGACCTTATCATCATATTCAATTTCATCTTTTGTAAGGTCCTTGTCTTTCTCTCTTATTGATTATTTTGTTAATCTTTCCATCTTTTTCATTTAAGGTTTTTTCTATTTATTTGACTTAAAAATCTTGACTTGAAGCTCAAGTACTAATAAAGTTTTGACATTTAATTTTTACTCTTTGATATTCGAAAAACAAAACTATTCATAAATATTATGTATTTTGTTTATATTCGAGGATATCTGAAATTTTAAAAACTCTGCATAAATAAAATCTATTTTCTTCAAAATTTTATATAGGGGAGACATTTAATATTGTTCATTGTTCTTGATTAAGAAATTAAACTTTTTCTGTAACACATCCTATACCTCTGATTTTTTATATTTTCTTTACAGATTTATTTGATACAAGAATCCTTTTACATTTCTTAAGCAATATTCTTCGAATTATTAAACTGTCAATGGAGCTTATAATTCTTAAACATCAATCAAACTATAATTAAATCTTTGGCATCGTTAATTTAACACACTCAATACCTCGACCATGTAAGATTACAAAAACGATAAATTAGTCTCTATTTATTGGTGGTGTCTCTAATAATATTGATATTTTGGTAAAGGGTTGTACAGTTATCTATATCGAATTAGATCTTTGTAAAATACACATTTTTTCATGTCCAATACATAAAATGAGTTAACTTCTTCAATAAGATGTTTCAATAAATTTTAATTGTTGAAATTCTAAAATCTTTTCATGAATTTGTTCCTTAAAAAGAAAGGTAACTTATTCACCTCTTCATCATTTACACTTGTAATCTCTTGAAGTTTTTTCTATTCTTATTTCTGCTAATTACGAAGAATCTCCCTGCATATGAAAAATTATTACTTTAGCTTTTAGGCTTAATTAAATAATTCTTAGTTTTGGTTATAAAACTAGATGGAAAATCTTGTGACATTTTTTGTTTGTCCTTAAGGATATTGTTAGACAGTAAATTTTTTTGTATCTTTTTGATAATCTATAACTGCAACATCTTTCCATACATACGCACTAAATTACTGGAATACATACTTTGTCCCCTTATCGTAAAATTAAGCTTTAGCTTAAGGAGGATCAATTTATTTGCATTTTTCGAACCATTCCTGATTGCTACCTTCTTTATTTTCATCCATCTCTGCAACATTTCTTTTTTATCTTCTACTTATTAAAATTTATGGAACTCGCTCAGTTTTTATTCTGGACAAACCATAGAGTGTGTATTCCTCTGATAATTTTTTCTCGTCACCCTTTTTTACACTCTTCGTTGTGGATCTGAATGTTCTATTGTAGAATGTTCTATCTTAGAAAGTGATACTGCGAAATTTGATAAAATGAGTTACCTCTAATCAGATTCATAAGAATCTAGTAATGTTTAAAATTGTTCTTCCTCCTTTCGTATTCGTCCAATATCTAAAATTTTTCGCATTCTCAGCTTAACTATTGGGCCTGCATTTGTATAATATAGTACCGTCCAATTTTCGCAATGGTGATCTAAAGCTCTAATTCATATATTTTTAAATAAATAATTATTTGGGATGGAAAGTAAGAAATAATATCAAATTAAGGTAATTTGGCAAAGGAATATAAATATTTTATGAAGTACTAAATATAAATTAAATACTTATATGATCATATTATAAATACAATAGTAGAAGAATTAATGGGTAAACTATTAAAAATTAGATATAAATTTGTTGCATACAAATAAATGGGTTTGTTATATTATTTGCCGATGTTGTCTGATATATTTTAAAAAACGTATAAATTAAAATAATGCTTTTATATTCAGCTATTTCAAAGGGTTCACTAATATTATGTGATTATTGTGAATCAGATGAGGACCTCAAGCAACTAACATAAAAGCAACTAAAATCCATAAGAAAGACCCAGGAGATGCAAACATTTTAAAGTGTATTGCAAACAATATATAATAGGATGGATTTTGTTTATTTGTTTTATAACAATAAGAATACAATTATATGTGCATAACATAGTGGAAAAAAGATATCTAACCTGAGTTAAAACTTGCTTAATAATTTTTAAATCAAATAGCCTTTTAGTTTTCTTAAGCATCATAATGTTTTCATTATTTTAAAAATAGCCTCTGATTTTGATAGTGGATAATTTACAAAGAATTTAGCAGAAATAATGTAGTTATATAAATAGAAAGAAGAGAATCATGCAGAAGAATAATAATAAAATTAAGAAATCAGCTTGTAAAGAGTCAGATAAGAAAATCCATAATTAATATAAAAAAGTTCCTCTTCATATAGTGTATATACGTGTAAATCGCTTTTCTTTATAATCAATTTGTTTATGGCAGGCATGTTAATTGAATTCTTAAACAAGCTCAATAAATAAAAGTGAATTGTATATATTTAATAATATTATTTCACAAATTAAGCAAAAATTCATTGATATACATAAATAAATTTAATGGTTTTGCTTAATAATAGATATCTTTATTATGAAAGGGATTTTCTAGGAGAAGGATCCTATGGAAGAATTTACAAAGGAAAGGATACAAGGACTTAATAAGCCATTGCAATTAAAAGTATTAATGTAAGAGAAATGTTAGTTTTCGATTTGACCAAGATGGAGGGTGTGGAATTGGAATTGCTTCAGGGTGAAATCAATACGTAAAAAGATTTAGAGCATCCAAACATCACTAAAATCATAGATAATTTCAATTTGCCTCCAAACAATCTGGTTTTTTATATATATCGACAGTTAGGTGATCATCTTGGAATTGTGCGACGGAGACTTAAATAAATTAATGAAGAAAAATGGCGGAAGGTTATAAGAATCAGTTGCAATCGATGTCCTATCATAATTAATGCAAGGGTTCAAATTTATGATTTAAAAAAATTACATCCATAGAGATATTAAGCCAGCCAATGCATTAAGCAAAGGGAGCATATTTAAGGTTTCTGATTTTGGTTTTGCAGCAAAAGTTAATATTAAAGGAAAAGAAAAATTAGATTTGTTTTGTGGCACTCCAATCTACGAAGCTCCATAAATTTTGGAAATGGTACCTTATACAGCTAAATGTGATTTATTTTCTATTGGGGTCATGTCCTATGAATTGGTCTTTGGTCAATTTCCATGGTCGAATAAGGCTGGAAATGAACAGTTATTAAAAAACATTCAAAACTTTCCACTCAAATTCCCGATCGACATCAAAGTTTCTGAATAATATAAAGATTTCTTAAAAGGATGCCTTCAATATGATGAAAACAAACGAATAGAATGGGAAGATGCTTTCAATCATCCAATTTTTAAGGTTTAAGAAAAAGACAAAAAATATGTATATATATATCAGGAAATATTTTAGGACTCTTTTCGGGTTTCTGAATCTGCCAAAGAATTACTTGCATAACTTTAAAAGATTGCGTAAGCCAGAGATATAAATATCACATAACTTTTTTAATAATATGATGAAGATAGAAGTTAAAAGTTAGATCAAAACGAATTTTTCTTATTTGTATTGTAGTTGGAACCTAGAATGACAAGATAGCAAACATCTTTAATATTTAAAATAATGGATGTAAATGGAGATGGTCTTATTTCATTAGAGGAATTTAAATAAATATTTTGCAATTATGATTTCACTAATGTTGCTGATAAGGCTGAAAGAATAATTATTGATCTAAAAGAGGTTGTAAAAGCGAGAAAACTTAACTTAGAAGAGTTTTTTGCAAAATTTGATTTCTCAAAGGATGGAAAACTTAATTAAAAAGAGTTTACTTAATTTATTAAACAGTTGGCTCCAGGGCTTAAGCCAGAAGAAGTGGATGAAGTAATTATTTTAAATATAATCAGGTTTTTAAAAAATTTGATGTGAACAATGATAAGGAAATAAGTTTGGCTGAATTTAAAGATTAACTTGTCAGTGGAACAGCTTTTGATCAAAACTTTGATCCAGATTAGGAGAGAGCCAAGGTATTAGATTTAAATTATTAGAAATTATTATAAGATTTGAAGAGAATAGTGACCACAAGTGGAAGCAATATTCAATAGATTTTTAATAATTTTGATAAAAATAGAAGTGGAAAATTAGAAATAAATGAATTTTAGAACATTTGCAAAATTATTGATAAAAATATTACAGACTAAGTTGAAAAGGTTATGTTCACATTAGCAAATAAATCAGGAGGATAAGGAGTCTCATTCTAGGATTTCTAGTAAATTTTTAAGTGAAGTATCAATAATAAACATAAAATCAAACAATTGTTCTGGTTTATTTTAAACGAAAATTTTTGAATATAGAATCTCTTTCTACTCTTTATTATAGGGATTTATTCATATTATATCCTGTAACATGTGGATGAAAATTTTTGACTTATTGTATTTGATTTGTATTATTCTTCTATATAAACTTATAGTAATCAGACCATGAAAAAGGTACTTTCTATTTGATTTATATCACTTATTATTTAATTTAAGGGGAAGGGGCCTGAACTTTAAGTGTGATTTGCTTATTTTTATTTTGTTTTTTTGTAGTCGTAAGAATTTTTTGAACAATCTTTTAGTACACTTAGTTTTGGCTTTACATGCCAAAATCTTGAAACTAAGCATGACAACTGTTTACTCTATCTGCAATTGGAAGAGTATATTAAGCAGCTTAAGTATCAATAGACTTTTATCTTGTTTTTGCTCTTGATTATGGCACTTTAATTTTAATTTGCTTTGTTTTCTTTGTTTCTGGTTCATCTTTCAGTTTTGGGGTTAATTGTAAGAAATTTTGTTAGGATTGGTCCCATGGTTCAACAAATGAATCATTATCATAATACGATGATCTTCGCTTTAGAGGCTTTAGTACCTCTGAATCTAAATTAAGGAGATCATTTTGTGGATCATTTATACATTCATCTTCTGACATTAATTATAATGAATACAGATTAACCTGAAGAAAAAGTAGTATTTTAACTAAATTAGAGAAAACAACATCAATCAGTGATGCAATACTCTTAATGATGACACTTTTAGTTCTTAACTAAATTGTAATTGATCTTTATCATCGGATAAGAAGAAGTAATCCAATTAAAAGAATCATCAATCCAGCTATGATAACAACAACAATTGGTATATTGGCTGGACTTATTATGAATCAAATTGAAGCCTGGAATGCTATGGGATAAATTCGTAAAGGGTTTAGTCAATTATTTTTGATTGTCTTGTTACCACCTATACTTTTCGAAAGGTACTTTATATTATCATTTGAAGCGCAATCAATATGGAAACTGTAATTATTTTTACTATTATTTTCAGTAACCCTTTTTTTAGCATTTTGGTACAATACATCTATATGCCATATTGGGTACCTTGATTGCCATTTTTATTACGACTGGAATGATTTATGTAGCTGGATTAACTGGTATAGCAACCTAATTCAGTTGGAATATGTCATTTATTTATGGTTCTTTGATTTCAGCTACAGATCCCGTTAGTGTTATTGGGGCTCTGAAATCAATGGAAATAGAAAAAATGTTGAGTATTCTTATATTTGGTGAAAGTATACTAAATGATGCTGTTTCCTTAACCTTATATGAGTAAATTTAAATGAAATAAAAGGGCTGGAATAGAATTTTATAATGATTCTGATTAAGGAGTTGGCTGGTTGATACTTGGTTTTTTTGAAGAATTTATATTGTCCATAATTATTGGTTTTTTAATTGGAGCTTTAAGTGCTTATGTAATTAATAATGTGAACAATAGATTCTCAAAAAGAAATGTGAAGATACTCAGGAAACAATAGAATAATTAGAATATTTAATTTTATTTATAGTTCCTTGGGTTTCATATCTAATAGCAGAAGCCCTTGAATTTTCTGGAATAGTGAGTATTATATTCTGTGGAATTTCAATGGCTAGATATGCAGTACCAAATTTGAGTAGCTCTGGTAGAAAGGTAAAAAGTATAATTTGTTTAGAGTTGTAGTAAATTATATTAAAGTGTATCATCAACATTCGAAAACTTGATCTTTTTATTTATTGGAATAGGTTTGATAGGTTTTGATTTAGCTTGGTAAGATATGGGTGCTGGATTATTCATCATTACATTCCTTTCTATACTGATTGCAAGATTTGTCAACATTTTCGGAATGAGCTTAATTGCCAATCAATTTAGAAGTGTTTCAAAAATAACTAAAAATTAATAAATATTTCTATGGTTTAGTGGATTTCGTGGTGCAATGGCATATGCATTGTCACTTGAAAGTAGTAAACAATTTGAATATTATGGTAATATTATGTTAACCATGACTATTCTAATTGCTATAATCAATATTTATCTACAAGGAATGTTTATTATTCCACTCATAGATTATCTTAATTTAAAATAGATAGAAAATAAAAATGATGAAGTGTAGACTGGTTGTATGGCTAAATTCAAATTTGCTATAGGTAGATTTGATGAAAATTACACATAAGTATTCTTGACTAAAAAGTACTTATTTTTAATTAATTAGTATACGAAAAGATGAGATAGAACTAAAAGAAATAGAAAAATAATGATTGATGTTATATATTAAAATGTTTTAACATAAATGTGAAGAATCAATTAATAGCGATGTAAGCACAGCACATCATCTAGGAAACATCTGTGATTAGTGACGCTATTCTCTTAATAATAGGATTGCTTGTATTGAATTCTTTATTACTATAAAAACTATCAACAACCAAATCTAAATATCCTAAAATAAAATTTCTAAATGACACTATTGTTACTACTCTATTAGGTATTATTACTGGATACTTATTAAATTCCTCAGGAGCACAGATTATGAAAACAATGAAGATGGGTTTTAGTCAGATATTCTTAATAATTCTGTTACCACCTATCTTATTTGAAAGGTATTATTTCCTTTACTCAGTGTAGTGCTATTCATATGGATTCTGTCACATTTTTTGAACATTTTGGCACAATCAATATGTATGCTATTTTTGGAACTATAATTTCAATGATAATCACATCATTGATCATTTTTATATCAGGAACTTTAGGATTAGCAACAGAACTACCATTATCTAAATGTTTTGCTTATGGAGCAATAATATCTTCAACTGATCCAGTGGCAGTAATAAGTGCATTTAAAAATATGAAACAATCAAAAATGTTATATACATTCATATTTGGGGAAAGTATACTTAATGATGCTGTTTCATTAACATTATTTAAGTATATATTAATATAATTTAAGTGCTGTGAATGAGATTATTCGCAAAGAAACAGATGACCTCTTCTCTGTGATTCGACAATTTCTAATTGTTTTTTTTGTTTCGATTGCAATAGGATATTCAGTGGGTATTTTAAGTGCATTCGTCATAAAATTCAAATCCGACGCTGTTGCTAACTTTGAAATATCTTTATTATTATTGTTACCTTGGATTACTTACTTAATATCAGAAGCACTTGAGATGTCAGGAATAGTTAGTATAATGTTTTGCGGAATTTCAATGGCGAGGTATACAATGCCTCATATCAATGAGAATGCTAAAAAAGAATTTACTCATTTTTATGAAATTGTAGCCCATATCTTTGAAAATTCAGTTTTTATTATGATTGGTATAGGAATAGTTGGATTCGATCTACCTTGGAAATAAACAGGATTTGGAATTATATTTATTACTCTCATTGCTATCACTATATCTAGATATTTCTTTGTTTTTATCATTACTAAATTTGCAAATCATTATAGAACAATTCACATCATTACAAATGCTTAGTTAAATATGCTATCATTTAGTGGTTTAAGAGGAGCTATGGCATATGCACTTTCCATATAAACGATCCTTCTTTATGGTAAAATTGGTGAAATTCTACTTACTATTTCATTAGTAGTAATAATGTTTAATGTATAATTGTTAACAATTTAGATTTTTATTTAAGGAGCATTACTTGAACCAGTTTTAGAGAAATATGAGAATGATTTGATAGAAAATTATGTTGACGATGAAGAATTACCAAAAAACTTTTTCAAAAAATTAAAATAAGGAATTAGTAATATAGATAATTTATTTATCTCAGTTTGTCTTGCATCGAATAATGATGAAGAAGTACCTTTATGTAATGATTTAATAATAAATAGCAAATGGAATAAATGCTGTGTAAGTAGATAATTGATTTATATTCAAGTATAAAATTTTTGATTTATTTTTGGATGAAATGTGCATTATTCTTTCTCTTTTTATTAAGCTTACTCTTCTAATGATCTTTTATGATTTTAGTTTTATTAAGTAATCTTAAATGGTTCTGGTTTCGTTTTTTCCAAATGATTTTTAAAGTCATATTTCAATTCATAATGAAATACCTCTTTCTCTCTATCTATCTGTTGTTAAGCTTTTCTTTTTAGATTTTCTTTATTTTATAAAAATGAATTAATTCCTTTTACTTTTTCTTCTAAAGGTTCTTCATCTTTTACAAATTACTTAGTAAATGGCTTAAAGGTACATTCTTTTAATTCTTCATATTGTATTTATCTACATTAAAAATTGTAATATACTTTTTCAAATCTTATATTTTCCTTTCTTTTAATTCCTTTTCTAATTCCATACTTTGTTTAATACTTCTCTTGTCGTATTTTGATTTAACATGTTAGTATTATTAGGATTTTCTTGTCTATGGATAATAACTAAATGATTATTTTGATTCTTTTTCCTACTAAATAGCTGTAATAATACCTCCAATAAACGATTAAGCTTTTCTTGTCGTTCTGGATTATAAGCTAAATCGTCTAGTGATCTTTTAGGTGCTATTTAAGCAGATATTGAATTAATCTATGGCTTGAAGGTATACTATTTATAGTAGGCTTACTAAATTTATTCTTTGAGCATCTAATTTTTTTCATAATCTTTTGCTCCTAAACGATTCATTTTATCAGACATATTTTCTTAAAGTCTTTCTTCATTGCTTTCTATAATCAATTCACTTGTTTTATTAATTTGTGGCTTGAATGTGGTTTCGGAGTTCTTAAGAAATTCTTGAATAAGTTTTTCCTTTTTTTCTTTCATAAAATCTGCCATTAAATATTAGACTTAATGAACTTAATTCAGTTATTAAACAGGTCTAGATGTTGGATTAATTAATGGACTAAAAGTACATTCTTCATTTTCAGATTACTCTTATTAATTCATTCTTTTTTATAATTTATTGGCGGCATCTTCCATTAATCTTTCAACTACTGATTTCGATGTCTACTTTTATTCAGCTATGAATTAAGATCTCTGTGATATCTTTGGTTAATGGGTAATTTCAGATTATTATTGTAATTCTTCTTACTTCCTTAATAATTCTTCTTATTTTTTCTTGATAACTTCATCTATTCGTTCATATAATGGTTTAGTAAATAATTTATCTCCCTTTAAGACTGTGTAACTAATCTCAGGTTTAAAGGAAAATTATTCTGAATTAATGTGATCGAATTTAAGCTATTCTTTTCTTCTTTTCTATAGGAGACCATCTTAATATAATCTATCTACAACAGGACCATCTGTAGTTACTCTAGCATTCCCTATGGTTGGTTTAAATGTACAATGTTATTCAACTGTGTCCTCTATTAATTTTCTTTTCTCAATTTCCCTCTATTCTAGTTTAGATCTTTTATCCTCCAATAATCTTTCCCAAACTTCTTCTTTCGAATATTCTAACATTCTTTTCTCTTGTCTTGGTAAATCATACGATTTTGGCTGACAACAAGGACGCTTCGATTTGGGACTGTAGGTTGAATTAAATTCCTCCATCAATTTATTGAGATATGTTTTCTATTCATCATTGTATTGACATTCCTCTTCATGAGGTTCAGAAATGTATTAATCCCTATGATCAGATTAGCTTCTCTGAATTCTCATCATGTAATCATTATTAAATTCCCTGTTTTTTTCCAATTATTATTAGAGTTTCTGAGCTGTAATTTCTAATGTCGAACTCTGCATTCTTGATTCCTTCTTACTGCTACTGAGGATCAAATCGTCCCAATATTGAGGTGATTATTGTTCCACAATCATAACGATTTTTGAATTAAATAAATATATGTTACCAGACTTAGAACATTAAGGTTTCCTCAAAAAGATGGAAAAATAAGTTAATAACAAATAGAAATTAGTACCAGTATTCTTCAAAAATCCATTTAAACCTGCTGCTAAATTAATGTATGGTTCTAAGAGATATACTAATGCAATAAAATTCAATAGCTGCTAAAAATATGATGAAATCATAGAAAAACACATAAATCGATAATCAAAGATTCATAGAAAGCTTATAGATGAAGAAATACAGAACCCTAGAGCTGATATTTTAAGGAACATTCTTAAAAACCTCGAAACTAAAACATTTCGAGAGTAAAACTTATAGTAAGTTTAGTTATGATACTATTCTCTAAACTGAGTTACCGTAAGAAAGAAGATTAAAAAAAATAATTTTAAAGGAAGAACCTTAAACTAGGATTGAGTTTAGGAGAACGCCATTTAAATTACCAAAATTGAGTAAATCTGTTGATATAACAAAGACTTTTTAAGATTCTAAAATATCAGATATAATATCTACTTGTCATTATGAGAAGGATAATTTAACAACGATTGATTCAATAATACTCAATAATCATAAAAAATAGAGAAGACACTTACTTGCATTGAAAAAGAATGTGAATATTTTGAGCCTTGATTTTTGATAATTTATATAATATGATTCATGGTCCCAATTCTGTATTTTCAGGAGCCTTTACAATGGGCAAAAAATATGAATGTAGTATATGTTATAATTTTAGCTGCCATATACTAAGCGAACTACAATCCAGGGTATTTTATGCTAATAATCAAGACCCAATCATTATTCTGTGAAACCAGTAGATCATCCGATAGGGTTTAAATTCTCCAAGTCAAATCGTAAACCACTCTATGATCTAAGTGTTGCCCCAAACCCAGGAACTTATGAAACAAAAATACAAGTAAAAAATAATATATTTTAGGCTGTTTCATCTAATGTGCCATCTACTGTATTCCCTAAGGCTAAAGATAAGGAAGCTAAAGGCTTAGAAATAGGACCAGGATCATATAATTGGAATGATTCAAAGAAGGCACCAGCTTTTACGTTTTAGAGCAGGTTCGAGTCAATAGGAAGTGAAACACTCAAGAATCCTGGACCGGGGACCTATGAAACAAAGCATTATCATACCCACTAACCTAATAATAAGGGATTATCCACCAGCAAGAGAACGAATATATTGTTGTCAAGTAATCCAGGTCCAGGGGAATATGATGTTGAGATTCCTAGGTATCAGACAAACGTGAAGTAATGTGACATACTATTTAGATTTCCTAAATCATCACGGAGCATTGAATAAAGTTAATTGGGTCCAGGGCCTGGGGCTTTTGACTTGACCCTACCAAAGCATCCTGGAATTACATTTGGTTCTAGGGTTAATGTATAGGCTGAAAAATCGTCTGTACCTGGTCCTGGAAGTTATCAATTACAATCATTTGCAGAATATGCAGAAAGAGATGTTAAATTAAATAAAGTTAGAGGCGTCAAGTATAAATCACATTAATTAGAATTGGAACTTCATAAAGAAACAGTTCTAATTTATTAAGACCTGGACCATCTCCACTAGAATATGATGTCTCAAAATACAAATATCCTACAAGACATGCAAGGTATTAATATTAGTGAATTAGTTTTGGGAGTGCAATCCGGACATCAATGATCAGTAAAGAGAAAACTCCTGGTCCAGGAGCATATTAAGTGCAATAAAAGTTAAGCAAACATGGTCCAATTATTCCTAAGGCATCAAAAGAATATAGCCATCTTGATAACATTCCTGTAGAAGAAATAATATATTGAAGGGTCCAGGGAAGTATAATCCAAATGAGTCTGCTATTTCTAATTCTGCACCAAGTTATCATATTGCTGGAAAATATGATAAGCCATAAGATTAGAGTATTGTTGGTCCAGGGAGATACAATATTCAAAGGGATTTATCGGATGGTCCAAAACATAAATTCCCATAAATGGAAAAAAGTGTTGAACATAAATCATTGGATTTAAATTAGTATCACATTTGTTAAATTAGATCTCATTGTTATGAAATATAACAGAGTGTAGGTTTCATTCCATCATATTTGCTATAAAATTGATTTATATTAAAACGGATTTATTTATTTTATGAAATTTATAGTGGTTTTATTCTTAGTGGGTGCATTGGCTTCAAATATGAGAAGGTTTTTTCAATAGTTATAAAATAGTACTCCAATATTAACAAAATAGTAAACAACCAAAACATCATTCATAGAATAAGAAACTGTTCCATTTGTAGAGGAAACATTGAGCTAATAGTAAAATTTAGAAGAACCTATGCCAATGTATAGTAATGATGGAAGTTCACCAGATATGGGAAAATAAACTGATAATACAGAATCAGTTGAAGCTCCAATGATGGCTGATGATGTTTATGATTTCTCTGCTTAAGAATAAATTATTAACGGAGTTTCACTTGTATAGGTTTAAGAAATTGATGCTTTAGCAGATATCGATACTAGTATGCCATTGATGGATGAGGATTTTAAATATGATGATTAAGCACTCCAAGAAACTCCATTAAATATAAATGTGGAAGAAGTACCTGAAGTTTCAATTGAATAAGAAGCTGTTGTTTAAGAAACTGCAGAAATGGTGGATTCATTGAGTTAAGAAATGGACCAATAAGAAATACTGATCAACGAAGTATAATTAATCTAAGTTGGTGGATTCTATTATTGATTTATTCAAATTATTATCAAAAAAATGCATAAAACTAACACACCACAATCCACATCAACAGGATTCAAATTGTTTTCTAAAAATAAGTAAAAATTAGACACATCTACAACAAATGTAAAGAAGGACAATAAATAATAATTCAATAATTATCTCTAATCATAGACTGCTAGAACAAGAGCAATCTCTACAAAAAAAGCTAGTCTTAGTAGAGAAAAGAATGAAGCTATAAAACAGTATTGATTGATTTAGCTATTTGTAGTTTAGACCTTTAAAGAAACCAGCCACGACTACAGCAAGCACTGAAAGAAATCTATAAAAGAATAGAACATTATCCTCTTCTTCAAGAATTTCAACTGTGAGTCCTTCTAAAACAAAACCAACTTTTGGAAAGAACCTAAATACAACACAGATATCTGCAAATTAAATCACACCTAGAGCAACAACTAAATAAATGTTCGCATCGCCTCTTAAACCCAAAACAAACTAAACATAAATTAGTAAAATGAAGCCAACTTATGAAAAAGGAAAGGCTTTGCCATTTAAAAAAGAGAGTCCTCCAGTAAAATTACATAAATTAGACACTAATACAGTTTCAACCTAATCAATTGTGAGTAGAGCCTCAAAGCAAGATAAAAGTTTAAGTGTTCATAAATCAATAACCATAAATAAAATGGAAAGTGTTGTATAGAGATCAAGAACTCCTTAAAATAAGGTTTCATAATCTGATGCATTATATGTAATTAATATTTGAATTTTAGTGTTTAGTAAGACCTATATTTAAGGATTCAAAGTATTATTAAACATCCTTAATACATTGGCACCATGAATAATTCAAACATAAACCATCGCCTTATAAAATATATTTTGAATTAGAATATTAAACTGAATAATTAAAGGAATATTTTAAAGAATTGTTTTAAGAGCATTTTATTTAATCATTTAATTGTCTATAATATTGTAAACGATTAACTTAATAATTGAAATAAAACAATAAAATATAGTAATTGCCTCCCTAAGAAAGACCAAGAAAAACTATAATATTTGATTTAGATGAAACATTGATTCATTGTAATGATAATAATAATGATCCAACAGATCATACAATTATGGTTAATTTACCAAATGAAGGATTAGTTGAAGTATTGAATATATAATCGTAGACACGAATTAATATTAGACCTTATTGTTAGTAGATGCTTAAATTATTATCAAATCATTATGAATTAATGATATTTACTGCATCATATCAATATTATGCAGATAAAGTATTGGCTCTAATTGATCCAGAGGGAACCTTATTTTAATATAGATTTTATAGAGAACATTGTTTAGAAGTGGAGGAAGGATTGTTTATAAAAGATTTAAGAGTAATAGGAAATCGTTCATTAGATGTAATTTGTTCAATAAATTTAGAATATATTATTAGTAGACAATGCTCCATATTCATATTGTTATTAATTAGATAATGGAATACCAATAATTCCATTTTATGATAATAAATACGATAAAGAATTGATATTTTTGACAGATTATCTTATTAATTTAGAGAAATCACCATAATGGACATATCAAAATAAGATTCATTTTAGAACATACCTTTATTAATAGACATATAGTACAGAAGATTGTTTGAGAGAAATCTTCAAGACTCATGATTTATTTTAGTATTGAAAAATATAAATTATATGATTACTAACACTAATGGGATAGCTGATACAATATATCACTATATTTGGCTAAAAGATGATTCCTTACTGAAAGAATCTTTTCAACTTAGACTCCCAGATACAATTGTTTTTAAAAATGGTATGCCATAAGTTTGGTATTTCACTAACTAAGCAGGAGAAATACTGATGAAGAAAAATGATTGTCGTAAACCTGAAAATATCATTGAATTGTTCTGTAATAACAAAAAACAACCAGGTTAAGTTATTGCTTATTACATTTACAATAGTAAATATAATATTAAGGATCCTACAAATGATGAACATGAAATATAGAAACCAAAATCATTTGATGTAAATGAAAAAATATGCATTTACTACTTGACCAAGGAAACATTCCCTACTTTTATTAGAAGTTCTGACAAAGCACCAGAGGGAGTTTTATAAAAATTTATAGAACCAATAGCTAATCATGAATAACTGATTCAGGCTATTTGGAGTCCATCTGTTTGTATTCTATCTAAAAAGCAAAATAATAGAGATTTATATGATATGTAATTTGATCCATATGGTAATCGATATAATTAATAATTAGAAAGATGTGCTACATTTGATGGTTGTGAGGCCTATTCTAAAGTAATTCCATTGAGAGGTAAATAAATTACATCAGAAATCAGGAAATAGTGTTAAATGATCATTCAAAAGCTAACAAATTTAAGTTATGGTTAAACTAATATATCAAGGGTTGTAATGTACTTTAAACCTGATAAATAAAACCGACTTTGGTTTTTATATTGTTCATCGATTAGATTACAAGGAGAATCTGAAAATCAAATTAAATAATATAAATCACTATGGGGAAACTCAAACATTAAAAAGAATAATACTCCAATTTCATTTAATACAAATTTCAAAAGACCACATTAAATTAAGAATGTATTAACTGTCAATACAATGCATCCAGTTACTTTAATCAAAAATATTGAATGTTTAGAATGTGGATAATTGTGTCAAAAAGAGGATCTATATCACTTGGCATATGAATTCATAATTAAGCATTTTGAATTGAATCCTCATTCAAATCCTATACTAAATGAAAATATCATTGTTTTAAAACCAAAAACATTCTTTTTAAGTGATGATCATTTAAGAGATATACATTCACACATTCCTCCTCTTATTCTTAAACTATACCCCTAATTAACTGTTTTATTATATGAACAATTAAAAGTTAATGATGCATTTTTAATTAAAACTATTTTAGTTTGTGAATCCTGCTATCTAAAGTATAGTTCATCAAACACTACATTATCAGGTTCAAGTTAAAGAGTTGGAAAATAAAAGAGAATTCCAGTTAGATTGCAGAGTGCCAGCATAATTCAAAGGAAACCAGAAATAAAGGAATACCTTTTTGAATAAAATTTAGATCTACTCAAGAAAAGAAAATACGCCCTGAGCCGAAATAATAGCAAGACATCATTCAACACATCTAACTTTTCAACTGCTCTCAACACATAAACTGTCTCACATAAGTACAAACATTCACAAGAAAGCAATTTCGACTTTGCTAGCTTTCAATTACACTCTGCTAGATGAGTATTATTATTTATTAATTAACGAATGGATTATGAGGCTCTCCTCGAAGAGTTAGGTTTAGATACAACACCTTAAAAAACTAAAAGTAAATCTCCTCTCCAAACGAGAGCTACAGACAACACAGAAAGTGGAAAAATAAAACTAATTTTGAATGTTAATCTAAGTGCAAATAAAGTGGAATAATTGATGATATATTAAGACGATGATCCAAAAGTAAAGGTTTCTGAATTTTGTCATCAACATCAGCTTGATAAAAATGCTTAGAATGTCTTAATTAAATAGATTAACTCATAAGAATACTATACTTCAGCTAAATCCTAATCCAATTATTATTCAAAGAAAAACTATTCAACTAAAGAATCTGAAAACCCAGGTGAGAGACTATATTAGTTGGCATAAAAGAAAAAGAAATAGCGAGAGGATTAGATAGAATAGTATAGAACAGAATAAAAATTACAAGATGAAAAAGCCCTATAAAATACCCCTAAATTAAGTAAAAATACTAAAATATTATTGGTAAATATGGCAAATATTCTAGGAATAAGTAGGTTATAAGAAAAATGGTTATATGAAGGAAAAAGGAACTTTAAAAGACAAATAACTGGAATAAGTGTTCCAAGACGAATAAGGGAAGTTATATAATTTTCAACCTTAAATCAATGATTTGTATTTACTAACCTAAACATAGATCTAAATAAATGAGTCATTATATTAGGGAAAAACAACATTATGAGAATGTTTTTGATGAGTTATATGAACAAGCAAGAAACAGAATGTATTCCTAACCTGAATAGGATATGCCTGAGTGCACTTTCTAACCTATGGTGAATTCTAATTATACTATAAGTGAAGACTTCCTAACCAGAATGGAGAAAAAGTAGAAAGAACAAAAGGAAAGAATGGAAAGGATAAGATTAAAATATGAGAATGTTGATTTGAAAACTAGATAAATGTTGTATAGACCTAAGATTTGTAGAAGTCCTAATATAATATCAGAGAAACGTATATGAATAAATTAATAAGCCATTCATGAGAAGCTTTATTTATAGTCCAAACTAAAGTCAAATAAATTGCAACTTCTGTTGGAATAACGTGATTAAGAGGAAAAAGAATAGTTAAATTAAAAAATAACAAATGATCTTTCTGAAGATATTGTTTTTTTATAAAGGAAGAGAATTATAAAAGGGTTTTTCGAATAAATGGACTTCGATAATGATGGTTTTATTGAATGTTCTTATGATGAAGTTAATATTTTGCAAGCGAATATTGTATAAATATTATGGCCAGTATTTAAAAAAATATAAGATAAAGGATGGAAATTAGATTCAAATGACTTTTTTGAATTGATATATGATTTTTGTCTTACTTTATCTCAATCATAGAAGGAGATCTTATTTATGAAAAGAGTAAATAAACAATATTAAGAGTAATTGAGTTTTACACCATAAACTAATAAAAAGTCAAAAACAATGAATACATCCCATTATGTAGGTTGTAAATGTGAAACCTGCTAGCAAATTAAGTAAATATAAAAGCGATTACTGAGTGATTGATATTACGTGATTTATTAATATGTATTAACAAGATAATTGTTAATAAGAATAATTATAAACTAAGATTAAAAAATTCTAAACATTAATACAATAAAAATGTCTGCTAATTACATCAATAAAGTCACATAATTAAATGATGATTAGATGCAAGACAATTAAGATTAATCTACTACCAATCAATCTAAGCAAAGCAATACTACCTTCTCTCCATTGATTGCTTTTAGTGATAGTAACTGTAAAAACAAATCAAGGAAGACTTAAAGTATATATTTTAACCAATCATAGGATCCTTACTTACACTTGCACCATAAATTTCGTAAAGGAATGGTTCAAAGTCATGTATCGAATAACCATAGATCATTGAGGAAGATGTATCAAATAATTCTATATTAGCCATTTATTTAAAAGAGAAATGAAACATATACAATATTCTGGTATGATGCTACTATAGATCA
Source organism: Paramecium caudatum (assembly GCA_000715435.1). NCBI lineage: Eukaryota > Ciliophora > Oligohymenophorea > Peniculida > Parameciidae > Paramecium > Paramecium caudatum. The sequence continues at coordinate 111,026 of JMSD01000040.1, forward strand.
CAAATATTCATTGTCAATTAAAGCATCATCTGAGATTACAATTGGAGACCTAATTAGTATGACAATAGAGTAATTCAGTGAACAAAATGAATACCTTGAGACACCATTCTCTACAGATGTTCGAAGATAAAATCTGTATGAACTATACATTCCTAAGAAGAAAAAGGGTACACCAAATGAAGATTTTCCATGTAAGAAATCAAATTAACTTTAGCATTCGCTCATGAAACCTAATTATATAAAACAAATCAAACTGAATTTGCATTGAAAATAACTACTAAACATTTACCAAAATATTCAAGTAGTTTGTAACATTCTAAGCGTCAACATGAAATCAGATCAAGTAACATTAACTAAACTTAAAAGAAGAAAAAAAACTTCTTTGAGAAATTATTTTCCTGTTGCAGTACAGGAGATTTTTGATCACTTAGTGATAACTTGTTTATGCATATATAACAAATTTTAGAATATTTTTCTAATATAAAAATATATAATAATA
>JMSD01000040.1:111544-125999 GCA_000715435.1 Paramecium caudatum
TTTTTCTCTTTGGGTTTAGATTGTTGGCACTAATCTCCTGAAAGACCTATTTTATTAGAAAGACTATTTTTCTCTGACAGATGCATTTAGATCATAATCAGATGTATTGAGGATTGTTTGAAATGATTCTTCTTATTACTTTATTTTAGGTAAGTTGAATTATTATTTTATTCTCACTATTGGACCTACATTAAGTTTTCTGAATCTAGGTGATCCACTCATATTATAATAATTTATATAAATTGTAATTAAATTATCGTTTTTCAATGTAGAAATTTTCATTCGATTACCTTCTTGATTAGTACATAGGATTCGGAAAGTATTAGTGGAAGACCTTCATGAATAGTAGTGCATTGTCATGTAATTATGGAAATTTGGCGTTATTACTTAGCCTTTTACTCAAACTTTACCATCAGGAATTAGATATAACAATGAATAAAGTAATATTGATGGCGGTGATACATAGGGTTGGAAATGCTTTGGCAGGCCTTTGTGTTATGAAGTTTAATAATATTATTGGAAGAATTAAAATTATTAAATATTCCCTATTGATATTAGCTGCTGCATAATTGGCTGCATCAATAACGGAACAATATTTTCTTTTAATATTTATATTTTTGTTCCAAGGATTTCAACATGGAATTTGTGGTCAATATAGTTAACTGTTGACAATAGAAGTTATTCCTAAAGATCATAGAGGTTAAATGGCAGCATTAGTTAATTTATTTCATGGTTTAGGAAGTGGTTATCCAATTATATTATGGTACCTATTTTGTGAAGATTATGAGAATGGTAATCATAATGCAATACATTTTTGTAATTCATTATTGTCTATTTGTATTTACTTTTTCTTTAAAAAATATGGAAGAGATAATCCAAGGTACTATCTTTCCACAGGTAGATTTAGTGAATGCTTTTATGAAATAGATTATATGTTGTAATTAAATGAGTGTCCATATTTTAACTCCTTAAATAGTCAATAGAAAGACGCTTTAATTTTGTGGTATGCTGAAAATTTCTCAGAAACAAAAAAAAGCATAGGTTTCCTTTTATTTCGAAAAGACACAATAAAAATTACTATGTATGTTATTGCAATTTAAATAATTTATTATACTGCAACATCTATATAATAGTATCTATTACCCTTTATTTATCATGACAAGTAAAAAGGTTTTGAATCCCTATTTTTTCAATAAGTTGGTATTATACCAGCTGTTTTTATACAATCATTTTTTATAGATAGCAATACATTTGGAAGGGCTAAGACTGGTATGTTGATATCATTTATGTTATGTATCACTTATCTATTAATATTCTATTAACAAGATACATACATACCTTAATAAATGTTAGTTAGATTTTTATTGGAGATATAGTTTACAGTAATGCAAATTATTATCAATGAATCATTTAATAGTAATATTAGAGCATTAGGAATGAGTTTTACATTTGTCGTAGCCAAAATTTCATAGCTACTTTCACCGGTTATCATTTTTAAGTTATATTAAGCACTTACATTCCTACCATATTTATTTTGTGGATGTTTATTTTTGGTTAATGGTATCCTATATCTAACTTTCCCAAGAGAAAGAACAAACTAGGCTTTGGATTTGGATCTTTTTGAGAGTTTAAGTTCGAGTAAAAGAAGCGATAGTGAATATTGATTTTTATATTATCATTATCATTATTGTTGCTTTCTCAAATTAACACAAGTTTCTCCATCACAAAAAGGAACTTTTTTTGTCAACTTACACCCACATAAGTCAAGGGATTTAGTGTCTTCCTCTAAAGTAAATCTGAATGGTTTGAATGATGATCCTTTGTGAGCTCCATCGCATAAAGGCTTGTTCATTTAAACACTATACTTGCTTCTGACTTAAACCGCATGAACACCATCTATAGGTTTTACTCGAAACGACAGGATCTTCAATTTTTATTGGACCAAGAACAGGCGATGCAGGAATAGGGGTTGTTGGTTCGATGATTGGGGTTTTGTTTTCTTTATTCAATCGAACTATTTTTCCCTATTCTTCTAATTCTTTGAGAGTGGTTGTGAAGAATCTCCTGACGAATGTTCTGATCATTATTAAAATAAATAATGTTAATTCTTGCTGGGAAGAAATTAAAAGACTTAAGTGAATATACATAAGCAGAGAACACAGATATTAAACATCTCGATGTTTCGGTAATACATTTTAATTATAAAATAGAGTAACTTACTCAAATCGGGCAAAGAATTCACATTATTCTCCAAATTAGAAACTCTTATTATTGACAATAATTACTTTTTTAATTTAGATGATTTTCCTGCTATGCCTAATTTAGTAACTCTTAGTGCAAACAAAAATACCTTTAACAATATAGAAATGTATAACTCAAAAATATGTTAGTTTTGTCCAATAATGTTAACAGAAATTTCCTAAATTAACTCACTTAAGTCTTATAAAAAATCCAATTTGTCCAATGTTCACAGGAGAGGAAGAATATTAATAATATAGAACACAATTCATAAGAGGCTTAAAAAATTTAAAGAATTTAGATGGTGTTCCTGTAAATCCAAAAGAAGCTGATGAAAACTTTTACTAATAATAGAAACTTTAATAATAACAATAACAAAAGTAATAAAATTAAGTATTACTATTCTAATATGAAGGAGGCTAAGGGTACGATTGAATTTAATTAAAAATACTAAAAGCCTGTGAGTAAAACAGTGAAATAGAGAAGTGAGGGAAACAGATTTGTGAAGAATCATTAGCTATGATTATTTATTTGTATGAAAATATTAAAATAATTAATTATGACAGACCTGAACAAGTTAAAATTGTATAAATTGACGAAGCCTGATACTTTTTCCTCTTCTTTTAGTGACTCATATAAAGAGTATAGTGAATGGCTCAATAATAACTAATAGAGAATACCGCGAAAATCTCATAAATGGCATGCCAATTTAACAGATTACTTTAATTATGGATTTAATGAGCATACTATGCAAATTTATGTTCATAAAATAACCCAGTTAACAGAGCTTTACAGAAAACATAGACTATAATATGCAGATAAATGCGAAAAAATAGAGGGAACATTATTTAACTCTGCAAAAGAAATAAAGAAAATGACAAAGGACTCATATCCTTTGGATTTGGGTGGTTTATTTTTACCTGTTGATGAGAAGATGGTTGATTATGGTTTTAAATTTTAAGTTGAAAATTTATATGAATAATATAATAATTAATCTAGCAATGACAAACAAATTTAGAATTAGTACCATTGTACTGGTGAAGCTTTATTATATAAATCTAAATTTATGTCTGAAATTTACAGCAAGTAGGTAAAGTATATTTAGGATCTGTATAAGTAATAAAAAAAGGAGAATTAAAAAGATTTATATCTCTTTAATTAAGCTATTAAGATTTTTCCAGTTTAGAGGGAGGATGAAATGTCAATATATTAGAAATTGGCATCATATTCGCAATTGTTCCAATAATTAGAAGGTCAAAAGCCAGCAATTAGAGAGAGATCCAGAACACCTAAGAAGAAGAAATCGAAAAAACATTGATTTATTAAATTTAATATAATTTATTTTGAATTTCAAATGAGAAGAAATAGAATTGGCACAAAAGCAGCAGATCTCTGGGCTTGTAAAATAGTTATCAATACTTAGGGGATGTTGAGGATATTTCTCAAATGAATGGACCATTGGCAGTCTAAGAATACATTTAAGAACTAATAAGTAATTATACTCTAATATGGAAGGGGCTGATTCCTCAAATATTAAGTAAATAATAACACCTCCTCCGGAAGTTGATATTCATGTTTGGCAATATGAGCATTTGCGATAATTCATTTTAGAATTGAATTTATTGGTTACACAACTAAAGGGACTATGTACAGCCTAAACATGTCCAAAGATGAAAGCAACAGAGGATTGGCTTTATTTGTGTGCTGCTCATAAAAAGGCTTAAGAATGCTCAGCTATTGATTACATGATACATAATCTTGATTAGAGTACATCAATTTTGACAAACATTAAAACTTATCCATCGAGGTAAGTATATTTAACAATTATTAGAGTAGCAATTAATTAGACTAATGCAACTAATAATTTTGCGTTTATTGTTAGAAGACTTTATCGTCTATTTTCACATACATATTATAATCATAAAGAAATATTTGAAGATTTTGAAGTATTACATTAACTTATATAGAATGAAATGTTTCTTTGCACTAGATTTACCGAATTTGCTCTTAAATTTGAACTGATGAGTTCAAAATTAATTACAATTCCAAAGGAAGCATTAAAAATATGAATTTTTTATATCTATGATTGATAAACTTCATGAATTATAAATTCTTAATGCCTTATCAGTCACATTATGCATGGAAAGAATGAAATTTTATGTCAATTTCAATAAATGAAAAACTTCAAGTTTCTTAACATCAATGATTTCATCCGTTTAAATTGATGCATCAGTTATCAAGGTAGGAATAGATTTTTTTCTCTAGAATTTGATTTCATCATTTTTCTATTCCTATTATTCATTGCTAATTTATTAAATTAATTCTGTCATTCCAATCAAATCTTTCGCTTCCTGACAGTTTTAAATTATAGAATTCTGTTTCTTTTTTTTCATCTTTGGTGAATCTTTTTCATCAATTACAATAACTTTTCTTTTTATTTTCTTTTTAATCTCATAAGTATTCAAAAGTTACAAAGAAGATAATCGTTGCTTTTTAATTTACTTGTTATTCTCATATTTTCTATCTAACTTCTTCCATTTATCCTATTATTTTGATTAAGTTTTTTTCTTTTTCCTAATTTAATTGAGATTTTAAGATTATTCTTCAATGTCCAATTCAATCATAAAATTGTCCACATCTATGCATTTTTCTTTTTCTTGGCTTGTTTACATTTTGTACTTATTATTATGTTCATCCAAATTTTCCTGTCCTTTTTTTTATTGAATTAATATTTAAAAGGATAATAAATTATATTAAGTCAAACAAAGAATAATATTATCTCTAGGCTTTCATGATAACCCATAAAATAATTTAATTTTAGTTCACAATAATTTTGTTCAAAATATTCACATCCATTGTTCATAATAATTTCAGGTTTCTGAATGAGTTTTTAATAAAACTAAAGCAATTTACTGTTACTCCAGGTTTCAATCTTTTTGATAATGTCATATAATATGATCCATTCTTTGCTTGTATCATATGATATAAATATTTATATCTATTACTATTGAATAGTTCATTGAATGTTATATTATATAGGATGCACACAATCTATGTTAATAATTTATAATTACTTCTACAATCAGTTAATAATTTAACAAGTATGCTAACAAAAGATTGAATGCATAAATCAAGGCTTGCATCGTACTATCTTTTGCAATTAAAAAATAGATATTTGGAATGAAAACAAATATCGATTTCACTTAGTCGTAATAATGGTAAAAAGTGAATAGCAAATTGAAATTAATCAATACTGTAAAGGAAAATATTAAAATGAGAAAAAATAAATGATTTGTTGAATTAATGCACTTTCCCAACAATTTAGAATGAAAATGATAGTCTTTAATCTAAAATATCTCTAATTCATTACACATTAATTGCAACTGACACAATGATAAGTTCTTGGCAATTTGTAAGATAAACAGGTAAAGCATATTCTATCCCAATTTATTCGATGAATTAATCTGAATCTATTGGTTTCAAACAGGAAATAAACAATATGTATGATTGTGAAGCCATTATACCATAATGGATCATTTATTTCTAGTAATGCATTAATTTCTTCCTTGAACTGTCCGATTCGAGTTGCAAATTTGAAATAATATGCTGGTTTATTTTTCATAGTGTCGATGAAATCTTCAACAGGTTTGTAATTTAGACCAAGAAAATCTTTAAGTGTTATTCCCTCTAGAAATGAAGGTGTTCTTTCCATTTCATATAATCCTTATTGAGTTTATTTTTTAACATTGTGAATAAACTTTTCTTTATCATTCATTTCTTCCTCTTCTTATTCATTATCTTCTTCTTCTCCTTCTTTTAATTGTTATTCTTCTTCATTTTATATATTCATAACTTAGGGCATCAATTCCTGTTCAGTCGACTTTTCCTGTTTTCTGATCGCTTTTTTCTTTTTTTAAGGTTCCTCTTTTGGCTGTTATTTTTAGACAGCAATTTCTGTTTAATTTTATTGATTTTATAAATTCTGATATTATTCCATTTTTCTTTAAAGTATTTTAGTTCCCTAGTTTTAATTGTCGGTTGTCTTTAACATGAACCAAACAATAAAAAAAACTGAATATAATAAACCTATTATAAAAGTTATATCTAACAATAATCCTCCAAAACTATCATTTAAGGTCTAAATTTATCATATAAATACCCTTTACACATCACTAATGATGAAAAATATCAATTCAATTAAGATGAACGTAACAAACACTGTAAGTAATATATATTTTTGCAATTTTTACACAAGTTATATTAATTTTTCTAGACTATCATTCGATTTAATTTTCAAATATAATGCTGCTTAACTAATTAATTTCTGAATCATCGGACTTGTTTTGATTATATTGGCATCCATATCATAATTTATGAGATCTGGATTATGTCTTAGCATATATTTTATGACACTTATTGAACATTAGTTAATTGCTTTACTTAAAGGAGTAGAGCCAGATTTATCAAATAAATCAAACTCTACTTAAACTGCTTTATAAAATCGCATCATTAATACATCATTTTCCTAAGCCGATAAATGAAGTAATGAACAACCTTAATTATCTTAAAGTTGTAGGTTAGGGGATTTGGTTAGAAAATAAAATATTATTGGATATCTTTTATTTTTAACTGCATATTATAAGGGAGTCATCCCAACACTATTAACTGTATTAACCTAGCATCCAGAATCAATTAAAAATTTTGTAATTTCTATGAATCCATAGTGAGCTGCAATAGAAAGTGCTGTTTATTTTCCATTGCTTAATAAGTCTAAGTTAGCTCCTCTCCTTTTTATGAGTTATAGTCCTTCAAGTCTATTATATGTAGTTAAATAGTGAACTAATCCAAAACCTTATGGTCCTATTTCATTAATATCCATCAAATTTTGATTGGTCAAAATAATATCAAAGTTACCTTATATTATCATTTACCATAGATCTAAAGGTTTTTCTTCTTCTTATTTTTACAAATGTGGATTGCTATCAAATTAAGTTTATTCATCATTATTTATTTCTTCTTGATTACTATTTTCATAGATGATTTCTTTTTCATATTTAATTTCTTTTTCCTTAATTTATTCATCCATAAGCAAATTAACTTAATCTTCATCTTTAATATCTGTCATAAAATTAATAATTTTTACAATGGGAAATACTTGTACAGGAATAGATGATTTTTAGGGATAAACTTAAGGATTTACGATTGGAATTTAAGATGAATAGTTCATAGAAGGAAGAGTTCCTATAGTAAACTAAAATCCGAGCAGATTTAATGATGATGATCTAATCGTACTATTCATTCTATAAAATGAAAGAGTGTTTATTCAACCAATAACAACAGATTAAACTATGGAAGGAACTCTATTGGTCAGGGTTACATGATAGCATAAAAATATAACCTTAAGGACAATATATCTATAAAGGCGTCATCCTGTGTAAATAATTCCATAAAAATTAAGGGTTTAAATGGTCCAGATAATCTTGCTGTTTTAGTATCTATCGAAGCAAAAGATTTACTTATGATGAATTCTAAAGGATAAGAGTGTTAAAGATAAGGAATAGATTTGGTAATGTAACATAAATATTAGAGGTTTGCTTGATTGATCATAGTGGAAGTATGTAAGGTTAAAAAATGAAATTAGTAAGAAAAACATTAAAATAAATGCTATCCTTCCTCAAACCAGTTGATCGTTTATGTTTGATTATGTTTGATTGTCGATGTTATAGGTTAACAAGATTGATGAGAGTTACTACAGAAAATGTTAGAAAATTCAGAATAGCTGTCTCCTCACTCTAAGCTAGAGGTGGAACTGATATAGGAAATGGTATGAAAATGGCATTATCTATATTAAAGCATCGTAAATACAAAAACCCTATATCTGCTATATTTTTATTATCAGATGGTGTTGATGAAGGTGCTGAAGAAAGAGTAAGAGATGATCTCTATTAATATAATATTAGAGATTCATTTACTATTAAAACATTTGGATTTGGAAGAGATTGTTGCCCCAAAATTATGTCAGAAATTGCACATTACAAAGAAGGCTAATTTTATTTTGTGCCAGATTTAACTCGAATTGATGAATGTTTTGCTGAAGCACTTGGTGGTTTGGTTTCTGTTGTAGCTAATCATGTTTAGTTAAGTGTTTAACCAATAAACACAAATAAAATACAAATGAAAAAAGCATATGGAGATAAATGGGTATATGATTCTTGGAAGGGATCATATAATTTATATTAACCACATTTATTATCGGGTGTCAGAAAAGATTATGTATTTGAAGTTACAATGTCAAGAAATGCACCATAATAATCAGTTAGAGTGTATTTGTAAGCAGACCCAGTAGAAGGAGGAGATAAAATTTTATTAGATTAAACTATTGAAATTAATAATTAAGGGAATAAGGAGGTGTTGCCTAATTATTATAGAGTGAAAGGAGCTGAATGTTTTGATTAAGCAAGGAGATGTGCAGAATAAGGATAGTATTAACAGAGTCAGTAGATACTATAGAACATAACAAGAGAAATATAATTATAAAAATTTGATGATCCAAATGTAGATGTAGTTTAAGCTGATTTATAAATGGCTTAAAATTTTTGCTATCCTGGGTAATTATAATAATTAATATAAGATAATTTGAATAGGAAGGTAGACATCATATGCATTAACTCCATATTGTACATATGTATCAAAAATCAAGAGGAGTTTAAATTACATAATAATAAAATGGATAGTTAATTTCATTGGATTGTCAATATTAAAATAATTTGTAAAAATAATATAAGGATTAAACCATTTAAATGAAACAAAATGATCCAAACTATTGGAATGATAGTTGATTTTAATTTATTTTTATATGAAAGAAAAGTACAAATTTGCAATATTAAATATTGGTAATGTTATTTGTGGACTTGGTCTATCTCTAATAGCACCATTCTATCCTACATATGCTGAAAAATTCAATTTAAGTAATAGTTTACTTGGTTTGATTTTTGCCATAAGTCCAATAGGTGGATTCGTTTCATCACTAATAGTTGGAAAACTACTCAATAATGTAAAAATGTGACTAATTTAAGTAAAATTAAACTAATTTCTTATCAATAGGAATGTTAATATAAGCAATAGGATTATATTAATATCCTTTATTAACTTTAACTGAGAATAGAGAATTATTTATAATATTATCACTTCTTGGGCGTCTGATCAGTGGATTTGTAATTATTTAGTTATTTAAATTAGGGTGCTTAAATTTTTTTAACTCCATTGTATGCTTAAATACCTTTATTATTCCCTGAATCAGTGGATTCTAAAATGGCTATTGCTGAATTTTTTTCAGCTTTTGGCTACATGATCGGTCCAGTTATTGGATCATTTTTATACTCTATAGGTGGATTTGCATTTCCTTTCATTATTTTTGCTAGTGCCTCTTTGGGAATGGCAATATTTATAAAAATATAGTTTCGTCCTTTAGAGCCATCAGAAAATAAATTAGAAGCATTTTTATTTTCCACTCATATGTAAGATATTGGATACTGGTAATTAATGAAAATATTTGTTGTGCCAAGTTCATTCGCCATTACATTAGGAATGTGTATTGCTTATGCTTTTTATAATCCAATCTATGCGATATTCTTTGAAGAATAGTTTAATGTTGCTCCTGAAAATATTGGTTACTTTATGGCCTCTACACCTCTTGCATATAGTCTTGGTGCCTTAGTTGTGCCATATTTATCGATGGGAAGAGCTATATCAATATCTTTGGGAATGATGATGGTTTCCATATGTTAATTCTTTATGGGTCCTGATCCTATTACTTAATTGGAACCAAATATCTATATTACTTTAAGTGCATAAACCTTATCAGGTTTTTTTTCTGCTTTCCCTTATATATTTGTATTGCCACATATAACATCTAGTTTATAATAAAAATTTGCTAAGATGCATCATGAAAAATGTTCATCTCTAGCATCTGGATTGTTTAATGCCTCTATATCCTTTGGAGAATTTGCAGGACCAATATTTTCTGGAATTTTAGGAGATTATTGCAGTTTTGAAAGATCAGCTAGTTTTTTAGGACTTTATTTATTTATAACAACTCTATTCTTTTTACCAAATATTTGTTTATCACAATAAAATAAGTCAATAAAATAAAAAATTGTATATGATGAATAATTATGATAAAATTTAAATAATTATTATGAATAATTCAACAATATTTTTTAGGAAGTTCAGAAGTTTCTAAAAAGATAATTTTTATATTATATTAATATTTAAATATGTCATATGAAAATTTGATGTTTTGGAAGGCATCAGAACTTCAAAATTTCATTTGTTAATGGCTTAAAACCACAATTTTTCAATAAATTCAGAGATTATTAATCCTCTGAAACTAGTCTGGTTCTAAGTTTTTCTAAGTTTAAGAGTTTTTCATTAAAATACTCCTCTTGATTTCTTTGAACTCTTGCTTTACTTAACCATCTTGGATCACAATCATAAATATAGTATGAGTATTCATAGAAAGCATCTTCATCCTTATCATAAGTAAAGAAACTTCGATTTTATACTCTGGTATGGAATATTTATCCATTATAATTCATTACTTCTCTTGTTCTTATGTCTTGTTTGACATTTCCTTCAAACATTCCTGAAAGTATTTCACAAACATCATCATTTGGATCTAAATAACTAGAAAAAGGTAGTAGATTTGTTTAAAGTACATGGTCTTCTAACATTTCATCACCTATTCCAAGAAGGTCCATAAATTTATCATTTATAATCCTTTGTACAGTGCTACAAATTCCATTTTTGAACCTCTGTAAATAACATGTATAGGGTTGTTGTAAATTTTTTTCAAACTCTTCTATAATTTATTCTGATGATTATTTATATGTCTTAATGTCTAAATTTCTAGAGTTAAATAATTAAAAGCTCTTAGCCAATCTTGGGTTACATTGGAGAAGTTTTTTAAAAAGATTCTCAAATGGTGTGAAGGGATTATCTATGGTCTCTAATGTAAAGATGGTCAGATTGTCTTTTTTATCAATCCTATTAACTTTATAGTTATAGGAATGTGGGTCAACTGAAAGACTTCCAAAAACATATTACTAATGAAAATCAACAGGAAACTGAACATTAGACTATAGTCTGACTACTATTTTCTCTGGGATTGAGGGAGGTAACTGAAGTTTAACTTGTATAGTGTTTTTGAGATTTTCATTGTTAAAATTCGAACCAAATTTGAACTCAACTGTGTATTGGTTCCTTCTTTTGGGTTTCGAAATCTTTTTTTTCTGCAGCATGTTACATTCCTCAACAATTTCTTTATAGTTTTTTGTAATCTAAGACATTATTATATTTATATAAGGAAATTGGACTTAAGATATTAACTTTTATAATCAAATTCAAGTTATTATCACAAATAATTTGAACAATTATTTTAATTACAAAGAGATGAATTGACGTCTAAATTATTAAATTATTTATAATATCATGGTTTAGACTTATGCAAATAGTGTGGTGGCACTGTATTTGGTCCGCTTTCTGAATCATCAACATTGACACGGAATTAGAAAACTATTAATCATTTTAAACCTCGAGATTTAGTTTCAATTTTTTATTAAATATTAAGTCAAGTCTATTTTAGTCTTTCTATAGTGATTAAAACAATTCTATTATGTCTTCATCTAATATTTGGAGGATGTTTTCATCTACTTGACTAAGATCTTACTTTTTTTATAGTTTTGTAAATGCCATGAAAGCATCCTTAAGTTTAACTAAATCTGACTTTTCATCCTATAAGATAAATTGATATGCTTTATTAGTTTCAATTTAACTAACCTTTTTTTAAGCATCAGTTCCAAATAATATTGTAGGTATGACTGGTTTTGGTAAATAATTAAATAACTGCAATTAATCCTCATTCAAAAGAACAAGTTTTAGTTTATCAATCTCATATATTTTTGATATTATATATGCTACATCCAATTTAGACATAAATTTATCTGTAGCATAATCTATTTATTATTGCTCTTTCCTTTTACAACCAAGATTCATTACTAAAATGTCTCTTAAGGTTAGATTTAGGGATTGTTTTTTTTTTTTCAAGAACTTTTACATTGCTTTTACATCTTTAATATTATTTAAGCTTTTTAGCACACTAGATTTAACAAGATTCCTTGAAGATTTAGTGAAACAAGATCTTCTTAAATCCCCATCAAGCGATCTATCTAATGATTATCTTGGTGAACTCATTAAATCTTGCTGTTAATTATCTTAATTTTCATCAATGATATCCTCTCCCATGTCTTATGAAGCATCTTCGAATCTAAATAATTTATTAGCCATTTAAAGATTCATAAACTTTACTATGACAGGTCTTAATAAGGTACTAATTGTCAAAAATATAACTTAATATAATCCACCAATAATACTGAGAATACCTTAAAGTTTATCATAGGATCTTTGATATTCTGCTTATCTTTAATCTAATGTGATATAATGTAACATTATAAAATTATTATTATAAAGGTCTTATGTTTCCCTATAAGAGTAATTTATGACACTTTACTCTTAAACTTCATCAGTTGTTATCAATCCTTCATCAGTTATTGAAGTGGTTAATTTCAAAGTTTGGAAAATTGTTTTGGAATTTGATATTGAAGCCGTTGTGTATTACTAAGAAATGTAATTCTAAAAGGGATATCCTGGTTATTTCATTTAAACAAGATTATCAGACAAATGTACAGCATAATAAACAGAATTTAATACTGAATTGATTTTTTCCTTAGGGGCACAAGATGTAAAATTTGTAGTATTTTTACATTCTTAAATTGTGATAGATAAGTATTAATAGACATTTCCAGATATTACACCTTGTAAAATCTATATAATATATTTCATTTACAGGAGGATTGCTTGTCCACATATCGTAATTCAAGCATTGTGTATATCCTAAATTGACTTTCGAGAAATATTATTTCTGTTCTTCTGTAACAAAATGTTTATCTGTGCATGCTTCAGTCGGATATGTAGTGCAACTTTCTATTATAATAATATACTTTTAGGTCACTTTTAATTTTCCGGTAGATTCATCAATAGCCCTGACTCTTTTACAATTCTGAACTTTCATTGTAAAGGTTGAATTTAAACTTGTCAGAGAACTTAAACTCAAGTTACCCAAAGTTATACCCATTGTGAAATTGTACATTGTTAGTGGGACAGGCTAACTATGTTAATAAATTTACTGTTGTGTCGGCCATTTATATTTCTGAAAAAACAACAAATGGATTCTCTCTATTGTAAAGTTAAAGTAAAAGTAGTATAAGATATATAAAACACACGGTCATCATTCCAGCAGAACAGAAGAAACCTGTGGATGTGGTAAATTTGTCGTGTTTTAAAATTCCTAATGTTGGTGGTTGGGCGAAAACATCCAAATTCCTCAAAATTGATTACATATTGTTTTTGAGCATTTAACTACTCTTTTTCTGATACTTTAACATATTTATTTTAATGAATGATTTGATAAATATTTGTGATATATTATTAAATGCATTATTAACATTCAGAAGAGATTTAATTTGTTACAGCTAAAAGTTTTCATAAATTAAATTAATAAATGGGATGCCTTTGTGGAAAACAAAACTAACCAAAAAATGATTCTCAAAAATAAGTATTTTAACCCGAAATTGTAGAACCTCTTGAAAATGATGAATTTTATTTGACAGATGTCATGAAACAGTTTGATGATTTCACCCTTCTTTTTTCATCTGTATTATTGAATATATCTTAGGAGGATTTTTTTAAGAAGTAAAATTTATGCTAATTTTAGATCTATAATGAAGATGGATATAAAAATTATTGCTTTTCTTAGTTTGTTGTGGATACACGATTAAAAGCTTTTTTAATGAATAAAATGATTAAGATTTACTATTAATTGGTGATCATATATAATCACATTGTTCAGAAGAGTAATATAAAATGTGTATTGGTTCCTTCTTTTGGGTTTCGAAATCTTTTTTTTCTGCAGCATGTTACATTCCTCAACAATTTCTTTATAGTTTTTTGTAATCTAAGACATTATTATATTTATATAAGGAAATTGGACTTAAGATATTAACTTTTATAATCAAATTCAAGTTATTATCACAAATAATTTGAACAATTATTTTAATTACAAAGAGATGAATTGATGTCTAAATTATTAAATTATTTATAA